>CM035427.1:70061362-70366362 GCA_020310875.1 Ceratopteris richardii | reverse complement strand
AAAAAATCAAAGAAACTTTATTCCTATGAAAGAACATAATAAAACCTCTTGTTACATGCAAGCACATGCCTACACTGTTTCGAAATGATGCCCTTCTTTATCGAGTTGTAAAAATCATTGCTAACACAGTGTGCAACAAGACTCGATAGATCCCTCTTACTTTGATTACGACATCGCGAACATCTAACCGTGTGTGATTGGCGACGCTAATATAGCTACAGAAAGTTTCTCCTAGAAAAATGGACCTGCAAAAAACGAGAAGCGTACGTCAAATTTGTACGCATAGACAATGCGAACATTTACAATGCTGACACATATTCTCCTCAAAACAATCAATTGTGATTCAAAATCTGTAAGACATGCGTCGCGAAACGGCCAAATGTACAGAATGTAATACAACCATACATACCCGAAGGATTGAGGAAGGACAAGAAGACCTGAGATACCCATGCCGTCCATCGGATCTTCGAGCTCGAAGCGACGCCAATATCCTTCTTCCCTGGCATTAAACGCGGGGGAGGACAGCAGAGAGGAGAGCTGGACAGCGGAAGGCTGATGCTGCAGGAAGTCCTCGCCTGTAATGAGATCGACAGGATCCACGCGCATGGGCAGATCCACCTGAAATGCAGGTCTGCAGAGCCGCATCACCCTGAACGCAAGGGAATGCCCGCTTGTCCCGCTCATGGCTGCTTTGTTCCTTGCTCTGCTGAGTCTCACTGCATGCGCAAGCTAGGAACGTAGAGAGAGAGAGAGAGAGAGAGAGAGAGAGAGAGAGAGAGAGAGAGAGAGAGAGAGAGAGAGAGAGAGAGAGAGAGAGAGAGAGAGAGACCACATGTAGAAAGTATTCATCTTTCCATCTTAATTTCACTACTTTGCAGACTTGCTTGAATTATGAAGTCGCTCAATTGTCTCACTACTTTGCAGACTTGCTTGAATTATGAAGTCACTCAATTGTCTTGTAGACTGCATGGGTTTGGTATGCAATCACTTAAAAGGAGTCCTTGAGCTTTTCAGTTTTTCGTGTCTCTCTTCTTTCCGTCCGAGATGGGGTTTCTTGCCTATATATACAATGTTCAATTCAACATTTTATTGACAGGTAAAAATCAAAATCAAGAAAAAATGTTGAGTGCAATTTTGTTTTTTCTATAGGTGAAAATCAAACTCCTCTTTTAAAAGAAATCATGTTGAGTGAAGAGTGGAGTGGTTTTGTGTGTTATCATCATTCATGGTACAAGTTATGAAATAAGGGTTTGAGTCCCTCCATGGAGGTGTGAACATCTTACCCATTTTGTTTCATTTAGCAATCAATCTTCTATCTTGTTTGTACTCTTCTACATATAACCCATCAGCATTGAAACTCACTTGTAATCCCTAGTCAAACATTTGTCCAACAGAAATCAGATTCTTTGTTATATTTGGAACATGCAGCACATCAGCAAGATGTTTTACTACCATTCCGCATGACTTGTGTGGAGATCTTGTATTAGTATGTCATTTATCCATTGTAATTTTCTGTGTTTTCTATTTATTCAATAGGAAATTTTTATAAATAATCATGCACATGTAAATGGTGACCCTTAATCAACAAATCGTTACCTATGTTTGACGAATAATCATCAAGTATTTGTTTTTCATACACATCTAAGTGATCACCATTAAGGTATTTCATATCTCCACAAAAGAGGAGTAAGATGTTTGGGGCACTTGCACCATTTTAGTTACTAGATTGGCCATCTTTGGCAATAAATCCTTATAATATGTAATGTTGATAGGTAATTGTATTGTACATGGGACATTTTTGCCTTACCATGTCAACCTCTTTTGGTGACCAATCTCTATGATGCCTATTGTCCCTAGGTAAATTTCTTACACTAATCTCCAACTAAAGGAATGTTTCCACCATGACTATTCAACAGTTTCATAATACATTGAAGGAATACTCTATGGGGAAGGCCCTAACTCTCCTAGGTAAGCGAATCAATTAGAAGACAAAGGTAAACTCCCCTTTTTACTCTCCATGATTTTTGTACTTCAAAGAGTGAAATTGAGAAGGAAATGTACTTTCCATGGAGAGGAGGACATGTTTGTTGACTTGCTTTGTGAGTCTCTTTGGTCTTCTTGTAGGATTCTTTCTTTGGTCTAAATTAAAGTTCATATTTGTGGGAAAAAAATTAGATCTATTAACTATAGAAATTGATGTGATACAACTAAAATCTTTAACATAAGGAATAAGCATCTTAGAAGAGATGAAGAAACATGTTGCAATAGCTCATAATCACTTTCAATTCATTGCTTATGAATAAGGTAACAAAACAAGACTTACCTTGTCATCCTTGACTTCCTTGGTTTTCATGGTTCTACTAGCATTATTCACTACATGTGCATGAAAACTTACCGAACAAGGGGTTGGTATTGAGAGATCCTTTATTAGAGGCTAGGTTAAGATGATGATTCTATTTTTATGTTGGAAAAATTTTAAGAATGTCCAAGTTAATCCTTACGGCAAGATCCATTCTTGGGGGGATCCTAAGTTTCTGGAAGATGGTAGAATGAGTGTGAAAGATGGCCACTTGTCCATATTAGAGCAATATAAAGTCCACATTATTAAGGGAAAAAGGAAAAATGGTTGGGAAGAGATTGAGCCACAAAAAAAATATATTGTATCTTATCTTGACCCATCTAAAGTTTTGGGTTTGAATCTATAAGCTTACCACCCAATTAGTGCCATTATGTGATAAGCGTGTTGTTTCTTTTCTCCTCAAAAATACTACCTAAAACTTTTATACTCAGCAAATTTTTACATTCCCAATTCCTGTCCTTCTTTTCTCCTATTTGAAATCAGAATTAAGTTTATTATAATTTGTCACATGAACAAAAATCAATGTGGTATGTGTTATTGTTAGTGTCCATGTGAAAGGCCAAATGGCCGTCATACATTTTTGTATATGTTCTTTCATAAAACATATAGTGGCCTGGTCAGCCATAAACTAGAAGCTTGACCACATTTGTAACACCTAAGAAGTTTGTGTTCGTGCTCCCATTGTACTACGTATTTTGTGTGTTCTATAGCCTCTGTGCGGAGTACCATGTGCAACACCTGGAGCACGATTTTCTACTCCGAGGATATCATCATGGAGCTCTCGACAAGGAGAGAGCATTTTGGTGCATCTTCATTGAAATACTTCACTAGTATCATAGCATTTTGACAAAAAGGTTTGTTCCTTTTGTGTGAGCAAAGCGAGCACCTGCCCACCCACCCAAGGCTTACGACTAAGGTGATGACCAAGGCATAGACCTTAGCATAACTTGTCATTCGAGTCACCATTGTTGCCGTTGGTGGCGTGCGAGGGAGGACCTCAACAATCAAGGAAGATGGAGGTTCCCGATACTTCTCGAGAGGTCACCCATCCTACTATTGTTCCCCCCAGAGCTCACTTAATCATGGAAGTCTCTTGCCACTAAGCTACACACTTGTGGTGATTGAAGAAGGGGAAAGGCTAAGGTTCACATTATCTTCAACAAGTTTTGGGCCCTCAAAGCTTCATTCATTGCTTTCAAAGCCTATTTTTGAAGCATTTTTTGGGTAATTTTTTGAGCCATTTTGGAGTACTTGCGTACACAGTTCTCTTCACACAAGTCCAAGAACATCAAGAAGAGTGTTCCTTGTACTTCTCCAACAACAAATATTCACCTTTGGGGTTGTGTTTTCAGCCACACTTGTAAAACTAAAGGTTTCTCGAAAGGTTTTCAGTTGTGGTGGGAGCAACCACTACAAATTTATGCAGGTTTTTTTAACCTAAAGAACAGGGTTGACAAACACTTTCAGGTGTTGTTGGCCAGTTTTTGGGCTATGAATTCAGTGTTTCAGTGCCATTTTATTGCATATATTGAACACATACACACTATGTATGCTTCTGTGGATATCGCTTATGTACGTCCATGTGGTCATTGATATAGCGGTTATGTTTTTGCATAAAGTCTTTTATGTTTGATAAAGAGGGTTGTGGTGAGGTTTTCTTAATTACGAGACACCTTGATGTCCGGGTCTCTTTGGTGATGCAGGTGGAAGACTTACCCAACCTCACCATAGGAGATGTATGATAGTTGTTCATAGGTGCTCGATAAGCCTAGTTGACTTCTTTTTGGGTAATTGATTATATGTAGTGGAGTTAGTGATTCACTATGTAGGTTAACATGTCAGTACTTGCAATTTTATGAGATTTTGACACTGGTGATACGCTCATTTTGCACAGGATACTATAGCAAAATTTTTCTAGATTTTTTGGTTTTGTCAACTATACAATGGTTGATTTATTCATTGATACACTCATTGGTGTGAGCACATTTATTCTCACATAATCATTTTGGTTGGTCATTACTGTTCATTACTTCATTTTTCTAGGAAGACTGCTAAATGTTTTCCCATAATTTCACGCTTGGTCATCCTTCTTTGAGCCTTAATGGTGCTTGGACTCTTCTCATTCCATTATCATTCTCTTCAGTTCTCTATCATCATGGCATCAAAGATCTATGGCATGTTTGATGGATCAGGGTATAGTGCGAGTGTTCTGAAGAGGAGCTATAACTTGTAAGGCAAAGACCATTTTGAGATAAGAAAATTTGATGGCACAAACTTTGCTCTATGGAAGATTGTGCCTGGTAGATAATGTTTACTTTACAATATTAGACTGTGAAAGTGCAGAGGAGATTTGGAATAAGTTATGCAATACATAGGATAAAGAGATGACATCAAATAAAGTGTATCTGATGAGAAAGTTATATGATCTTCACATGAGGGACACACATAGTGTTGCTACTCATCTAAATGAGTTTGATGCTATATTCTCCTAATTACAGGCTAAAAAAATGGATATGGATAATGAAATGAAAGCAGTCTTGTTGTTATGCACTTTGTCATCATCATGGGATACATTTTGCACAATGCAATAAGAGCAAAAGTAAATCAAAGAAGAGGGATATTGAATGCCATTATTGTCATAAGAAAGGACACATGAAGAAAGATTGCTATGCATTAAAGAATGTCAATGGTAAAGGACAGAATGTTGATGGGCATGTTAAACAACTACTTGCACCATCTACTTTGATTGTGAAGATTGAAAATTAATGTTGTTTTTGATGATGTTGATATGTTGACACTGATAGCATTGTGCCAATTGAGGCTCTTATGGCTGATTCTCTTTCCCACACATGAATGCTAGATTCTCGTGCTTCTTTCCATGTGAAACCCCACAGAGAATGGTTCTCTAATTATGAAGCAAAGTCTCTTGGTACCCTGAGACTCGGTGACTCTTACTAGTGTGACGCTGTGGGGATTGGAGCTGTGATTGTGCAGTTCACTGATGGTTCAAAATTCACTATGCATAATGTACACCATGTACCTCAGTTATCATGCAGTTTGATGTCAGTTGGTCAACTCAATGACCTAGATTACAAGGTGGTTTTCTATGCTTCATCCTTTCGCATATAAAAGGGAATTATGGTTATTGCAAAAGGAACCAAACTTTGCTCACTTTACCCCTTATTCATATCATAGAAAGAACAAGTGTTAGCTATACTGAAAAACCTATGGCTTGTATTTATCATGGTCATTTGGGCCATATGTCTCGTAGTGGAATGGAAAATCTTTCTCATTCTAGCTACTTACATTTGTTAACTTTCTCTGATTTTTCATTTTGTGAGCATTGTCAATATGGAAAGCAAACTAGGAATGTTCATAGGATGCATACTGACTCTTCAATTCAACCTTTAGATCTCGTTCATATAGATGTGTGTGGTCCTATGGCCACAAGGTCATTAGGTGGTTCTCTTTACTTTGTCACTTTCATAAATGATGCTACTAGAAAAGTCTGGGTATATCCTATCAAATCGAAGGATGAGGTATTGCTTACCTTCAAAAATTGTCTTGCTTCAGTTGAGACTGAAAAAGGAACTAAGCTCAAAGCTTTATGTTTAGATAATGGGGGTGAGTATACCTCACATGAATTCAGCCTTTTCTTCCAGTGTAGAGGAATTTGTAGAGAGTTTATAGCTCCTTATACCCCAGTACAGAATGGTGTAGCTGAAAGGATGAATAGAACTATTCAGGATAGATTAGTTTCTATGTTGCATCATGCAAACCTTTCACAAGGCTTTTGTGTAGAAGTAATATTGATTGTAGTTCACATGATTAACCTTTCACCTAGTACTGCCAAAGGTTTGAACGTGGCACAAGAGTTATGGACAAGGAGGACACCATATTATGATCATCTTTGAGTTTTTATGTGTGAAGAATATGTTCATATACCCAAGAATCTTAGACAAAAGTTGGACCATAAGTCAAAGAAATGCATTTTTCTTAGATATGGTTGAGAAGGACAATTTGGATATCGCTTATGGGATCGTGGAACATGGTCAATGATCAAAAGTAGTGATATCATTTTCAGTGAGTCTAAGATGCATAAACAACCCATTAAAGAGGTTGAAGTGAGAAGAGTGATGATTGGGGATACTAGTCCTCTACTTAGCATGCATAAAAATGTTGCACATAGGGATGTTCAAGAGAATGTCCGATCAGATCAATCTACGAATGTTCCTGTTCAACAACCATTGAGATGCTTTGCACGTGTCTCACATCCACTTGATATATATGTTGTAGGTTTGGATTTTGTTATGCTAATAGATGTTGGTGAGTCTTCTTGCTACAAAGAGGCCATGCAGACAAAGGATCATGTCAAGTGGGAGCATACCATGAAGAGTGAGTTGGATTCTACTCATAAGAATGGTACTTGGGATTTAGTACTTTTGCGAAGCTTTACCATGTAAATGGGTATATAAGCTGAAATTCACATCAAATAGTGCTTCTCCAAAGTATAAAGCATGACTTGTTGCAAAGGGTTTTAAGGAACAACATGGTGTTGATTTCAAGGAAATCTTCTCTCTAGTGGTCAAGATGACTACCCTTCGAATGCTTCTTGGATTCATTGCAATGAGGACTTAGAGCTCGTCCAAATGGATCTGAAAATTGTTTTCTTGCATGGAGATCTTACAAATGAGATCTATATGGAAGAACTAGAGGCTTATGTAGTTTGTGGCAAAGAAAATCTACTTTGTAAGTTGAAGAAGAGCTTATATGGACTTAAACAGTCCCATAGACAATGATACCAAAAGTTTGATGTATTTATGAAGTCTCAAGGCTATTCTCAAAGCAATGAGGATCATTGTCACTACAGAAAAAGATGCTCATATGGTGCTTGACATGCTTGATAGTTTATGTCAATGATATGTTGATCTCTAGGAAGTCCTCTTTTGACTTGTCAATTCTCAAAAAGAAGTCGAGTTAGACATTTGATATGAAGGATTTGTGGGATGCCAAACATATTCTTGGCATGCAATTACTCATGATAGGAGCAATAGATGCATATACTTGTCTCAAAGTGAGTACATATCCAAAGTACTTCACAAGTTCAATATGTAGGGTGGAAAGGCATTGAGTATGCCTTTACCCACATATGTGAAATTGAGCAAGGACGATTGCCCCAAATCAGATGAGGAAAAGGAATTCATGAACAAAATTCCTTATTAGTCTGTTGTTGGTAGTGTCATGTATGTTATGGTAGCTATGGGACCAAACATTGCATTTGCAGTGGGAGTTGTGAGCATATATATGTCGAATCCTGGCAACAAGCATTGGGAAGTGGTCAAGATGATTTTGAGATATCTGAGTGGCACTAAAGACAAGTGTCTATGCTTGGGTAGAGGGAATGAATCCATTATTGGTCAGATAGATTCTATTATGTTGGTTGTGTAGATAATCATAAGCCTACATCAGGGTATATTTTTCATTTTGTTGGAGGTGCTATTTGTTGGAGATCTCATCTTCAAGAATGTACAGTTGTTTGCACTACAAAAGCAGAGTATGTTGCAACAAAGTGAGGCATCTAAGGAAGCATAGTGGCTTTCTCATCTTGCTTGTGATATGGGTCTCCCTCAGCATGTAACTAGTTTGTTCAATGATAGTCAGAGTGCCATTGCTGTGGTTAAGAATTCGGTCTATCATGCAGAGACCAAGCACATTGAGGTGAGGTGTCATTTCATTAGAGACTGTTTAGCCACTGAGCGCATTATTCTTGAGAAGGTTCGTACTCGAGATAATGTTGTAGATGCTTTGACCAAAGCTCTACCACAGGGTAACTTTTGACATTGTTGTCACTTGATGGGGGTTACTTGATTCATGATCTTACACAACTACATGTATACTGTGTAACATGCCCATTAGGTGGGAGGTATAGTTCATGTACTTACACTCGGGTATTCTTATTTTCTCTCCTATAGTCACTTTGGCCATATTGGCCTTTAGTGGGAGATTGTTACCATTAGTCTCCATGTGAAAGGCCAAATGGCCATCAAACACTTTGGTAATACATTCTATATTCTATTGTGCTCCAAGATGCTTCTTCCTCCTTGTGATGTTTATGTGCTTCTACATACCTCCAACTCCAACAATTGGTATTAGAGTAGGTCGTCGCTTCATCTAAGACATCATTGAAACCCCTCTTGTCACAGTCTAAGAATCACATGAAATTTGGTGGGCATATTCAAGGTGATTAGAGGTTATTAACATCTTCAATCTGTTGGCATCAAAATTTTGATAAAAGCTCCTTTCGACCTCTGAACACACTATCATAGCGACTATGTGTGCAATTTTTTTCCTTTTGTGTCAAACATATACACAGGTTTTGCTTCACCAATACAAGCACCTCAAAGTTTGCTAGAGGTTTTGAGATCAGTGGGGTATTTTTGTTAAAATTTTTGAGATACATGTTGGAGTTAGACGTCTGCGGAAGCACGCGAACAACACAAGGAAGAAGAAGAAGAAGCTTGGAGCACAACAACACAATAATGAATGTATTACCACTAGAATGTACAAAGATTAGTAACCCATTAGGGCAATAGGTGTATATACAAGCTAGGAGAAAAAAACCTCCTAGAGGGAAAAGTACCCCGGTGGTCCTAGTGTGTTCACACACATCACTACCTAATTATATCAACAAATCCCCCTTGGGAGTGATGCCGTGAATAAGGAGCTGACACTCATGTATAAGGAAGTGCCAAGTTATGTGGAATCACTCTACAAAAGGAAGTAAGCCCAAAGCTTTGCGGAAAGCTCCAAAGTTCTCCCTAGGTAGAGCCTTTGTGAAAAGGTCTGCAATGTTCTCCTACATGGACACATATGCCAAGCTCATCTCTCTAGCAGAGAACCTCTCCATGACATAATGATAATGCACCTCAATGTGCTTAGTGCGAGCATGGAACATAGGGTTCCTCGCAACTGCCAATACACTATGATTGTCAGTGAAGACAGTGGTGGCAGAAGACTGAACAACACCCAAATCAGCCATAAGGCGTCTTTGCCACACACACTCTACAATCACTATGAAAGTTGCCCTATACTCAACCTCACAACTCGAAGTGGCCACAGTAGGCTACTTCTTGCTCAACCAAGATATACATGAGCTACCATGCATGAAGCAAAAGCCACTCGTGGACACATGAGTGTCATAGCAACCGGCCCAATCACTGTCAAAAAAAGCATGCAAATCTGGCGGTAGTGATCCTCCCTTGGGATAAAACAATCCAAGTAGTCAAGGTACCACTCAAGTAGTGAAAGATGCGCGTAACTGCCTACCAACACTTGACACCTAGGCAATGCATAAACTTGCTCATCTATGAGACAACAAATTGAATATATGGCCGAGTAATGTATAAGTAAATCAAGCAATCTAACAACCTACTGATAAAGAACAACATCAAATGCATCTCCAACATAATGAGACTCAATCGTAAACTTGTCTCCACAGGAGTGGCGATAGGTTTACAATCTTCAAAGCCAAAACACTGCAATAATGTGTCAATATATTTTGTTTGAAACAAAGCTATTCCGCCATCAACTTGTATAAACTGAATGCCCAAATAATGATGCAAATGCCCCAAATCAGAGATCTCAAATGAGGCATGCAAATCAGCCTTAAAATCAGCAATATGCTTCTCACAAGGACCAGTGAGCAGCATGTCATCAACATAAACAACAATGATCAAAAGTACATCATTTGCACGCTTAACATATAAGGTGCTTTCAGTTGGACTATTCTCAAAACCATGCGCAATCAGATAGGCATGTATCTTTTCATACCAAGCATGTGGTGCTTGCTTCAAACCATATAATGCCTTCTTTAACCTGCACACCTGGTTTTCATGCACCTTTGCACAAAGCCACGTCGCTGAAAAACATAAACTTTTTCATGCAAGTCACCATTCAGAAATGCAGTTTTAATGTCCAACTAATGTACATTCCAACCATGATGAGCTTCAAGTGCACAAATGCTACGAGCAGTAGTCATATGGCATGTAGGTGCAAAGGTCTCATCAACATCAATGCCTTTTTCCTACGGATAAAACTTTGCAACAAGCCTAGCCTTATACCTGTCAACTTTTCCATTAGGATTATGCTTCAGCTTGTATACCCACTTAGGGCCAATGGCCTTCTTGCCAAGAGGCAAGTCACACATAAAGACCAAGTACCATTCTTCATTATAGCATCATATTCAAATTGCATAACAACCATCCAATTTTTTGGATTTTGTGCTTCATAAAATGAAATAGGCTCATTCTGATCACAAAGACTAGAATCATCCATAGCATAGCAATCTGATGCAAAAGAGGCACTATGAGAGCCTGAACAAGTATGAGAGGTGCATCTAATTTGCTATCACACAAAGTCTACACCAACAATTTTGGCATAGTTTTTGCCTCCTCAATATCAGCTTTCTCGTCAACAAGTGCATCATGTAGATTTGCATCAGAAATGGAGTGATTTGCATCATCACATGAAACCTGTAAAGGCTCATAAGTTTTAAATAATTGTTTCCCAATTATGGTGTAGTCCTTGCTCATTTCTTCTAGAGTTTGCTTCCTTGCTAGATTAGCTCCTTCCTCATGCTTGTGTGTTTTTAAGAATTTTACCAATGGTTTACTCGATTCTAGTGCTATTGTAGAGAATTGTAATGATGCATGGTCCTTTGGAGTATTTTCCTGGCATTCTTGGCAACTGGTAACGTGTTCGTGTACATCCTTTGGCATGTATGGCCAATATACTCCCAATTTTTTCAATTCTCTTAATGTTCCATGGGCTCCTTTATGAATTTTCCATCGATTCACATGGGCTTGCTCGATTAGGTTCTTCTGTTCTACCTCTTCTACACATCTTAGTAATACGTCATTTGGTTCTTTGTAGTACAAACTTCCTACAATATGTAAACTATGTGATTGCAAAAATTCTTTCTTGGTTTCCTTGTTGATTCTATGGTGAGGTCCATGTGTGAGTACTGGAATCAGTTTTTCTGCCCATTTTGGACATACTTCTAGGTTGAATAAGTATGTATCTGGTAGATCATCAGCCACTCCATTGGGTATTTCTCCGTGCATCATTCAAGATAGATGATCTGCTCTTACATGAGTATTTCCTTTTTTAACTACTACTTCGAAATCAAATTCCATCAGCAATAGGAACCATCTCACTAGCCTTTCCATATTACAGGGCTTATCGACAAGATACAATAAAGCCTGATGGTCAATAAAGAACTTGAATTTGTTATCTAGGAGGTAATGTCGAAATTTCTTGACCGCGTACACCATTCCTAAGCCTTCCCTTTTTGTAGTGGTATAGTTTCTCTCTACTTGGTTGAGTTGTCTACTAGTGTATGTGATAGGATGATCTAATGATTTTTCCTTGCCTTACCATAAAGATGCATTTTTCTGGATTTAAGCATACTCGATATTGTCGGCATTTTTCAAATATCCTCCATAGTTTTGGGATATGTTCACTTCTCTAACCAGAATAGGTGCACAAATCTTCTACATATACTTCCATACTCTTCCTTAAAAATTCCTTGAACACATGACACATCAGTCTTTGGAAGGTTGCAGGGGCATTGGTGAGCCCGAATGGCATCACTCGAAAAGCATATACTCTCCACTCAGTTGCGAAAGCTGTTTTATATTTATCCTCCGTAGCAATGGGTACTTGGTATACCCTGAGAATCCATCAAGGAAGCTATAGACTTCCAAGAGATGGTCGGTCATGGGTAATGGGTAACTATCACGGATAGTAGCTGCGTTTAATTTTTTTAAGTTAATACAATCACTTAGTTTCCCATTCTTCTTGGGTACTACAACTAAAGGTGACACCCATTCTGTGTGCTCTATCTCATAAATGAATCTGACTGCTAACAGTTTGTCTATCTCCTCTTTAATATTTGCCAAATAAACATCATTATATGTGTATGGTGCTGCTTTGAGGGTTTTGCATTGTGTGTCATTGGAATTCTATGGGAACAAATGGATGGATCTACTCACTTGAGGTCTTTGTAGGTCCATGCAAATACATCCCTAAATTCCTTGATTAGTTCTATCAGTTCTTCTTCCTCTTCAAGTGATACATATTTTCCAATGTACGTACATCTCTCTTCCTCTTCTTCCATGACTACTATCACGTTCTTAGTTTGTTCCTTATTATCATAAGCTTCTCCATTGGTTGCTTCTCTCTTGGGCATTTGAATAGCTATTTTTTGTTCTTCTACTTCGTATCTCTTAAAATGTTTTGGAACTTCAAAAAGTCCTGGTGGCTTCTCTGCCTTATTTAATGTTTCCTCGTCCTGTCTTGTTGGGTCTGCTTCTACAACGAATATTTTTGGAGTCTCCTTTTTCTTTTTCACCTCAATTTCTTCTAAGTATTGTTCCTCTGAATCAAATTCTGGTTCCATCTCTATGCTTTCATACTCCTCCCTCCATTCCTTTTCTAGTAATTCTCCTACCTCCAGTTTTTAAAGGATTACCATGTAAAGGCTTACATCATAACCTTCTTCATCCACACACTAATTCATGGTTAATACTTCCTCATTTACACACACATTTAAGGTGGCTAAGATCTCCATCCATCCGTGTGGTTCAAACGCTTCGTCTGGGAAGATTTGAGACATATACAATGGATCATCTATGGGTCAATAATTGTGATGTCCGATTGGCCATAACTGAGTTTTGTTTTATTCTCATTTTGCCTCTTTGCACAACCATAATTGAGCATCTTCGTGCATCCATGATTGATCACTAGATCCTGCACTATGAATGGACAAATCATCTTCTTCTCTATGTATGGGATTCCATTGTAGTGGGGGCACATCCTTATATGAAAATGTATGCAAATTTATCTTCCTGATTGTCCCTTGGTATTCTAAATACAATTCATCTCTTCCCAATCTTGTACTACTGAGTTGCTGTTGGAGTTAGATGTCAGCGGAAGCACACGAACAGCACAAGGAAGAAGAAGAAGCTTGGAGCACAACACACAATACTCAATGTATTACTAGAGAATGTACAAAGATAAGTAGCCCATTAGGGCAATAGGCATATATACAAGCCAGGGGAAAAAACCTCCTAAAGAGGGAAAAAGTGCCCCGGTAGTCCTAGTGTGTTCACACACATCACTACCTAAATATATCAACAAATCCACCCTGGGAGTGATGCGGTGAACAAGGAGCTGGCACTCATGTATAAGGAAGTGCCAAGCTATCTCGAAATCACTCCACAAAAGGAAGTAAGCCCAAAGCTTTGCGGAAAGCTTCAAACTTCTCCCTAGGTAGAGCCTTCATGAAAAGGTCTGCAATGTTCTCTTGCGTGGGCACATATGCCAAGCTGATCTCCCCAGCAGAGAACCTCTCCCTGACATAGTGATAATGCACCTCAATGTGCTTAGTGTGAGCATGGAACACAGGGTTCCTCGCAACTGCAAATGCGCTCTGACTGTCAGTGAAGATGGTGGTGGCAGAAGACTGGCCAACACCCAAATCAGCCATAAGGCGTGTGAGCCACACACACTCAACAATCGCTGTGAAAGCTACCCTATACTCAGCCTCACAACTGGAAGTGGCCACAGTAGGCTGCTTCTTGCTCAACCAAGATATACATGAGCTACCAAGCATGAAGCAAAAACCACTAGTGGACACACGAGTGTCATAGCAACCAGCCCAATCTGAGTCAGAAAAAGCATGCAAATCTGGCGGTAGTGATCCCCCCTTGGGATAAAACAAGCCAAGTAGCCGAGTACCACTCAAGTAGCGAAAGATGTGCTTAACTGCCTTCCAATGCGTGACTCTTGGGCAATGCATAAACCTGCTCATCTGTGAGACAACAAACTGAATATCTGGCCGAGTAATGCATAAGTAAATCAAGCATCCAACAGCCTGCTGATAGAGAACAGCATCAAATGCATCTCCAGCATCATGAAGACTCAATCGTAAACCTCTCTCTATAGGAGTGGCAATAGGCTTACAGTCTTCAAGGCCAAAACGTTGCAATAATGTGTCAATATATTTCATTTGACACAAAGCCATTCCACCATCAACTTGCATAAATTGAATGCCCAAATAGTGATGCAAATGCCCCAAATCAGACATCTCAAATGAGGCATGCAAATCAGCCTTGAAATCAACAATATGCTTCTTAATAGGACCAGTGAGCAGCATGTCGTCAAAATAGACAACAATGATCAGAAGCACATCATTAGCACGCTTAACATATAAGGTGCTTTCAGTTGGACTGTTCTCAAAACCATGTGCAACCAGATAGGCATGTATCTTCTCATACCAAGCACCTGGTGCTTGCTTTAAACC
This sequence comes from Ceratopteris richardii, assembly GCA_020310875.1. Classification (NCBI taxonomy): domain Eukaryota; kingdom Viridiplantae; phylum Streptophyta; class Polypodiopsida; order Polypodiales; family Pteridaceae; genus Ceratopteris; species Ceratopteris richardii. Next base: position 70,351,639 of record CM035427.1, on the reverse strand, counting down.
ATATAATGTCTTCTTTAACCAGCACACCTGGTTTTCATGCCCTTTCTGCACAAAGCCACGGGGCTAAAAAACATACACTTCTTCATGCAAGTCACCATTCAGAAATGCTGTTTTAATGTACAACTGATGTACATTCCAACCATGATGGGCTGCAACTGATGTACACTTCTTCATGCAAGTGCACAAATGCTCCGAACAGTAGTCATACGGAATGTGGGTGCAAAGGTCTCATCAAAGTCAATGCCTCTTTCCTGCGCATAACCCTTTGCAACAAGCCTAGCCTTCTACCTGTCAACTGTACCATCAAGTTTACGCTTCAGGTTGTTTAATGCCAATGGCCTTCTTGCCAGGAGGCAAGTCACATAAAGACCATGTACCATTCTTCATTATAGCATCATATTCAGATTGCATAACAGCCATCCAATTTTCTGAATTTTGTGCTTCATCGAAAGAAACAGGCTCATTCTCATCACAAAGACTAGACGTAGCCATAGCATAGCAATTTGGTGCAAAGGAGGCACTATGAGAGCCTGAACGAGTACGATATGACAAAGGTGCATCTAATTTGCTATCACACAAAGTCAGCACGAGCCATTTTGGCATAGTTTTTGCCTCCTCAATATCAGCTCTCTCATCAACAAGTGCATCATGTAAATCTGCATCAGAAATGGGATGATCTGCATCATCACATGAAACCTGCAAAGGTTGAGAAGTTGCCTCATTAGGACCAGCAGTAGACTGTCCACCTATAAAAAGAGGCATCAAAGTATCATACATGTCTTTGGAGCTAACAAATGTCTCCTTAGTACATGAAAGCAATGGCTGAATAACATCTTCCACAAAAACAACATCATGACTAACCAGAATGCGTTTAGTCTGTGGATGATACAGACGATAGCCTTTACTTTCAGAACTATACCCAACAAAAATACATTTTACTGCCTTATCATCCAATTTTCTGCAATGTTGTTCAGGCACTAGTGCATATTCCAAACAACAAAAAACCTGCAGATGAGCAACAAATGGCTTGCGATCATGCCAAGCCTCATATGGAGTGATAGATTGTAGCGCTTTAGTGGGACACCTGTTAAGTACATATGCTGCACACATGACAGCCTCAAGCCATAAACTATGTGGTAAAGCCTGACTCTTGACCATACACCTCGCCATCTCCATGAATGACCTATTCTTCCGTTCAGCAACCCTATTCTGTTGAGGTGTATACGACACTGTACATTGGTGTTTTATCCCACGTTCATCCAAAAATGCATTAAAATCAGAAGACATATATTCCCCCCCTCGATTAGAACGGAGGGTGCCCATTTTACATGCTGACAGATTTTCAACCAAAACCAAAAACTTTTTGAAGCACAAAAACACTTCGGACTTTGCCTTCAATGGATATACCCATGCATGCCTGGAAAAATCATCAATGAAAGTCACGAAGTAAAGATAGTTTCCAAAAGAAGGTGTCTCCATAGGACCACAGACATCACTATGTACAAGCTGTAATTTCTACGTAGCCCGAACTGAACCATCTTTTGGAAAGGAGGGACGTTGCATTTTGCCCAAAATAGAGCCTTCACATACATGTTTTCTAGGTGCCTCAAGCTTGGGCAAAGAAGACACCATATCAGATTTCTGCAGGCATAGCAAACTAGCAAAATTCAGATGACCAAAGCGTGCATGCCAAAGCTTTGCATCTGAGATAGCCTGAGAATCATGAATTGCACATGCTGAATCATTCACAGATCTTTCATAGTCTATGAGCTTATACAACCCACGACATAAAATGCCAGAAGCAATAATAATATCGCCATTTGACAGATCATGAACTGTACATCTGTCATCAACAAATTTCACAACCAAGCCAATCTTGGCTAATGCAGAAACTGATAACAGATTCTTCTTGATCCTTGGCACAAGTAAAGCATCTGACAAGGTGAAAGAACTACCATCAACAGTAGTCAGAATGATCTTACCAACTCCCATAATAGGATAAGAGGAGTTGTTGGCGCATGTGACAGTATTCCCTATAGGGGCAGCCTCGAGTGAAGAGAAGAAACTGAGCTGCGAGGTAATATGTTTGGTCACCCCACTGTCAAAGTACCAAACATCTGAGTCCATTGCAGACATGCACTGCTCATGAGAAGATGGGTCAAAGCTGCAAACAATAGTAAATGCCCATTCTTCTTCCTGCACAAGATTAGCAGACTCTGTTTTTTGTGTAGAGGCTTCTGCAACAACCATTCCAGCCTCCTTTTTCTTTGCCTCTTTTGCAGCCAGTTTTGGACAATTCTTTATGATATGATCATTCCCTTTACAGTACTTGCAAAACAATTTCTGCTTTTCTGATTTCTTCTCATCTTTATCCTAGTTCTTCGAATGTGCAGCATTTGCAAATTTCTGCTTACTAGTAGAAGAGCTCCATTTTCCTTTGCCCTTCTGACTAGCTAGGAAATCTTGATCTACAACATGCATAATGGACCTGTTCTGCCTGGATTGATCTTCCGACAACAGAACAGAGACTAAATCCTCAAATGACAAGGCATTTGGATTGCCTTTCATCATCAACCGAAGAGTAGAAGCAAAACTCTGATATGAATCAGGAAGACCATTCAGAACGGTCTGCACAAGTTGAGCTATCTGGTATAACCTCATCAGCAGAAATCAACTGTTCCTTCAAGTCTTTGATCTTTGTTAGGAAACTATCCATAGAATCATCTTCTTTCATGTGCTCACTCTCTAACTGTTTTCGGAGGTAAGCAACACGAGCCTCATTCCTAGCTTGGTACAATGTGGTAAGTGTATCCCAAGCATCCTTAGCTGTTCTGCAAGAGCGAATATGAGGAATAATGGCACGTTTGACAGACAAAGCTATCAATGCATGTGGCTCGGCATCTCTGCCATCCCAACAAATCTGCTCTGCAGTAGGTGAAGCAGAAACAGCAGCACAAACAAGAATCTGCACAATATCATCTTCGACACCATCTTCATCAGCTCTAGCACCTGTATTTGCAGTACCTGTTGTTACAGGTGTAACAGGACGTCTTTCAACACCCTGCATAATGTTCCACAATCCTTTTGCAACCAATACATGTCGCATCATATAAGCCCATAATGGGTAGTTGGTACCATCCAACTTATCTTCAACAGCCAACATACAAAATACATCACTGCTTTTAGCCATGGCCGGTGACTAAAATACTTTGATGCAGAAAATTGACTGTATCTCAAAAAGTTGAACGGAATTGCCCAGGCGAGTTCTGCTAAACCTGTAGCAGACTTCGAGATGCTTATACTGGTGAATCGAAATAGGTATATACCTTTGGCACAAAAAGACGAAATAACCTGCACAAGCACTGCGATAGTGCGTTCGGAGGCCGAAATGAGCTCAGATCGCAATTTCGGCACACAGAGTGTAGCAGTTTTGATATCTGAAACACCCTGAGTATGCTCACCAAATTTCGTGCGAATCTGAGACTGCGAACGGAGGAGTGTCGACGGCGCTCTAGATGAAGCGACGACCTACTCTGATACCAATTGTTGGAGTTAGATGTCAACGAAAGCATGCGAATAGCACAAGGAAGAAGAAGAAGCTTGGAGCATAACACACAATACTGAATGTATTACTAGAGATGTACAAAGATAAGTAGCCCATTAGGACAATAGGCGTATATACAAGCCGGGGGAAAAAACCTCCTAAAGAGGGAAAAAAGTGCCTTGGCGGTCCTAGTGTGTTCACACATATCACTACCTAAATATATCAACAAGTGCCTCATGAATGGTCGCCCTAAAATCATTTCGTAATTGTTGGCTTTTTCCAAATTGACATATAGCTAGAGTATGTTCGAACTCTACTCCATAGGTAGTCAGCTTAATCTTCTCCAATAGTCCTAGGGGTCTTTCCACATGACCTTCTGCTAGTTGAAGCTTCATTCGTGTTGATCATAGGGCTGGTTTTCCCCATTTTTCCCAAATCTCTTTTGTAGCTATACCTACACCAGCTCTTGTGTCTAAGATGGCTTTAGTCATATATCCATTAAAGGTGATGGGTAGACACATTTTTCCCTCATATCCCTCACTAAATTCTCCAACTTTATCAAATGGGATTTGAATGGTTGATGGAGCTTTCACTTCTCTCTGTTTCTTTGTAGGCTCTCCAATTTCTATTCTCAAGTGTCCAGCTAATTGCCTCCATAATTGGGGTTTGGCTCATAATAATTGTTATATTGTCAGTAAGCATTGTACCTTAGTCTTCTTAAGCTCTGCTAAGTTGCATGATGTCTTATCTTGAGACATATCTTCCTTGCCCCAAATCGTAGGAGCATGGAATACTATAGACCCTTTCTCGTATTCTCCCATAAAGTTTGGTAGCGTGGAAATGCTGTGCGATTCTTCCCTATTTCGGTCTAAAGTAGATACTTCTTTGTATGCTTCTTCTAAATTTGGTATCGATTGATTTTCCCACGTGTCTAGTTCTTCAAAGGGTGGTGATAAATTCTCATTCTTTTTCCATCCTTCTTCTTGGATCTTGTCCCATAAGTCTTGTGGCCAATTGGCCTCTAGTTCTTGAATTACAAAAATCTATTCGTCTTGGTTACTCTGTTGTTCATCTTCACTATGCTCCTCTTCTGGTATCCCTACTTGTTTTCGATTGTTATTTTCTAGGCATTCATTGATTTGGCTTTCAAGCATCCTTGTCTCAGGAAGGACTCGGGTAGCACATTCCAGTGTGGTTTGAGTTATTTCTATAAGTTTCATGCATATCGCCAATCTCTCCTTCTCTAGCTCTCCTTGTGGGTAGAGTTTCTCATGTTGCTCTATGCTTGGTCCGATCGCGATTCTAGATTGATAAGCCTTCAACCCCATATCTAGGTCTTTTGGCACTGGATCTGCTACAATTGATCCTGATTTGTTTGGCTTCTGTGTTTGGGTCTTTTGATGAGTGTTTCCTTGCACTTCTTTCTCCTGAGGTTTCTTACTTTCCTTAGTAGCTTTCTTATTCTCTTCATTTTTCTTCTTCAACCATTTATTCCTAAGTTTTTCTCGTCTAGTCTTCCACTTTTGCGTCTTCTTTGTTTGGTTAGTTTCTCTGAGATCCTCTGAATCCTCGACTATCTATATCTTAGGCTCTAAGCTTTTATCCATTTTGGGTTCAGACTCTCTTTCTTTTACTACTTGTCCTTTGGCTTGGGCTTAAGTAATGGCCTTTAGTTGTACTATGTATTCTTTATCACTTCCAGACGATTCGATAACTTCTATTACATTAATTTGGGTTGTGTTATGAACCTTATTAGGGTTTTTTGGGCAGTCTCTAAATAGATGCTCCTTGCCACAATCATTGCAGTACCCTTCCCATGTTCTAGGAGGTGGTGGGTTGTATGGCAATGTGCATTCCCTTACGGAGTGATCTTCTATAGCATGGTCCCCTTGGTGCAGGTGGTCTCATTGGGACTGGTGCTTTAGGTGTTGTATACATGAGGTTCACATATTCCGATCCATAGGAATTTTTGTACCCTTCATAACCATAATATTATTGCTCATAGGTTTGGCCGAATTCTATCAGACTTGCATCATAAGGATAGTATTCTCCTTGGGTCTGCTCATATCCTTGATTTGTTGTTTCTGCACTAGCTAAAGGTGTAGTTGGTACTATGGCTCTTTGCATGTTTTCCTCTAGTTGAGTGTATTTGATAGGCACTACATTTTGTGGATGGGGTGGTTGTTGTTCTAACACAGGTTGTGGTTGTCCATATCGTCCTTGTTCATATGGCCTGAGTGCCCCTTGTGGTCTTGGATAAAGTTTGTATCTAGTAACCTTTCTAGCTTTTTCCCGTAAGGTCTATATTGGGGTTGAGTCATTGGTCTTGGTTGCCTATTAAATGGGCAATTTTCCATAGTGTGGTTGGTATATTTTTGCTCAATATGATTGAACAAGTTGGGTCATTGGGATGGTTGCCTGTTGTATGGGTAAGGTTGTTGCACACCTAACCCTCCTCTTGTACAAGTATGGGATGGATGGTCTCCACCACACAGGTTGCATCTTCACAACGTGGGCATTCTCATCGGGGGATTTTGGTAGTTTCTTTGTCCGTGCACTCCTAATTTTTTAGCCACCAATTCTACTAATTCCTCCACATTACCTGAACTAGATGTCACCGTACTCTTGGTGTCTTCTTCTTTAGTGGAGCTTTGTGTATTTTTGAGGTCATCCGCTAGGTTTTCTTCTAGATCAATGCATTCTTGGAGACATTCACTCAATGTCTGGAGCTGTTTTACATAAACTAAGGTTCTCAGAGTCCCATTGGTCAATCCATCTAAGAATATCCAATGGGAGAAATTTCCATTACTCTCTTTCTCCTAATGTATCAAAATTTCTTCACACAGATCCCCTAAAAAATGTACTAACAAGTAAGAATTTTCATTTTTGCAAGGCTCAAGATGAATCAAGCTCTACGTATTTACATGCATCCCTACCAAAATGTACCAAGAAAAAGAGATCATTCATTTTACCAAGGTTAACTACAATTTGACAATACAAAAGAAGAATTCATCCAAAGCATGTAAGTCAGATTGTAAGCCCATATCATACTAAAATAGGAGAACAATATTAGCAGCATATACAACACTTTACCTAGACATTCCCCATCTTAACACCTTGAAACTTCTATCTTAAGATGATACTAGTTATCTCTTCACTATTCACTTCAAAGAATGTGGCCAAAAAGGGGTGGCCATGGATCAATTCAATGGTGCTAGTGAAGTTATGTGATAATCTAACAAGGAAATATGATCAAATAGAGATGTTCTTGTATCAGTCATAAATGCCTCAAATTATTTAACATGGGACCTCCAAGTTTTGTAGTTTTTGGAAGGTGTTCTATTCGAGGATCATGTAAAAGGATTTTTAGAACTAAAAAATCAACAATAAAGCTAACAAAACTAATTCTCTTTCTTTCACTATTAGAAAAAGATTAAAAAAAGATGTAACGATACCCAAATACATTGATCTAAAGGAAATCCTATAGCTTTTGAAAGGGGGTGTTGAGAGCAGTATGGGCACCCAAGGACTGACTAGACAAGGAAGCCAGCGGAGAGAGTCAGAGCGAGGTGAAGGAGTAAGTAGACAAAGCAGTCGACGCAAATCTAGCAGATAGGCCCTGCAAATTTTTCCAAATCAACATCTTTATAACAGTGATTCTTATCACTAACAATCATTGTAAATACCATTTCATATTGTTGTAGCTCCATTTTGTGCAAGCCAAGGAGTCCTTGAGCTTGAGGAGCCTTAGAAGTACCTACATATCAATTTTCGTATTTTTTAGACTCCGTTTAAGCCCTCAAAATCGGCCTTGGAACCTAATTTTTAACTAGGCCGGACACTAGGTCTGGACAGGGCCAAAACCTAGTCAAAAACTATAAAAAGAGCTAGAGAGCTCATTTTTGAGGCTAGATTGTAATTGGAATGAACTTGTAAGAGCTTTTCGAAAGTAATCTAAAAACTCCATTGCTTCCCACTCTTTGTCTTGCCGTGTGTGCGCGTGTGTGTGTATGTGTGTGCATGCTTGTATGCTTCTCACTCACGCACTTGTGCCTCCACTTGCTCGATGTCTTCATACCATCCTCACGTCTTCCCGGATTGACATTAAAGGAGGTGCTACTCATCACTGAGCTACACCAAATTTTGGCGCCATTGTCGGGGATCGAGCTTTGAGGACGAGCGTGTGATGGTAAGACGTAGATTGGAGATGTTGGCGTCGTAGGTAATTTCTTTACTTTTCCTATTTTTCTCTTTCTTACCTTACCACCATCATCACCATTATCATCATCACCATCTTCCACCTCCATTTCCATCATCGCGAAAATTTCAGTTTTTTGATTATATCACCTTCTCCACCTTATTTCCCTCATTTCACTTGTGAGAGAGAGCGAGAGAGCGAACTGTTGTGTGCTATTTTCTGCATGCTTTTGGAGTTTCTTGCAGGTTTCAGCATCATCATCCCCTCCAGCACGTCGCGCAGGTACGGAAATGTGCAGAACTGTCTCGCAGTCGCCGACTCCTGTCGATCGCGATTGACATAAATTTCCACCTTTTGGTAAATCTGAGTGCACCACAGTGGACTAGAGACCCTGCACACCACATTTTCACCAAAATTTTTGAAAATCTTGCAAAATTTCAGTCCATCGCGAGTGACAGCTCTGTCCATCGCGACTGACAGCCTGTCCATCGCGACTGACAGCCTGCCTGTCCATCGCGACCGACTGCCTGTCCATCGCGACTGACAGCCTGCCTGTCCATCGCGACCGACAGCCTGTCCATCCGACTGACAGCCTGCCTGTCCATCGCGACCGACTGCCTGTCCATCGCGATTGATTGCCTGTCCATCGCGATTGAATCCTGTCCATCGCGACCGACTGCCTGTCCATCGCAATTGACTCCTGTCCATCGTGATTGATGCTCTGTCCATCGCGATTGATACTCTGTCCATCGCGATTGATACTCTGTCCATCGCGATTGACAGCCCTGTCCATCGCGATTGACAGCCAATTTTAGCCAATTTTTTAGGGTTTTTAAATTGAAGAGTTGGGCTAATTTTGGGCATAAACATTTTACTCTAGAGCACATAAGGAGGCCTTAGGAAAACAACTTGGGGAAAACCTGTTGCACAGTGATCCTGTTTGAACCCTGTATTAACCCTAGAACCCTGAACGGTCATAACTTTTTCATACGAAATCCATTTTTTGAGCTCTAGGGCTTGTTGGAAAGCTCGTGGCATATACTACATGCCCTCAACTGTTTTTTATAAAGATAATGCGTTGATTTTCAGCTAGGGTATTTTGAAGTTGACCATACTCAGGGGGATCAAAGTCAGGGGTCTTAAGAATTGTTTTTCCTAAAATTCACTATGCAAATTAGTATTTGTGCTACAGGAATAAGAATCATTGGTTCTGTCTTTGGAATTTAAATCTTAAAGCTAACTTTGGAACTCTACAGATCTATTGAGAGCATCGAAAGGCGTTCTAAGCAAGTGTAAGTGCAAGCTTGGGAACACACTTCCTGGGCATTCAAGGGCAACCAAGCAGGAAACAAAAGGTTGGAAACTTTCAACCCCCTCTGTCAATTCCTAGCTTAGGCTAAGAACGACTAGAGGTAGGAGTAAGTCAGGGCGACGATAGGCAATTATCAAGTTGAAGCAGACCTAAACTCTCAAGTTCAAGCTAAGGACATTATCTTTGTACTATCGAGAACTTTAAAGGAAAAGAACTTAACGTGGAACGAGCAACTTTAAGTGCGGAACTACACTCAAATATACCTTACGACGTGATATCAGACAAGAATTTTAACACGGGAATCAACTAAAAAGAATCAAGTAACTGACACAAAAGGACTCTGCAACGAGGTTGTACTTGGGCAAAATTGGGCTATTCAGCTAGGCTTATGAACCTTAGATCAGGGCGACATCTAGTAAGGGATAGACAAAGCCTTAGGTCTTCAGAGGCTAGTGTCAACCACACTGCTAGGTCTTGGGCCCAGCAGTTGAGCCACCACTCATACTACCCAAGTTCTGAGACTAGTGAATCCGAGATGTCTCAAGGCATGGAGAGACCTACAGGCAGTTCAGGAGTGCCATACCTGCACAGGGTAGAAGGCCCTTACAAAACGCAGTTGGAATACCTTAGGACCAACCGATTAGGTGCCAGCATCTATGAGGACGGCCTAGGAAGATCTGTGGTACAGATCAAGAATCCTGATCAATCCATTGGATTAGAGCACCCAACTGTCAAGTTTGAAAATGGAGCATACTTGGACAAAGAAGGAACCATATACGTAGTCACCAGTCACCCAGATAGGACGGACGAATTTGGAAATGTGATCCCCGAAGCAGACTTAGGTGACCTGGAGCAAGGAAACATGGGTGCAGAACCTAGAACCCCTCGAGGTAAATCGGTTCTCACTAGGATTATCACACCAGAGTGGATTCCCCAGGATAATAAGAGCATAGATTTGCTCCTCAATCGAGAGACTGACGAAGCCTTTTGGAGGTACAAACCTGACCGGCCAATTGACATAGGAACAATCATGATATATGAGTTTAAGGATCCTGATAGGCTAGGTAGAGTGACCTACTTAGATCACGCTTCGGAGAGGATCTTTGTGGTGACAGAAAATGATAGGCATGCTTACACTTGGAAGGGTGAATTCGTTTTCCCCCAACCAAGATCGAATGTATCCTATGGTCACCCTGGAGCTGGAACATCCCAAGCTCATGGAAAGCAAAGAGACAGAAGTAGAGATAGACCAGAAGTAAGCTTTGCCAACCCAGTGGGCAGAGAAAGAACGAGGACGGAAACAAATAGAGTAGAACCTGAGATGCTTCGAGCTCACAGGAATCAAAGAAATGTGGATGAGTTCCCTCTACCACGACCTAGAGAGCACACAAGGACTTTGAGACCGACTCAGCTAGTTAAGTCCATGAAGAACTACTTCGATGGCACTGGAGATCCATACGATCATGTGGCCGAGTTTAGGCAAGTCCTTAGAGCTGAACAAGTGGAGGATCTATTCACGCAGTACAATGCCTTTGGTCTGACCCTTAAGAACATTGCCCTAACATGGTTTCAGCCACTAAATGAGAGGCAGTTCAGGAGCATAGACCAACTCCTAGAGGCTTTCATTATTGAATTCTCTAAAAGTGGCATAAGGCATAATACCTCCTCGCTGATTCACAGCTTCAAGCAAACCCCTCAAGAAACCGTGAGACTTGCAGGAAGAAGATTTAGGCAATACTTAGAAAGATGCCCTGTTTCGGAGCTACCCACACCAGCCAAGCAAGTGGCTTTATTCTTGGATGGATTGCTAAGTACCAAATTGAGATCTTATGTGTACTTGAAGGACCCTAGGACCATAGAAGATTGTGTACGCATGTGCATTGATATTGAGGATAATCTAGGGGAGGAGTTAGAGCTTTCCAAGATATACAAAGATTCGGATAGTGCCTCTAACCTCTCTTCCACGCAATCCACATCAATCGAGGAACTTGCAGAGAAAGTAGCTCAGAAATTAGGTGTCACTAACAAACAAATCCCAAGGTTTGCCCCTGTGAAAAGGTGCTATACTTGTGGTGGCGACCACATGGCGAATGTATGCCCCATTATGGCTCAACCCCAAGTTAATCCTAGTAGCCAGTACTGCACCATAGAACGAAGGTACATCAATCACACCGCGCAAGATTGCCCCTACAATAAGCAAACCGTTAGGCAGATGTACCCACAACCATACCCTCAACAAGCAAGATACCAGAACCAGTACCCACCTCAGCAGTATGCGAGGCCTCAACAAACCTACCAACCCTACCAAAACCAACAAAGGCCTCAGCCTGTGATAGCACAACAACCCCCAGCTCCAGCTAATGTGATTCCGGTAAAGTATGTTGCTGCAGAAGAAAACCTGAATAGAGCTATAGTCCCTGTAACACCAGTGCTTTCTGAAAGTGACCCCAGTGACCATAGCTTTGATTCTACACATGTCGATAGTCCCCATGCTTACTACATGCAATCTCCTGAACATGGTGAGTCCTACTATAGTGAAGAACCGAGTGAACCTAGTTGGGAGTCAGATCACACAAACGTCATGTATGCAAACCCCAACCCTAGACCTCAACCTAGGCAGGTAAGACCCCCTTTCCCTAGAGGACCATGCTACAGATGTCAGGGGGATCACCTCATTCGTGATTGTCCCTTGTCTCCACCTACACAACCCCAGTCAGTGACGATTCAGGGTTTTTGCCAAGAGTGTGGAAAGGATCATCTCTTACGAGACTGCCCTAGGAATTCTAGTAATATGCCAAAAATTACTCCTATTAACGTTATTGGGTTAGTGGTAGATTCCACAGGAAGTGTCACTTCCACTACACCTGTGCAAGTGATCACTAGAGCTCAAGCATTGCAGCAAAACCAAGGGGTAGACCAGGAGAAGAGCCCAGATGTTAGTGAAACAGAGAGCATGACAAAGAAGAGGACTAGAGCTTGGAGAGATAGCCGTGAAAGAATGAAACGGCAATGGGCAAAAAAGATGAGTGAACTCGAGGAAAGCCTCAGAGAAACAAAGGCCAGGATAATTGAACTCACATCTCAAACTCCCTCTCACATTACCCCACTTCCACCATTCCCAACTCCATCCGACCCGCCACCTTTCGACCCGCCTCAACTAATTCCACCACCCCCTAGAGTAGGATCAGTCCTAGCAGATCCCACTCCCGAAGACCTTAATATGATGCTTAAAGCATATCAGGCCAGAATCCAAGAAGGGCCAAACGTAACTGATCATGAAAAGTGTTACCCAAGAGCAAAACTAGAGTTAGAACGAACCAAAATTTGTGCTAAGATGGTGGAGTTGGCTCAGACCATGTTTGAGGCTAGTCGCCTATTTAACATCTCTAGTTCAGCGAAGACACAGTTGCACTTTGATGGACTATTAGAAAGAATAGAGAAGCTGATTGCACAATCAGAAAAGGAACCCGTCTCTCAACACAAGGACAAGGCAAGTGAAAGATTAAGCATTCCTGCCCAGGAAGCCTATGTGCCTGAAGCCTATGTGCCTAACTCTACGGAGCCAGACACATCATCTTCTATGAATCGGTTCACACCAGAATTCCTACGCGAGATTCAAGAGGACAAATGGGCTAAAGAAAGTGAAGTCCCTCCTCCTATTGAACTTGTGGATGATGCACACGACCAGTTCCCACAAGACATCCCATCCATTTATGAGGAGCAGGAGAGCACTCACTCTCAGGACAGACTAGACTTTGAATCTAACTCTCTACGAGAATTACCCCACTTCACAGGCCCATGGGAAGCTAAGTCTACTTGTATGAGAGCACCCACGGTCATGGTAAGAAACGAAGATTCAGTCATACCTAAGAACACAGAGGTAGTGAAGAACACCAAAGTGCAGTGCAATCTAACTTTGGAAGAGCTACTCAAGGTTAGACCTGAATTATGGAAACATGTCGCCAAACAAGTACCAGAGATAGCAAAACCTCGTTCCCAGGTAGGATCACATAGGACAGTACCAGAGATACCCTTGGATAAGATAGGAGATATGTGTGAAGGTGAAGAAGGTAACACCTATCTTCCCATTACCTACCAGGAGTACACCACCAAGGCAATTTTGGACTCAGGTGCAGGAGTTGCAATTGCCACCACTTCCCTATGGAAGCGTTGGGGCAAGCCAGCACTCAGGCCAACGAGAATGAAATTGCAGATGACCGATGGTCATATTGAAAGGCCCTTAGGGTTGCTAGAAGGAATAACTCTCACCACCTGTGATGTCGAGTTCGAGCATACCTTTGCCATATGTGATTTTAGCAAGAACCATGCCTATGAAATGATCTTGGGACGACCCTTTATGCGACAGTTGCAAGTGGTACAGGATTGGGGAACCAATTCTTTGTACCTGCAGCACCTAGGTGTTACGACCAAAGTGAATCTCAAAGATTACTCTCATAGAGATGTCCCTCCCATCCAATGGAACCCCATCCATAGAGCCAAAGATGATACGGAATCTGTGCATTCCCTAGGATCAGGATCCTCATGGATGCATGAAGACACTCACTTATGGATGTGTAAGGTAGCTGTAGAAGAAGAGAAGAGAGAAAAAGCCAGGGAGATAGGTGCAAAAGAAACCCATAGATCAACCCAAGACCCAACCTATGCACCTGTAGTTTTCCCAGACGAAGAATTTGAACCCCATGGCTGGGCAGAAATTCTAGCAACCATGGATGTAGCCATCAATGAGGAACAATGGACACCTCACTGTGATGAGGATGGCTATGACATTTCAGTCTTCTCCATAGAGCCAATCATGGAAGAGGCAGTTCTAGAAGAATGCGAACCTAGCCCTGATGCATTTGAGGATGCAAGTGACTCCGATCTAGAGTCAATCATTATGGACCCACCTTTTGCATCAGATGAAGAATAGCTCCATGAAGTAGAATTTCAACCCCAGAGGCATGGAGAGCTTACAAATGATGTAAGATTAGCCACACATGTGACCCCGAAGAAAGAAGGAAAGAAACGAAAGAAGAGAGAAGTCTCACCAGAAGAGGAAGAATCTTTGTTTGAGGTCCCAGAAAATTTTAAGAAGTATGAGATAGACGACAGGAGGGTCATGATAAGAATGCCTAAACAAGAGGCACAATCAGGAGAGGCCTATGATAACAAAGAAACCACCAAGAAAATAGTAGTGGCCCTAGAATAAGGAGAGGAGAGATGCACGTACATAGGCCATGACCTAACAGAGGAAGAAGAGCATGCGTTAATAGCCTTGCTAAGAGAATACAGAGATGTATTCGCTTGGAGTTACAAGGATTTGAAAGGTGTTGATCCAGACATATGCTCACACACTATCCCCATGACCTCGGATGCCAAACCTTCTAAGCAAAAGCCCTATACATATAACAATAATTACGCTGCCAAGATTAAAGAGGAGATAGATAGACTGGTTGAAGCTGGATTTATCTATGAAATTGAGCACACTGAATGGGTATCCCCCATTGTAGTGGTGCCCAAAAAGAATGGTAAATTACGTGTATGCATTAACTTAAAGAAGGTCAATGCAGCCACAATCCGAGATAACTATCCGCTTCCCATCACAGAACATCTCTTAGAAAGAGTGGCAGACAAGGAAGTGTATAGCTTCCTTGATGGATTTTCGGGCTACAATCAAGTAGCCATAGCTCCAGAAGATCAGCATAAGACGGCTTTTGCCACAGAGTGGGGTATATTTGCCTTTCGTGTAATGCCATTCGGGCTTACCAATGCACCAGCTACCTTTCAGAGACTAATGTGCCATGTATTTAAGGAGTTCCTAAGGAAGAACTTAGAAGTCTATGTTGATGATCTTTGTGCTCATTCCAACATTAGACAAACCCATATTCCTGAACTCAGACAAATCTTTGACAAATGTAGAGAATATCAAGTCTGCCTAAACCCAGAAAAATGTGTTTTCATGGTCAGGCAAGGCAAGATTCTAGGGCACATAGTGTCAAAGAATGGCATATCTACTGACGAAGAGAAAGTGAGAGCCATAGCAGAGCTACCTAGGCCAAGGAATGTCAAGGAAGTACAAGCTTTCATGGGACATTGTGGTTACTACCGCCGGTTCTTTCACATGTATGCTGTCATTGCAAAGCCCATGTACGGACTTCTGACAAACTTTGAGTGGACTGAGGAATGTGAGAATTCCTTCAATGAGCTTAAACGGCGATTATGTTCAGCACCAATCTTAACCACACCAGATTGGAACAAGCCATTCCATGTTCACGTGGATGCATCCAATTATGCTATTGGATGTGTACTCGCACAACCTACGGGTGAAGGTAATATGGATCTTCCAATTGCCTACGCTAGTAGACAATTGAATGTAGCTGAACGAAATTACACCATTACTGAGAGAGAAGGCTTAGGCATGGTGTATGCGGTTAAAAAGTTTAGACATTATTTGCTTGCAAATAAGTTTAAATTTTTTACTGATCATCAAGCTCTACTATACTTGGTAAACAAGCCATGCAACACAGGTAGATTAGAAAGATGGTTTCTCTTGCTAATGGAATATGATTTTGAGGTTGTGGTAAGGAAAGGGAAGACTCATTTGAAAGCAGATCACCTTTCTAGGCTCACATCGGGAGAAGCCCCACAAGGAGTGTCAGATGACCTTCCTGATGCTTACTTGTTTAATTTGGAAGTGGTGCCGCAGTGGGCTAAGCCATTGGTACCAGTGTTAACATATGGACCTAACCACCCAGTAATAGCCACACCGAATAGAGAGGTAGTAAAAGCCCAAAAGTACCACATTTTGGCTGGAAGTATGTACAAGCACACAGATCAAGGGATCTTGGCTTGTTGTGTAGAAGAGGACGAGTATGCGAAGTGGTTGCAATTAGCACATGTAGGTGCATTAGAGCAACACTACTCAAAACAACGAACCCTACAGACACTAAGGAGACTCAGAGTGCATTGGCCAACTATGGAAGCATATGTCCAAAGGTTGTGCAAAGAATGCCCAATCTGTCGCACTAAACCACTGGTGGAACATGCCACTCTTTATCAAGTGTCCATAGTGCCGGATTGGAGTGAACCTCTAGTATCCTTCCTGAGGACGAAAACATTCCCCCCAGACATGACTCTGGCTAGGAAAAGGAGTTTAGAACAAGAAGCCCAGGATTACTCTCTCATTGGCGATAATCTATACAAACGTGGTAAGGATGGTTACTTGAGACTATGTGTCCATGAAAGTGAATATCTCAAGATCTTGGAAACTGCTCACCAAGGTGTAGCAGGAGGACACTTTGGACCAGATCGGGTGATCAAGGCAATACTATTTGCGGGCTTCTGGTGGCCGACCCTTCACATGGATGCACATACCTATGTGAAACGGTGTGATGTCTGTCAACGAACTCAGTATCCTATACGCAAAGATGAGATGCCACTGAAACCTATGATGGGTGGACGTGCATTCTCTAAGTGGGGAATAGACTTTGTAAGCCCTATTAATCCCCCAGCTAAGGGTTCACATGCTGAATATATCATTGTGGCCACGGATTATCTCACCAAGTGGATGGAGGTAAAAGCTACGACAAAGAACGACGCTCAGACAACTGCTAAATTCTTGTTTGAGAATGTATTCACAAGATATGGGCTACCTATAGAGCTAATAAGTGATAGAGGCACTCACTTCTTGAACGAAGTAATTAAAAATCTACTCCAAGAGTTCTTGGTAGTTCATAAGAAGTATGCTCCCTATCACCCTCAAGCTAATGGACAAGCCGAAAGCACCAACAAGATCTTATGCAATGTACTGACAAAATTAGTGAACACTAAACGCTCTGATTGGGACAAACAGCTACACCATGCTGTTTGGGCATACCGAGTCGCCTACAAAACGGTACTCCAAGCCACCCCCTTTCAGATGGTGTTTGGCCAAAACGCTGTGCTACCTTTGGAATTCTTAATACCTACATTGAAAGTAGCACAAGAGCACGAGTGGACGGGTCATGAACTCTCCTCTAGACTTTTTGACCTTGAACGATTAGGAGAAACAAGACTGAGAGCAGCGGCAGGGATATATGCAGCTAAGAAGAGACAGAAGGCATACTTTGATGCCCATGTGAAGGATAAGGGCTTGAAAGCAGGAGATCTAGTCTTAGTCTACACATTGAAACAACATGCAAGGAATCTAGAAAAGAGAGGCTACGGACCTATGATCATCAATAGGATCTCCACAAGTGGAGCAGTACAACTAGCCACTTTAGAAGGTGATGTTCTCCCAAACTATATTAGCGGATGCAGAGTCAAGTTGTATCAGGAACCCCTCACGGAGGAAATGCTAAGTCGACTCAATACTGCTAAGAAACGCAAAGAGGAAGAAAAGCGAATTCGAGAAGAAGCTCAAGCAGAAGCCCTAGAGCGCATACGGAGAATGAAATTAAGGAGACAAGGTAGAGAGCAACCTGTTCCAGATGCATATGCAGATCAAGGATATCACGTGGCTATGTGTGAAGTTTCAGGTGTTAGCTCACATAGGATAACTGATCGACGTCCTTTCATAACCTTAGATATAGGGCAAGGAAAGAGTGCAAGGACTGTAAGAGCCTTGATTGACTCAGGTGCAACCACTAGTGCTGTTAAATTGTCTCACTGTCAAGAGTTGCAATTAACTATCAATCCTGTGGAAGCATATCTCATAGGATTGGGAGGCGTGGAAACCCCTTGCATGGGCGAGGTGGAACTTCCCCTCTATATTCATGATGAGGCAATGACAATTAAAGTACTAGTGTGTCAAGATGAGGACCTCATTGAACCCCTTGTCTTGGGTCAAGACTGGATCTATGACCAAGCAATCAACTTAAACCTAAGAAGTGGACTTCTTCAGGTATGGGTCAATCATAGTCGAATTACAGTAGAGTTAGATAATGGAGCACTCAAGGAACTAGGAAAGGCACACACTCCTGGTCCTTCCAGGAGTACACATGAAGATGACCATGCTATTCTTGTCCAAAACCATGTGTTGCAGAGGAATGATGGTTGCAAAAAAGGAGTCAGGGATGCAACGGAACTCCCTTCTTTTCCAAAGGCCAGAGGGAGGCAGCAACCAAAGGTGGATCAAAGGCAGAAGAAGCAGAGTACTACCTATGTCGGAGATCAAAAGTACCTGCGCAACAAAATCTCTCAGCTAGTGAAACAAGTGTGGGTGCGGAAAGGCGAACACCCGGTTACACTCAAGCCAACCACACGGGCAAAGCCTCTTATTAGTAACCAACAACACAACACTAATAAGAAGTCTTTCAGAAGTTCTTCTGCTAACGTGAAGTCTATTTGGGTGCCCAAGAAGTCGATGAAGGCCAGCCCACAATCAAGACAAATTTGGGTACCTAAGGCTTGTTTGCGGGCTCAAATAGCTACGCCAAGAACACACCCTATACAGCATGATCCATTCACTCGCACAGCCGGCATCCACTCGTTTTCAACACTCAAGAACACACCAAGGCCCATGAGCACGAACAGAATCACTTGTAAATGGGTCCCTAAAAGGCCTCATTTTCAAGCTGACACACCTATAAAGCTCTCGAGAGTCTCAACGAAACCAAGAGCAAAACCCATCCACTCCATTTGGCAGCCTAAGACTTGTAACAAACCCCCGGACCCCAATTGTAAATCCATGACCACCTACTAACCGCTTCACTCACATCACATCATTCTGCTTAGCTCGTAGGTCTACCCAATTCCTAACTACACACACAAGCACCGAGCACTTATTAACCCCTAACCTCTCCCGAACCTTAGGTTAATGTTGTAACAGGGGACACCGTGTCATTTTTGTGTCCATTGCAATGTTAACATGTATTCATATATTCTCACAGAACCAGCTGCAAAGTTTTCAACATGGCTGAGGCAGCAGGAACTAGCTCTCAAACAGAAACAAGCCAGCAAGTGGTGGACTTAGACAGTTTACCCGTTTTACCTGAGACAAATGAAAGGCCAGAAGAATTGCGGGCCATCAAAATCATACCTATTGCGGACCCTCCGCGTGGCCACACCATGCCCGTAGGAAAGACTTCCCACTGGTTTACTGAAGTGGCAGGACCCTTGGGTGAGGGAACATACCTATGGGAATCAGAGTTGGACTTCAATGGGAAGCAAGGCAGATACCATTTCTTTACAAGAGAATTCGAGAAGTTACAAAATGCAGAAGGTCTACGTTCGATATGGGAAAAGGCAGGATTGAATGCATATTTCAGTGCACGGCTCCCAAAGCCCGACTTCATGCGATGCTACTATCTCATCAACACCTTGACTCCCAGAACCCAAAAGGTGCAAGCTCATTTGTGATTTCATCTATGACAAAGGGGAACGAGCTTAAGAGGTTCAGGCTATCAAACAACTTGGTGAGAGAGGCTCTAGATATGCGCAGAATGCATATTCCTACAGAAAAGGAAACCCTAGTACCGGATTACATGAAGAATCGAAGTCTCACCAAACTCAAGGACATGGTGTCCATGACGCCTAATATTGCAATACACCTTCGCATGTGCATGCAACACTTTGCTTTCCCGGCACAAGATAGATTCACCATGCCGCCCAAAAAGATTTGGTTTAGTTTGTATCTGGCAGAGACACAGAGCCTCACCATCAACTTACCCCACTGGATAATTGATCAGATACACCTAGCTCACAAACGATGGCTGCGAAAATAGGTTTTATATGGTTGCTGTGCTCTGACGAGAATCATTTATAGGTGTTTGGCTTATGACATCCCTATTCAACGGGCCTTAATGTGGAATCGTGTAGAGCAGTTTAGAGGTAGGACATCCACTGGACCCCCTTCTAAGAAGATGAGAGGCACTGTCCAAGTCCCATGTGCTCAACCACGTGGAGCCACCCTAACACCAGACGTCACACCTCCACCCCGAAGTGTCCGACCATTCACACTCCGACTTCCAAGACGCAGCACCGATGGTTCCACCTTAATATTCCCTCCTATCCCAACCGATCTTGAATTTCCCAGTGGTGCACCTTTGGAAGAACTCACTAATGAAGATTTCGAACAATTATTACAAGATGTAGAGCTGGAAGCAGAAGAGGCACAACAAGTGGAGAACGTGCAAAGGCAGGCCACAACCTCCCAAGCACCTGTCACCACAGTTGAAGTGGATGAAGAGGATGATGGAGATGAAGAACAGGAGGAAGATGAGGAGGATTATGATCAAGAGCATCAAGATGAGCAACAAGAAGTGCCAGAACTTGTAGGTGCACCAGCATATACAGCTCAACTACAAAGGTTATACGACACAATCAAAGCAGTACAAGAAAGGCATCAACTCTCTCTTGTATCAGGTCAAGCTTTGATGCAAGAAATGCTATCAGATGAAGGGGTGGACCAACATTTCATTGACACCCTCAAACTAGTGTCAGAATCTTTAGGAGTTCCGGAGGCTGTCCACACTGCAGTCCGCCAGTCCGCAAGGTATGACAAACGCAGAGTTGACTCATTACCACGAGCAGGTAAGACTATCAGGATACCCGTCACAGAACAAGAAGTACCCATTGAAACCACAGCTACCCCCACAACCACCACTGACCTCTCTGCTGAAACATTCGTTCATACATCACCCATCTCACCCCAGCATCCTCCATCACCACCTTCTCCACCCCCACCACCACCTCCCACCATGGAAGAAACGACAGTCATCACCTCTACCTTCACTTATAACCCATCCTCATTCACATCATTCTCATTTCGAGAACCCACCTCACAAGACACCCTCTTCTCCTTCGTCACCAATCCCTTGTACACTTCACCCCTTCTATCCTCCGAACCCATAACTGGCCATCCCATAATTCCAAGTGTGGTTGGAAACCCGGCACCCACTGAAGGCACCCTGTGTTTTCCAGCCTATTCCCCACTGCGGGTACCTCCATTCCATGACCCTCACTTCCCATCTGGCCCCTACCCCTCTTTCAACCTGACCTCACCACCCCAATACCCGTCCTTTGTGGAGCAGTTCATCCGCTCTCCAATGTTTCAGAGGCACATTTCCCCGATGTTCGCAACGACATCAATTTACACGAACACCACACTCACTTCACCTACCATACCCACCTACATGGTAGCCCCTGTACACACCACCTTGTCTGACCCAATGGACATTTCACCAACCACAACACCTCTCCCCACGATTCCACCATCTTCCCCTCCCTTACCCCTCACCTCACCACTCACATCATTGGCACACACAGCATTCACTACCCCCCTACCCAATCCCACCTCCCCTGCATTTCAAACTTTTCCCCTTGCATCTCATAATGTAAATAGCACGTTCAACACATTACTTCAGTGTGCACATCAACTACAACAAGAATACCATCAATTGGAAGAACGCACTACGGCCCTCCAGGCAGAATCTCAACGTCTGCAAGCTAGAGTCACCACTCTTGAAGCTGATTACCAAACGCTCCTAACCGAGCATACCACCTTACATCAGGCTCAGTCCGAATTGGAATCAAAGACATCAACAGTAGACGATCAAGCAGTCAAGGAATTAGAAACAGTGCTCCAAGCGCAAATGATATCTAATGCTACACTCAGACGCAACCTTGGGCTATTAAGGAAGCATATGGCAGCAACACTAGAAGAGAACAAGAGACTTCAACAACAAAACCAAGACAACTTTGAAGCGGCTATGGAAGGAACTATAGGAGCAACCATTAGCCCTACCAGATATAGAGCAGTCCCATCGGAAGACATTCGCATCTTACTTGAGGAGCATGCAAATTTCTTGGAGTCATATGAAAAGTTAGAGACTGAATGTGCAGACCTAAAGAAACAGATACCCAGTGTCCCCACAGCTCAACAGGAGCCGGTAGTCTTGCAACACTCTCCAAAAGAATTAGAGACCCTTCGAAAACAGGTGACCGAACTCCAAGCGCGTCTCTTACCATATGAAAGGCCACCCTCGCCAACTGAAGAACCAGAACCTGAAACAGTGGTGGAAATCCCCATCGATGACAGCTATGAAGAGCCATATGAGCCGATGCCGACACCCGGTGGTCGAACTACAGAGGAAGGACAAGACACTTTAGAAATTCAAGTTCCAGATTGGGTCAAAAGGGTCGAGAAAGTGGGTAAGACACATGATGATCGTGTGGCCGTGCAAATGCAATCTCTCACAAATCTGGAAGAAACTGTCCTTCGGTCTTCTTACTTTCAAAATCTATCCCATCAACGGTTAATCACAACATCAGAGTCGCAATACATGCCGTATTTTGTCTTGCTACATGATTATAATGCAGAAGTCAAGAGACATACAGGGAAGGAGCCCACATTCGCCACTCAATTTGAGCTAGGGGATTTACCGACAGATGCACGTGCTGGCTCGATCTTCCAACCTAATTGGCGTGCATGTCTACTAACCGATTACCCAGAGATGATGAACACCTGGGCAACCATGCCACTATATATCAAGTATAATCCATGCTATTGCCCAGTGGTACGTCGCAGATCCTGGCAAGCATTTGCAATCAAGGTACGCAACAATAAAGAATGCTCGGCTTGGGTTAACTATCCATATTTTGCTCCACCTCGAGGGACCCCAACCGTAGCCTACATGATATCAACAATTCGGCACTGGTCTACACGTCTAAATAATGTACCCGACATAGCAGCGAAAATGTGTATGAAGATATTCGAGCTCATGACCATTGTCTTCAAAACCTTTCGGAATGTACAAGCTCCATACATCTCTGCCCCTGGATTCTCTCAAGGTAACAAGGATTTAGTCTACGACATGAGCCAGACCCCCTCGGTCACTATAATCTTTGCTTGGCATGCACGAATAAAGTACTTACCCGCATGCTTCAAGCAGACATTTGAGGAAATGTTCTCTACGGGATTCTGGGAATATCATTCGGAAATTTTCATTCCCAGACCCACACATTTGCTACACCTATTCGCAGTAGAACAAGCGATCCATGCAGATCAGTTACGTCTGCCACATCCGGACATTCCAGGACCAATTGATTGGGATCGTATGATGATAGATTTGGCCAGAGGACTACGCATACAAGAACATCAGCTTGCCACTCAGGTTGTGGAATATTACATCCAACACTCCCAGCAACAAGGGTCTGTCAGGGACGACAGACGCGAGAGAGGGGGGGGTGTTGAGAGCAGTATGGGCACCCAAGGACTGACTAGACAAGGAAGCCAGCGGAGAGAGTGAGAGCGAGGTGAAGGAGTAAGTAGACAAAGCAATCGACGCAAATCTAGCAGATAGGCCCTGCAAATTTTTCCAAATCAACATCTTTATAACAATGATTCTTATCACTAACAATCATTGTAAATACCATTTCATATTGTTGTAGCTCCATTTTGTGCAAGCCAAGGAGTCCTTGAGCTTGAGGAGCCTTAGAAGTACCTACATATCAATTTTCGTATTTTTTAGACTCCGTTTAAGCCCTCAAATTGGCCCTGGAACCTAATTTTTAACTAGGCCGGACACTAGGTCTGGACAGGGCCAAAACCTAGTAAAAAACTATAAAAAGAGCTAGAGAGCTCATTTTTGAGGTTAGATTGTAATTGGAATGAACTTGTAAGAGCTTTTCGAAAGTAATCTAAAAACTCCATTGCTTCCCACTCTTTGTCTTGCCGTGTGTGCGTGTGTGTGTGTATGTGTGTGCATGCTTGTATGCTTCTCACTCACGCACTTGTGCCTCCACTTGCTCGAGGTCTTCATACCATCCTCACGTCTTCCCGGATTGACATTAAAGGAGGTGCTACTCATCACTGAGCTACAGGGGGGACTTTTTACAATTACATATTCTTCTCCCCAATAGGACAAGGGAATTCTCAATTGACCATTCTTTTGGAGTTTCATCAAAATTGGCCAAACATCTTGCTTTCTAAATATTCCACAAAATCTCTCCTTTGATGATGTTCCATAAGCCAGAGGAGCAACCAATTGCTTCACCCATAAGTGCTTGCTACCAACTAATTTGTTTCTATAGCTTCAATATCCTCACTAGTGAAAGCGAGACTAGGGTGGCTCCTAGGGCATGAGAAGAAAAGGTGACCAATGTCCTCTTTCCAACTACGGATTACATCAATGTGGGTCCCACATATTTTATTGCCTTTCGTATTGGTCCAAATTCCCTTGTGTAGCATTTTTCACATAAGAACCACCTTTTTATTTTTGATGAGGGGGTGCCACAAGTCCTCAAACTTAAATTCCCATTTGACACTTGACCAATTGAGACACCATCTCCTATTGACATATATATGCACCTTCACGAGTTTCTTCACATAAATCACCTTACATAATTTGTGTCCGTTGCTCCATCTAAGGCCTTATATTTGTGGTTCCCTCCCCAAGAGAATGGGAGTCTTGGAGATATCCCATGTGTTGATTCTATTCCTCAATAGGCACCAAACTTCATATTCAATCCTCCTTGTCGGGTCTATGTCTTTGGATCTGATCCAATGCTTTCTCTCTTGATTCCATATATGGTTTCCACATATAAAATCCTTTGTTCCAAAGCTTCTTTGCTCTTTGAAGATTACCCAAGTTGATTTATTTGATAACCCTTGTGGGAAACCAACTAGAGTCATTTTGTCTAATTTCGATGGCCCATTTCTAGTCCTCATTGATCTTGATATATGGCTTCATCTTGTTTCAACTTTTCCACAAAGAGAAAATTTGATCCAACCCTCTTGGTAGCATCAAAAAAGGGGAAATAAGCAAAGTGAGCAAGTCATGTCCCTTTTATCTAGGGAATCCTACAAGTGTAAGAGAAGATTTTTTTCTTAGAATTAATTTAGACCATGAAGCTTCTTGGTTGCTCCAAGCTTTGATCATCCATTTGGCCACTATCATGTTTGCCATCCCCACAATGTCAAGTGTGCCGAGACCACTGATCTCTTTTTTATTTGCAAAAATTGCCCATTCGATCTTAGGCATAACCCTCCTGTTCTGATCGCAAGTCAATAGGAAATTTCTACAAGTACTATCTAGTTTCATAATCTCTTTGTCTTTTGGCCTTTGTTGGAGTTAGACGTTTGCGGAAGCACGCGAACAACACAAGGAAGAAGATGAAGCTTGGAGCACAACACACAATACTAAATGTATTATCACTAGAATGTACAAAGATGAGTAGCCCATTAGGGCAATAGGCATATATACAAGCCGGGGAAGAAAACCTCCTAAAGAATCAATCCACAAAAGGAAGTAAGCCCAACGCTTTGCAGATAGCTTCAAACTTCTCCCTAGGTAGAGCCTTCGTAAAAAGGTCTGCAATGTTCTCTTGCGTGGGCATATATGCCAAGCTGATCTCCCCAGCAGACAACCTTTCCTTGACATAATGATAATGCACCTCAATGTGCTTAGTGCGAGCATGGACCATAGGGTTCCTGGCAATTGCCAATGCGCTGTGACTGTCAGTGAAGATGGTGGTGGCAGAAGACTTAACAACACCCAAATCAGCCATAAGGCATCTGAGCCACACACACTCAACAATTGCTGTGAAAGCTGCCCTACACTCAGCCTCACAAATGGAAGTGGCCATAGTAGGCTTCTTCTTGCTCAACCAAGATATAGATGAGCTACCAAGCATGAAGCAAAAACCACTCATGGAAACACGAGTGTCATAGCAACCAGCCCAACCATTGTCAAAAAAAGCATGCAAATCTGGTGATAGTGATCCCCCCTTGAGATAAAACAACCCAAGTAGTCGGGTACCACCCAAGTAGCGAAAGATGCGCTTAACTACCTGCCAATGCTTGACACCTGGGCAATGCATAAACCTACTCATCTGTGAGACAACAAACTGAATATCTGGTCGAGTACTGCATAAGTAAATCAAGAATCCAACATATTGTTGATAGAGAATAGCATCACATGCATCTCTAGCATCATGAAGAATCAATTGTAAACCTATCTCCATAGGAGTGGTAATAGGCTTATAGTCTTAAAGGCCGAAACACTGCAAATGTGTCTATATTTCATTTGATACAAAGCCATTCCACCATAAACTTGCATAACTGAATGCCCAAATAGTGATGCAAATGCCCCAAATCAGACATCTCAAATGGGGCATGCAAATCAACCTTAAAATCATCAATATGCGTGTCATGAGAACCAGTGAGCAACATGTCATCAACATACACCACAATGATCAGAAGCACATCATTAGCATGCTTAATATATAAAGTGCTTTCAGTTGGACTATTCTCAAAACCATCTGCAATCAGATAGGCATGTATCTTTTCATACCAAGCATGTGGAGCTTGCTTTAAACCATATAATGCCTTCTTTAACCTGCACACTTAGTTTTCATGCCCTTTTTGCACAAAGCCACATGGCTGAAAAACATACACTTCTTCATGCAAGTCACCATTTAGAAATGTTGTTTTAATGTCCAATTGATGTGCATTCCACCCATGATGAGCTGCAACTGCAAGATGCTATGAACAGTAGTCATTAGGTAAGTAGGAGAAAAGGTTTCATCAAAATCAATGCCTCTTTCCTACGCATAACCCTTTGCAACAAGCCTAGCCTTACACTTGTCAATTCTTCCATCAGGTTTACGCTTCAGCTTGTATACCCACTTAGTGCCAATGGCCTTCTTGCCAAGAGGCAAGTCACATAAAGACTAGGTACCATTTTTCATGATAACATCATATTCATATTGCATTGCAGCCATCCAATGTTAAGAATTTTGTGCTTCATCAAATGAAACAGGTTTAGTCTCATCATAGAGACTGCAGGCAGCCATAGCATAGCAACCTGATGCAAAAGAGGCACTATGAGAGCCTAAACAAGTATGATATGAGAGAGGTGCATCTAATTTGCTGTCACACAAAGTTTGCACCAACCATTTTGGCATGGTTTTTGCCTGCGCAATATCAACTCTCTCATCAACAAGTGCATCATGTAAATCTACATCAGAAATGGCATGATCTGCATCATCACATGAAACCTGCAAAGGTTGAGAAGCTGCCTCATTAGGACCAGCACTAGACTATCCACTTGTAAAAAGAGGCAGCAAAGTATCATACATGTCTTTGGAGCTAACAGATGTCTCCTTAGTACATGAAAGTAAGGGCTGAATAGCATCTTCCATAAAAATAATATCATGGCTAACCAGAATGCGTATAGTCTGTGGATGATATAGAGGATAGCCTTTGCTTTCAGAACTGTACCCAACAAAATTACATTTTACTGCTTTATCATCCAATTTTCTGCAATGTTGTTTAGGCACTAATGCATATGCAAAACAAACAAAAACACGCAGATGAGCAACATATGGCTTCTGACCATGCCAAGCCTCATATGGAGTGATAGACTACCGTGCTTTAGTGGGACACCTGTTAAGTACATATGTTGCACACATGACAACCTCAAGCCAGAAACTATGTGGTAAAGCCTGACTCTTGACCATACACCTCATCATCTTCATGAGTGACCT
Source organism: Ceratopteris richardii (assembly GCA_020310875.1). Taxonomy (NCBI): domain Eukaryota; kingdom Viridiplantae; phylum Streptophyta; class Polypodiopsida; order Polypodiales; family Pteridaceae; genus Ceratopteris; species Ceratopteris richardii. The sequence continues at coordinate 70,324,117 of CM035427.1, read as the reverse complement.
GTTCTTATATTCAACAACTCCATTATGTTGAGGTCTATACGGCACTGTACACTGATGTTTTATCCCACGTTCAACGAGAAATGCATTTAAGTTAGAAGACATATATTCCACCCCTCAATTAGAACGGAGGGTGCTCATTTTACATATTGATAGATTTTCAGCCGAAACCAGAAACTATTTGAAGCACATAGACACTTCGGACTTTGCCTTCAATGGATATACCCATGCATGCCTCAAAAAATCATCAATGAAAGTCATGAAGTAAAGATAGTTCCCAAATGAAGGTGTCTGCATAGGACCACATACATCACTATGTATAAGCTATAATTTCTAAGTAGCCCAAACTGAACCATCTTTTGGAAAGGAGGAACGATGCATTTTTCCCAAAATACAGCCTTCACAAGCATGTTTTCTGGGTGCCCCAAGTTTGGCCAAAGAGGAAACCATTTTAGATTTCTGCAAGCGTAGCAAACTAGCAAAATTCAGATGACCATAGCGTGCATGTCAAAGCTTTGCATCTGACATAGCCTGAGAATCATGTACTGCACATGTCGAATCATTTACAGATCTTTCATAGTCTATGAGCTTATACATCCCATGACATAAAATGCCAAAAGCAATAACGACATTGCCATTTGACAGATCATGAGTTGTACATTTGTCATCAACAAATTTCACAACCAAGACAATCTTGGCTAATGCAAAAACTGATAACATATTTTTCTTGATCCTTAGCACAAACAAAGCATCTAACAAAGTGAAAGAACTACCATCAGCAATATCAAAATGATCTTACCAACTCCCATAACATGATAAGAGGAGTTGTTGGCACATGTAATAGTATTCCCTGTAGGGGCAGACTTGAGTGAAGAGAAGAAACTGCACTGCGAGGTAATATGTTTGGTCGCCCCACTATCAAAGTACCAAACATCTGAGTCTATTGCAAACATGCACTGCTCATGAGAAGATGGGTCAAAATTACAAACAATAGTAAATGCCCATTCTTCATCCTACACAAGATTAGCAGACTCTATTTTCAGTGTAGAGGCCTCTGCAACAACCATTCCAGCCTCTTTCTTCTTTGCCTCTTTAGCAGCAAGTTTTGGACAACTCTTAATGACATGATCATTTGCTTTAGAGTATTTGCAAAACAATTTTTTCTTTTCTGATTTCTTCTCATTTTTGTCTTCCTTCTCTGAATGTGCAACATTTGTAGATTTCTGCTTACTAGTAGAAGAGCTCCATTTGCCTTTGCCCTTCTGACTAGCGAGGAAAAAATTATCTACAACACACATAATAGACCTGTTCTGCCTAGATTGGTCTTCCTGCAACAAAACAGAAACTAACTCTTCAACTGTTAAGGAATTTGGGTTGCCTTTCATCATCAAACAAAGAGTAGAAGCAAAACTCTGATATGAGTCACGAAGACCATTCAGAACAGTCTGCACAAGTGAATTGGCAAGAAAGACTTCATCTACAGAGGTCAATTGTTCCTTCAAATCCTTAATCTTTGTCAGAAAACTGTCCATAGAATCATCTTCATTCATGTGCTCACTCTCCAACTGTTTTCAGAGATAAGCAACATGAGCCTCATTCTTAGTCTGGTATAAATAAGTGTATCCCAACCATCCTTAGCTGTTCTACAAGAGTGAATGTGAGGAATAATGGCACGTTTGACAGACAAAGCTATAAATGCATGTGCTTGAGCATCTCTGCCATCCCAACAGATTTTCTCTACAGTAGGTGCAACAAAAACAATAGTATGAACAAGAATCTGTAGAATATCACCATCTTCAACACCATTTGCATCAACTTCAATACCTGTATTTGTAGTACCTCTATTCGCAGGTGTAATAGGATGTCTTTCAACACCCTACACAATATCCCATATTCCTTTTGTGACCAATACGTGATGCATCATATAAGCCCACAATGGGTAATTAGTACCATCCAACTTATCCTCAACAGCCAACATATGAAATACATCACTACTTTCAGCCATGGCCACTAACTAAAATATCGTGATGCAAAAAGATGATTATATTCGAATGAATAGAACTACCCTCATGAGTTCTGCTAAACCTGTAGCAGACTTTGAGATGCTTATACTGGAAAACCAAAAGTGGTATATATCTTTGGGACAAAAAGATGAAATAGCCTGCATAAGCACTATGATGGTGTGTTCAGAGGTTGAGACGAGCTCAGATCGCGATTTCGGCACCACAACGGCAAAGTTGTTTTGATCTCTGAAACACCCTGAGTATGGTCACCGAATTTCATGCGATTCTGAGACTTCAATGGGAGAGGTGTCGATGATGCCCTAGATGAAGTGATGATGTGCTCTGATACCAATTGTTGGAGTTAGACATCTTCAAAAGCACACGAACAACACAAGGAAGACAACACACAATACTAAATGTATTACCACTAGAATGTACAAAGATAAGTAGCCCATTAGGGCAATAGGCATATATACAAGCCGGGGGAAAAAACCTCCTAAAGAGGGAAAAAAGTCCCCTCGCGGTCCTAGAGTGTTCACACACATCACTAGCTAAATATATCAACAGCCTCTAGCATGCCAAAAAAAAAATAACCATTAAAAGCAAGAAGGTGTTGATGACCATAGCATGCCCTGAAGGTTGATTTGCATACCATTCTAGTAAGTAACATTATTTTCAAGCTTGTCAAGAACCCAATTCCACCACTACTTTAATGTTGAAGATAAATGTACAAGCTCATTTTCATATGAGCCATGCTTGGATAAATTTACCAAATATAAAGATAAAGAAAAAGTGGAGGAAAGAAAGGAAAAAATAATAAAAGAAAAAGTCTAGTCAAAATTCATGATGAGTAAGAGATACAATATCTTGCCTTGTAGTTAGTAGCATGTAGTGGAGAAAGTGGTGAGTTAAGAAGAAGGCACAAACTTCTTCACATGCTCATTGGTTATAAACGTGAAGTGGGAGTAAATTCAAAATAAGGAGAGAAAGAGGCAAGAGCTCCCAGTAGTCGGATCTAGCCATTTTGTCATTTTCCCTTAGACTCCTTCCAGCTGCACGTCAGTTTGTACATAGCTCTGTTGCTGAGCTCATATCTCAGTGTGTTTCTAACCATTTTGTGCATTTAAACATTTATTGGAAAGCTTATCTTGTTTACTTTCTGCATATCAAATATCTCTTTGAAAGCTTATGTAGTTTGTGAGATATCAGTGAAAGAGTGAAGTCTAGTTTTTCAGTATACCTTTGTAGATAAGTAGTCTATTTTGGTCGGTTAATCTTCCCAACCAAAACATATCCAAATTGCATGATTTTGTCTTGTTGGAAAGCTCTTGGCATCTACTTTCAGTATCTCAAATATCTTATTGAGATCATTTATATTCTGTGAGATATCTGTCAGATAGTAAAGTCCAGTTTTATAGTGTACTTTTGTGTATAGGTGGTCTATCTTGGTGAGTTGCGTTTCCTAATCAAAGCTCATCCAAATTACTTTATTTTTAGCTTATTGGAAAGATATTTGTGTCTACTTTCTCTATACCAAATATCTTTGTCAAAGGATCTATATTCAAAGATTTATCAGTCCGAGAGTGAAGCTCAGTTCTTTAGCATACTTGTGTGGACAGGTAGTTCATCTTTGACAGTTGTGTTTCCTAATCAAAACTTGTCCAAATTAAGTCATTTATAGCTTTTTAGAAAGCTCTCTTTGTCTAATTTGATTGACTAAAGTCTCAAGTCCATTTGAGTTTTTTATTGAGAGCAGCAAGCTATCTAAGGTGCAGATGTTTGTCCAAGTGCTGGACATACAAGGGCTCACTACACACTTCCGTTGCGCATAGGAGAACTCATTCTCCACAGTTGGTATCAAAGCAAAATTGGTGTTGAAGCTTCATCAACATAGCTGGAGGTGAAGCAAAGCAAAAGAGGAGCTAAAAAACAAGAAGGAGCTTCACAAACGCAAGAGCAAAGGACTATAACTATTCAAGGTAACTCTCAAAGTCTTTGATACTCTTCAATGGCTGACTTGGGTCAACAAGTAGAGAAGTTGGACAAGGATAACTATCCGGTGTGGAAGTTTAGAATGACGAACTACCTAATGGGCAAAGGCTTATGGGGTATTGTGAGTGGTGATGATGCTAAACCTCAAATCAATCAAGCTATGGCCACCGAAGTCCAAAGGAGGCAAGCAAAAGAATGGGAAGAGAGGAATAGGAGAGTCATGTTCCTCATTTCGCAAGTCATTACTAATGCCATGGTAGGTTATATTCAACATCTAGAGAAAGCTAAGGATGCTTGGGAAGCTCTTGAAAGGATGTATTCAACAAATACCAAAGCTAGGAAACTTCAACTCAAGAATGAGTTGAACATAATCAAGAAAAGTTTGAGTCAATCCATAGCTGAATATACTTTGAAGATTAAGGAGCTAAGCGATGCTTTAGCTTCTATTGGCACAACGGTTGAAGACGAAGATCTTGTGTGTTATACTCTCAATGGCTTGAGAGAAGATGAAAGATGGAAGCCTTTTATAACTTCCATTAACTTGAAAGATGTATATCCAGGTTTTTGAACAACTAATACCTCATCTTGTCATAGAAGAGCTTAGCTTCGGTGGTCCCAAAGGAAAGGACAGCCACAAACAAATGTTATATGTAGGTCGAGGTAAAGGAAGAAACTCAAGAGGAGGCTCAAGAGGAAAAGGAAGAGGTCACAACCACTCCAACTACAATCAAAACAATTCGGAAGACAACAAGGATGCATCAAATGCCAACACACAAGGAAGAGATCGAGGTAGAAGTAGAGGAAGAGGTCGAAGCTCCTACAATTCTCATAAAGGTATAACATGCTATCATTGTGGTAAAGTAGGACACTATGCTAGTGATTGTTGGCTGAAGAATGGAAGACCAAATGGAGGCAATCAAAGGAACCAAAGCAATTATGCAAGCACCTCAAGTGAAGGAAGCAAGGACACACTACTTGCAATGAGACATGAGTATAGAAGCTCTTGTGAAGATGACAAAAATGGTACATTGATTCAGGTTGTAGTAACCATATGTCATGCCAAGGAAGTTTGTTCACTAATCTGCAGGTACCCAGTGGAAAAGGATGTGTTGAAATAGGTGATGATACTCAACACATGATTGAACACATTGGAGATATAGGGCTTGGAGATACAAGCAGAGCAAAGGTACTATCTAATGTTCTTCATGTTCCTACAATGTCAAAGAACTTGATTTCAGTAGGACAAATGGTAGAGAAGGGTTATCATGTCATATTCAATGAGAATGGGTGCTTCAAAAAGAATCCAAAGGAAGGCTTCAAGGTCATTGCTCGAGGTAGACGAGAAGGAAGGATGTTCACTTTGGAGGTCCAACACATGGAAAGGTCATGTACATTCAATATGGGAACAAGAAGATTTCAGAGCTGGACTTATGGCACAAAAGAATAGGATCAACATTCCAAAGCTGAAGGACATGAGCAAACATGAAGTGGTAAGAGGTCTTCCAAAATTTAATAGCATTGGACTACATGAGTTATGTGAAGCTTGTCAACTAGGAAAGCAAACGAGGCAGCAATTCAAAAGGAGCAATTATGTGGCTCCAAATGTCTTGGACTTGATACATACGGATGTATGGGGACCAACCCAAGAGGCATCAATGGCTGGTAATAGATTTTTTGTCACCTTCATTGATGATCACTCAAGAAAGGTATGGCTGTTTTGTATGAAGCAAAAATCAGAGGTGTTTTCTATATTCAAAAGATTCAAAGTTGAAGTTGAAAAGGAAACAGGAAGGTCTATCAAAACCTTAAGGTCCGATGGTGGAGGAGAATACTTCTCCAAAGAATTTTCAGATTTTCTACAAGAGAATGGGATCAAAAGGCAATTCACTTGTAGGTATACATCACAACAAAATGGAGTAGCTGAGAGGGAAAATAGGAAAATTGCTGAAATTGCAAGATGCATGCTCAACGAGATGAAGGTACCATTGTACTATTGGGCTGAAGCTACCACAACCGCCATTTACTTGATGAACAGGTGCACAACATCAGGAATACATCACTTGACTCTTGAAGAGGTATATTCCGGTAAGAAACCTGATCTTACACACCTCAAAGTGTTTGGATGTGTTTGCTTTGTTCACATTCCACAAGAATTTAGAACAAAGATGGAACCAAGGTCAGAAAAATGCATTTTCATCGGCTACTCGACGGAGCAAAAAGGATACAAGTGTTACAACCCTAGAACAAAGGAATTAAGAGTCTCGCGAGATGTGGTCTTTGATGAACCAAGACCATGGTATGAAGATAAAGGAAAGGAAAAGGTTCTTGAAGAAGATTGTGATGATTATGCAGGAACAAATCAAAGAGAAGTTCAACAATCAAGCACAAAGGCTTCAGGTCCAGAGGCATCTACATCAAATGAAGAATGTTGAACATGGAGGGGGAGTCATTCTTTGTCTCCAAATTCAGCTCATAGTAGAGCCAAAGAGGCAAGTGCTACTCCAAACAGTGAGGTAGATGCAAGTGAAGAAGAATATGAAGAAGTAATCACTCCGATGGTAAAGCTAAATAGGTTAAAGAAGCAACTCTCTAAAGGCAATGAAAGAAGATCTTCAAGGACAAGGTATCCAACTCAAAGGTTGAGTTATGATAGTTTTATGGCAACACATTTTGCTACATGATGCAGGTTATCAAAGACAAAGAGCCTGAGACATATGAAGAAGCTTGCACACAAAAGGAATGGAAGCAAGCTATGAAAGAGGAGATCAAAGCTCTCAAAGTTAATCACACATGGGAGCTAGTGCCAAAGAAAGAAGGTATGAAGATTGTTCCAAACAAATGGGTGTTTAAAGTAAAGAGGAATGCTGATGGTTCACTAGCTAGATATAAAGCTAGATTAGTTGCCAAAGGATTTAAACAAACACAAGGCATAGATTATGATGAAGTTTTCAGCCCCGTTGCAAAGATGGGAACTATCAGAACCTTAATAGCAATTGGTGCTTCAAGGAGATGGCCATTATATCAACTCGACATAAAAAATGCCTTTCTCAATGGAGAACTACAATAAGAGGTATACACGAGTCAACCAGTTGGATTTGAAGATGAAAACCATCCAAATTTTGTTTGCAGGTCGAAGAAGGCACCTTATGGCTTGAAGCAAGCACCAAGAGCATGAAATCAGAGATTGGTAGAGTATTTAACTAAGTGTGGATACAACCCAAGTAGTGCAGATCCTTCATTGTACATGAAGAAGGAAGAAAATAGAGAGGTATATATTTGCATATACGTCGATGATCTCATCATAACAGGAAATGATGTTACAGGGATTAAAGATATCAAAAGGAAGCTTGGTAAGGAGTTTAAAATTTCAGATCTTGGAGAGCTAAAGTATTTTTTAGGAATTGAAGTTGTTTAGGGAAAGAGTGGCATCTACTTGATGCAAGAAGTACTTGTTGGATGTTCTTTTCAGATTTGGAATGAGTGAATGCAAACCACTCACTCAACCCATGGACACAAATACAAAGATTTGTTCAAATGATGGAGAACCATTGGAAGATGTAACGACATACAGAAGCATTGTAGGATCATTGATCTATGCAAACATTACAAGACCTGATTTGTCTTATGTTGTTGGTGTACTTTCTCAGTTTATGCAAGCCCCGACAAGTGAACACTTAAATTCAGCCAAGAGACTGTTGAGATACATAAAGCATACAGCTAATCATGCTTTGTTTTACAAGTTTGATGAAGAACTGCAGGTCAAAGGCTTTAGTGATGCTGATTGGGCAGGCTCAAAGGAAGATAGAAGATCAACCTCAGGTTATGTGTTCATGATAGGAAGCAAACCTATCATATGGAGCTCAAAGAAACAACCTACTGTTGCACTTTCATCTATGGAGGCTGAATATAGAGGATTAGCATTTGCCACATGTGAAGCAATGTGGATTAAAAAGCTTTTGGCTGATCTTGGAGTGCAAGTTGGAACCATCCCTATATATGGTGAGAACATGTCAAGTATCTACTTGGCAAGCAATCCTATGTTTCATGCAAGGAGCAAGCACATAGAGGTCCACTACCACTATGTAAGGGAGAAGGTGGTGAGCAAAGATGTGGAGGTAAAGTTCATCAGAACCAAAGAGCAGGTTTCAAATATGTTTACAAAGTTCTTGGATGCTTCTAAACTCAAAGGTTTCAAGGATGCAATAAATTTGAAGGACATGGATGAAGATAACTCCCAAATGAGCTTGAGGGGGAGTGTTGAAGATAAATGTACAAGATCATTTTCATATGAGCCATGCTTGGATAAATTTACCAAATATAAAGATAAAGAAGAAGTGGAGGAAAGAAAGGAAAAAATAATAAAAGAAAAAGTCTAGTCAAAATTCATGATGAGTAAGAGATACAATATCTTGCCTTGTAGTTAGTAGCATGTAGTGGAGAAAGTGGTGAGTTAAGAAGAAGGCACAAACTTCTTCACATGCTCATTGGTTATAAAAGCGAAGTGGGAGTAAATTCAAAATAGGGAGAGAAAGAGGCAAGAGCTCCCAGTAGTCGGATCTAGCCATTTTGTCATTTTGGTTTTCCCTTAGACTCCTTCCAGCCGCACATCAGTTTGTACATAGCTCTGTTTCAGAGCTCATATCTTAGTGTATTTGTAACCATTTTGTGCGTTTAAACATTCATTGGAAAGCTTATCTCTATACTTTCTGCATATCAAATATCTCTTTGAAAGCTTATGTAGTTTGTGAGATATCAGTGAAAGAGTGAAGTAGAGTTTTTTAGTATACCTGTGTAGATAAGTAGTCTATTCTGGTCGGTTAAGCTCCCCAACCAAAACATATCCAAATCGCATGATTTTTGTCTTGTTGGAAAGCTCTTGGCATCTACTTTCACGGTCTAAAATATTTTATTGAGATCATTTATATTCTGTGAGATATCTGTCAGATAGTAAAGTCTAGTTTTATAGTGTACTTATGTGTGCAAGTGGTCTATCTTGGTGAGTTGAGTTTCCTAATCAAAACTCATCCAAATTACTTGTTTTTTATCTTGTTGGAAATCTATTTGTGTCTACTTTCTCTATACTAAATATATTTGTCAAAGGATATATATTCAAAGATTTATCAGTCCGAGAGTGAAGCTCAGTTCTTTAGCATATCTATGTGGACAGGTAGTTCATTTTTGACAGTTGTGTTTCCTAATCAAAACTTTTCCAAATTAAGTCATTTATAGCTTTTTAGAAAGATCTCTTTGTCTAATTTTATTGACTAAAGTCTCAAGTCCATTTGAGTTTTGTATTGAGAGCAACAAGCTATTAAAGGTGCAGATGTTTGTCCAAGTGCTGGACATACAAGGGCTCACTACACACTTCCACTGCGCATAGGAGAACTCATTCTCCACATTTAAGCAGGCATCAAAGCCCATAAGAATACCTTGCAAGTGGAAGATTTTACTCCTAGGGAGCTCACGACAGCCTTGGTTAACCAAAAATTACGATGGGGCCCTAGAGAAAGTCTTGAAATTAGTCTTTGAATGTTTGATTCTAGATTCGAAAGAAATATAGAAAGTGGCAAGACATTGTCAAAAAGTGGCAATACTATTGTCATCCTTTTGAATAAAGGTGTCAATGTTTTCAGAAAAAGTCTCATTAACTTTTTGTTTCTACTATGGGCAAGCACTGGCCATTGAATTTTCCTGAGATGGTTTTGATGTTCTATTAGGCAGCTAAGTCCGTTTGTGGTGATAGTGAAGAGGAGAGGTGTTGAGGGGCATCCCAATCTAATAGATTGTTTCAGCCTGGTTACCTAGGAGAGATGGCCATTGATATTAATCCTAGTTGTGGCATTACCCATAAGAGTTGAGATCATCTTGATGAATTAAGGTCTCCACCCAAATCTTTAAGGGATTGGAGGATGAAGTCCCACCCAAATCTTTAAGGTATTGGAGGATGAAGTCCCACCCAAATCTTTAAGGGATTGGAGGATGGAGTCCCACCCAAATCTTTAAGGGATTGGAGGATGAAGATGACATTTTGAGCGAACTTCTTAGCATATTAAATGCCTTCCCACACATCAATGACAACTTCGAGGTAGAAGAAATAAATACAATACTCTATATTTTCAATTAGATCTAGAAAAAGGCTCTTAAGAGCATAAAATGTTTGGAATCACACTCTAGGAAGGAGGATTTAATTATTCTTTTGAAATTTTTGGAGGTTTCTAAATGCACATGTACTTGATTCATTAAGAAACTATCTAGAACCCAAACTAGAAAATGCGTCTTCTTGGGATAATTTGATAACCCTATAACATATAGACTTTAGGATGGAGATAACGAACAAGATCATTATCAGTTGAGATCACCTAATGGAAAGCAAAGAACATTCACTTTCTTATAAATAGAAATAATTTACCTTGTGCCATCTACAAGAAAAGTAAGAGTTGATGAGGAGACATTAGATAATGAAACATCTCCATAAAACTTTCAATTTATTTTTCCCATATAACATGGTCCACCAACAAAGTGGGTACAAAAGCTCTATGATGGTCACAATTCCTAGGCCCATGTCTCAAATTTGCCTATTAATTAGTTGAAGAAATGCTTTACCTCGTGCCTTCTAGAAGAAAAGTAAAGCTTGAGGACAAGACATAGATAATGAGATGTCTCTATAAAATTTCAACCTTTTTTTCCCATATAGCATGTTCTACCAACAAAGTGGGTACAAAAGCTCTATGATGGGTACAATTCCTTGGTTGATGTCTAAGATTTCTCTTTAGATGGATTTTTTCATTAGGATGTCTCTTATGATAGAAATTGTGATCTCAATAAACAATCCACCAAGTTTTATTCAGAGATTAAAGGATCCAACATAGACATGGTAATGTAATTTAATAATGATAGAATACCAAAATGGAACTTGGTGGACTTGCAACCAAAGAAAAAGATAATGTACATCAAGTGGATCTAGAAAACTAAATATGGAGTAGGTGGTCCTCCAGAAAAGTTAAAAACTATTGGAGTTTGAAGACTGTGGAAGCATACAAATAGCACAATGGAGAAGAAGAAGCCTGGAGAACAACACAACACTAATTTTATTATGAAGTGAATGTACAAAAATGAATTATGCATTAGGGTTGTAGGTGTATATACAATCTAAGAGGGAAAAAACCTCCTAAAGAAAGAAAAAAGTGTCTCAACAGTCTTAAGTGTGTTTCCACAGGTCACTATTTAAATATACCAACAAATCCCCCCTTGGAGTGACACAATGAACAAGGACCTGACACTCATGCATAAGGAAGTGCCAAGCTATGCGGAATGAAATCAATCTACAAAAGGAAGTAAGCCGAAAGCTTTGCAAAAAGCTTTAAACTCATCCCTAGGTAGAGCCTTTGTGAAAAGTTCTGTAACACTATCCTTTGTGGGAACATAAGCCAAACTGATCTCTCTAGCAGAGAATCTCTCCCTAACATAATGATAGTTCATCTCAAGTGCAACAGGAATTCCTCTAGAACTATCGGCTTTTAACCAAACGAATAAATTTTCACTTGCCCTTGCACTTCTTTTCTCTTCACCATCAAACTGCCAATCCATTACTCACAAAGAATCTCATCGTCACTCACAAAGAAAGGGCTGATCGATCACTGCTAGTTGTCAAAGTTTTTGTTGACTATTGAAATTTTACATTCACATAGTAGCTAACGTGTTGTCAATTGATGATATTTTATAGTTTCTTCTAGTTATGAGAGTTTCCATGAATTGAGGAACAACAAACAATTTTGAAGATGGATGACAAGCCAACTTTCGTTCATCACTACTCTCTCTCTCTCTCTAGATTTGGATAAAGGGTAAAGACCATTGATTCATTCTATGTAGAAGTAATTAATAGAATACTCTATATTTTCAATTAGATCTAGACAAAGGCTCTTAAGAGGATAAAACTTTTTGGAATCACAATCTAGGAACAGGATTTAATTATTCATTTTGAAATTTTTGGGAGTTTCTAAATGCACATATATTTGATTCATCGAGAAAGTATTCAGAAGCCAAAACTGAAAAATGTGTCTTCTTGGGATATTTTGATAACTCTTTAACATATAGACTTTTGGATTCAAACAAATAACAAGATCATCATCAGTTCAAATGTGATGTCTCATGAACAATCACACCTAATGGAAAACAAAGTAAATTCACTTTCTAATTAAGAGAAATAATTTGTGCCATCTAAAAGAAAAACAATATTTGAGTGAAACGTCTCTATAAAACTTTCAAACGATTTCTCCCATATAAGATGGTCCACCAACAAAGTGGGTACAAAATCTCTATCATGGTCACAACTCCTAGGCCAATGTCTCAAACTTTTGTACTAATTGATTGAAGAAATACTTTACCTTGTGCTTCTAGAAGAAAAGTAAAACTTGAGGAGGAAAACTAAGATAATTATATATATCTATAAATTTTCAACCTATTTTCTCCATACAACATGTTCTACCATCAAAAGGGTACAAAAGCTCTTTGATGATCACAATTCTTGGGTTCATGTCTTAGATTTCTCTACATGGATTTTTTCGTCAACATGGTTCTTATGGTAGAAATCATGGTCTCAATAAACAATCCACCAAGTTTTAATGAGAAATTAAAGGATCCAACATGGACATGGTAATATAATTTAATCATGATAGAATACCAAAATGGAACTTGGTTGGCTTGCCGCCAAAGAAAAAGATAATGTATATCAAGTGGATTTAGAAAGCTAAATATGGAGTGGGTGATACATTAGAAAAGTTAAAAAATGTTGGAATTGTAAGATTGTGGAAGCACACAAATAGCACAAGAAAGAAGAAGAAGCTTGCAGAACAACAAAACACTAATTTTATTACCAAGTGAATGTACAAAGATAAGTGATCTATTAGCGTTATAGGCATATGTACAATTCGGGAGGGAAAAAACCTCCTAAAGTGTGTTTGCACACATCACTATTAAAATATATCAACAAGTTCCCCCCTTGGAGTGATGCAACCAACAAGGACCTAGAAGTCATGTGTAAGGAAGTTCCAAGCTATGTGGAATGAGATCAATCCACAAAAGAAACTAAGCCCAAAGCTTTGCAAAAAGCTTCAAACCTAGGTAGAGCCTTTGTGAAAAGTTTTGGAACAATATCCTCCATAGGCACATAAGCCAAATGGAAACTAGGGTTCATCGCAACTTCAAATGCACTCTGATTGTTAGTGAAGATGGCAATGGTAGAAGACTAATCAACACCCAAAATAACCGAAAGTCATATGAGCCACACACACTCAACTCTAGCTATGAAAGCTTCCCTACATTCAACCTCACAACTATAAGTGGCCACAATAAACTTCTTCTTTCTCAAACAAGATATGCATAAGCTACCAAGCATGAAATAAAAACCATTGGTTGACAGAAAAGCATCATAGCAATGGTAATGATCTCCCCTTGGGATAAAACAGTTCAAGTAGGCGGTACCAGTCAAGTAGAAAAAGGTGTTTTTAATCGGCCAAAATCATGCAATAATGTGTCGATGTATTCTATTTGACACAAAGCTATTCTCACATCAACTTGTATAAACTAAATGCCCAAATAATGATGCAAATGCAAATCTAACATCTCAAAAGAGGCATGCGGATTAGCGTTAAATTCAACAATATTCTTATAGTTAGGACCAATCAGTATCATATCATCAACATATACAACAATAATAATAAAAAGTACACCATCTGCATGCTTACCATATAAGGTGCTCTTAGTTGGATTATTCTCAAATCCATGTGGTAGCAAGTCATACCAAGCACATAGTGCTTGCTTCAATCCATACAATGCCTTTTTCAACCTACACAGTTTGTTTTCATTCCCATTATACACAAAAACATAGGGCTAGAATAGGCACACTTTGTTTTCATTTTGCAAGTGGGAACAAAAGTGTCATAAAGTGGATTTGGCTTAATCTAAGCCTAAGATTTTCTAGATTAAAACTAAATAAGTTACTTGGTTTAGTGGTTAAGTCATATGGCTAGGAAGGAATAGGTATTGGGTTCAAATCCCACAAGAGACATGGAAGATAATTTTTCCCAAGAGCTCCAAGGCCTTCTAGAAGTTCACTTGAGTTAACTCAAGTGAACTAGGACACATCATTGACCAACCACTCGAGTGGACTCTAGAGGACTAAGACACATGGCAAACATCTCAAGTGAACTAGGACACATCATTGACCAACCACTCGAGTGGACTCTAGAGGACTAAGACACATGGGAAACATGTATCAGATATCCATTGAGGGAGGCTATATATGTGAGGCTTGGTTGGAGGGTGGGAACCTCCCCTAGGAGTCCCCAAGGAGGAGGTAGTGTGCTCATTCGGATAGATTTAGACCCAAAAATGCCCATACACTCACAAAAGGCCCAGTTCATACCTTCCATGCCCATACACTTGCAAGACATGCCCAATTGGTTGCACCCAAGGAGCAAGAGATATCATCTCTTTTAGCCTCCTTGTGATGGTAATGATCATATGAGCAAGCTCCTTAGATGGGTGCTTTAGGATGATGTACATAGTGAATATGGAATAATTGTGACACCGATTCAAAACTTCTTAGGCATCACACAAATTCTCTTCTTGATGAGTCTCTATAGCAACCAAAAGAGCTATTCTCTGCAGATATACACTCTCAAAATATCCCAAATGCATATGTTTTATGCATAACCATAAACCCAAGAGTACTTGATGCTTTTTAGCTTTTTTCTTGTGAGAAAGGGAAGATCTAGAAGTTTTTAGCTTCTTCGGTCAACCAATCCAACCTTCTCTAAGCCATGCAAACTTCTTTTCTCTTGAGCCAATGAACCTATCTTTACTTCATCTTTAAGAAGAAAGGATGATCTTCTGAGTCAAGTGCTTCAAAGGAAGTTCTTCTACTTCAAGTGATGGATGCGTGGACTTCAAGAAAGCTTCCAAGACCCACGTCCAATTGATGGAAATCTTTGGCGCTAGCTAAGTCATCATTCTAGCAACCTGAGCTGGAATCAAGTCAATGCAAATTATTCTAGGGAAGTATTTTTTGTGAATATTGTGCATTCCCTTTTGTTTGTTGTGCACACCACTTTAATGCTAGGGATTTCAAAGTTAAGTGCGATCTTGTGTGTGATGGAGGGAACTTTGAGCCATGTTTTATCTACAAGTAGTACTAGTGTGTTCATGTTTGCCTTTATTTCCACATCATCTATCGCATCTTTCATGCCTAGTCCACCAATACTTGCACATGCATTGCAAAGAAATGTTTCCATTTCAGGTCATGTACATGAAAAAGATGCATCCGATGTAGGAAATAAGGACATAAGTACTCACATTGAAGGAACTACAACTGAAGGGGAAACATCAAAACCTACTTCTAAGGAAAGGATTAGAAGATAGATTGTTGATGTTAGAGGAGGGCCTTCGAAACTTGTACAATGTCCAATCGAAGGTTGCAGATCTTCATTGTTCTTTTGACAGAGCTCAATATCAACCTAGGCCCATTTTGGGTTTACTCCAAGGGCCCCAAGATGTAGGTAGGATACCTCTTGATGTTCATATGATATGATAGTGACCGTGCTAATGTCTACCTCTATTGAAAAGGGTTTTCCCATTTCCCAAGCGGATTTATTCCCCTTGACTAGTACTATGAGTCATCTTAGCTCAATGACTCCTACTACTCCTCTATTTGCAAACTAGTCCGGTAAAGATATAGGTGCAAGTCATCCCTTAAATCTTTCCTTGGGGAAAATAAGTTGTATTATTTTGATTCTAAAATTTCATTGGCTACTAACTTGGTAAAGGTGACATTCAATAAGAATTTGAAGGATCCACAAGCAAAGGTAATGAAGTTAAAACCCATGCTTGTAAACTAGATTTTATGATGATAATGAAGGGATATGGAAAAATTTTCTTTCTATATCCCAAAAACAAAAACTTACATGTGATGCTCTTAGTGCAATCAGAAATCAAATAAGGGAACAAACTAGTTGGAATGTACCCGCCGATTCCTTTTCCATTTACACACATAATAAGTAAAAAAGAAAAGAAAAACAAGATTAAGAAAATAGAAGAATAACTAGACAATATGAAAAGGAAATAGTTCAAGAAGAGGTCAAAGGGTATCTAAGAAAATCCTAGCTACAAACTCATGTTTGAATTAGAGCAAAACATTTAATGAAAAAAAATCCTGAATAAAAACATTATGAAGAGTGAGGTTTCCCTGACTTTAGAAGAATTGTTGGGAATAATGAAAAGAGAAGTGACAAATGAATTCATTAACAATTTGAGGAGGAAACATCAAAACATTGAGGAGATTCAAAAATGATCATCCTAAGGGAAGTAACTCGAATTTTAATGTTGAATTTGTGTCATGTAATAAAATCTTTCTTGTTGTTCCTATTGTAGGTGATCACTCAAGACATGAAGGAGAACCACAAGGCCATTTCTCAAATTTTTTTTGGACTCATGGCACAATAGAAACTATGTTAAAGATAGTTAATGAAATCCATGCATTCATTGATTTAGGTTCTGAAATAAATGTAGTGTCAAAGCATCTTTATGATCATGCGAAATGACCCACAAGTAAGTGACACGGTTGGAAAATGAAGGCCGCTAATAATGAAATTGGTTGTCTATATGGTGCATGTGCTAATGTTCCCCTATCGATAAGAGATGTTAAATATGAACACCATTTCTTTGTTCATGAGAATTGGACATACCCTATCATTATAGTGTCACAAGGAAGGAGATAAGGAAGAGAGCTCACACACACACTCTTACAATCAAAGAGAATCACACACTAAGATTGAGGCAAGGAAGAATGATCTTCTTCTTCTTCTTCTATTACATAAAAAGGAATGTACAAGAATGACCTAAAACAAGAATACAACAAGTGCAATATATAAAGACCAGTACATAAGGAAAAACCTAATGTCTGTGAATGAGTGAGCTGGCAAGAAACAAATGTGACATCACTCTCGGTAGATAAATCTAATAAATCTCAATGAAGTGTCCCTGACATATACCGGCATGACCACTATACATGTCAGAGTAATGAAAAAGTGATACGTGTCATCCTGGATCATCACATGTTGAGCTTGATATCTCAACACTCCCCCTTGAGCTCAACGTCATATCTTGTAATCCAAGAATCTCCCAAAACTTCTTCAACTTCTTAGCTCCAAGTGCTTTGGTGAAAATATCAGCAACTTGCTCATCTGTTCTCACATAAACAAGATCAATATCACCTACTAATACCTTCTCTCTGATGAAGTGATAATGTACCTCGATATGCTTTGTTCTGGCATGAAAAATAGGGTTTCCTGCTAATTGTGTGCTGCTAAGATTATCACAATAGATAGTGATAGGCTTTTGCACTTCCACACCTAAATCTGCAAGTAACATCTACAGCCATGATGCCTCGCATGCTGCCATTGCAGCACCTCTATGCTGAGCTTTTGTACTCGACAAAGCAACAGTGGGTTGCTTCTTGCTGCTCCATGTAATAGCTGAACCTCCAAGTGAGAATAGAAAGCCACTAGTAGATCTTCTATCTAGAGTACTACCAGCCCAATCTACATCGGTGTATCCATGAACCTACAAATCTACACCAGCTTCATAAAACAATGCATAATCCAAAGTAGCACTCACATAACATAGAGTGCACCTCAAAGCATCCAAATGTGGCTTCCTGGGAACCTACATAAACTGACTTTCAAGTCCAACAGTATAGCTTAGAAGAGGCCTTGTAATTGTGAGATATATAAGACTTCCCATAATTTTCCTGTACATAGTGGCATTTTCCAATGCTTCACCTGATGTAGTATCCAACTTCAAATTTTGATCTAATGGCATAGAAATTGGCTTACAATCAGCCATGCCATACTTTTGTAGTATATTCAAGGCATATTGCGTTTGTGACATCTATATACCTATTTGTATGTATAAACTCAATGCCCAAGAAATAGCGCAGCACACCAAGATCTTTCATGTCAAATTCTTGCATAAGAAGTTGCTTTACCTCTTTGATGCTTTCTTCATTATCACCACCTACAATCAAGACATCAACATAAATAGCCACAATCGTGATGCCATCATCACCCTTCTTTGCATATAGTGAATGATCTGCATCACACATAGAAAACCCAATGGTGGTTAAGTAATCAGTAATCTTTGCATGCCATGCACGAGGAGCTTGCTTCAGCCCATACAAAGCCTTTTGCAGCCTACAAACATATTCTAGATGCTTTGAATCTTCATATCCTTGTGGCTGGTCCATGTATACTTCTTCCTGTAACTCACCATGTAAGAAAGCATTCTTCACATCCATCTGATGCAAAGTCCATCCTTTTGCTGTAGCTAATGCAACAAGCATTCTACAGTAGACATTTTAGCTATAGGTATGAATGTTTCCTCATAATCAATGCCATAAGTTTGTGCATATCCTTTTTCTACCAAACGTGCTTTATACCTGCTTATGCTACCATCAACATTGTGCTTTACCTTGTAAACCCACTTGCAGCCTATGGGTTTCTTTCCTTGCGGGAATGGAACCTGCTTCCATTTTTCATTTCCATAAAGTGCAGCCATCTCCTCATCCATAGCTTTTTCCCAATCCAAATTTCCAATTGCATCTTCAAAACAAGAAGGTTCAACATCTTGTGTAGGCACAATGACGAGCCATGTAACTATCATATGTTAATCGTTGTACAGAATTTTGCATCCTCCTAGATCTTCTTGGTCCTGGGTCACTGCAAGAGAACAAGGATTACGACCACCACATGCTTGAGAGATGACTCTCGTCCCAACCAAATGCCTCTATATATAGCTCTCTCCAGGGGACTGCCTTCTTGGGTAGGTGAATACTAGCCAGCCATGTGTCAGCCATGTAACTGCATGTGCACCAAGTGTCCCAGTTAACTCGAGTTAACTCAAGTGGATTCTTCTAGAAGGCTTTAGAGCTCTTTGGGCAAAACACTCTTCCCATGCTCCCCATGGGGGTTGAACCCAAGACCTCCTCCTTCACATCCTTGAGACTTAACCACTAAGCTAAGTGGATCACTTATTCACAAGAGCGCAAGACCTCCTAGTAAGTCAAAACCCGAGATCTTTGGTCATACACATGGATGACCAAACGGTGTCCGATTTTAGATCTGTCTGAACCGACTAGACCCTTGGATCATAGAATTACTTTATTACATTCTTCTCGCCTTGGAAAATATTTGCATCCTCAAAAATAGAGCTATATACATACTGTAGGCAACCCCCGAGCCTCATGTTCTAAAACTGGAAGAACATGGTCATGTTCTAAAATTGGAAGAACGTGTCTCATCTCTGTGATGGCATCCCTGTCCAAATGATTCAAAACACTATCTTATTTTGCACTTTGATGAACTCGACAAAGTACAAACTAGTGAAAGAACAATAAGGGTGGAGCTAAACACATCCCTGGCCAATTCATAGTTTCTAGATGTGCGATCTAGGCACAAACATGTGAACTAGGTGGATTCAAATTACTAGTCCATTTCTAGGCATAACTGGTGCATGGACTTAGTAATGACGGTGGGATTCTTATCCCTTGCAAGACTTTGAGAACTCTCGATTCACTTGAATTTGTTTTGGAGAACTTGAGGTTTGGTTGTCCCAAACATCTAACTTAGATGTTTGTACAATGATTTACTTTGATCCAATAGTTACTTGATTTTTTCACCCAACTAGAGTACTACTTTGTCCTAATGAGTTTAAAAATCATATGTAAACTGTAAGAGAAAGTTACCATTTTCTTTGAATCAACCATACTATAACTTGCCCAATACAAATTCGCAATGAAATGTGTCCAACTTAGGATATTTTTCTCAAAGACTAGTTTTTTGCTAAAAGTTCTTGGGAATTGTCAATTTATTGAGAAATTCCTAACTTCTCTATTCTAGAGTATACTGGACTCTAGAAAATCATTTATGCTATAACTTGAAGCAAACTCAAATAAATAAGTCCACTTAGACTTATTATCTTTTGAAGATTGAAAAGGTTCTCGTACATAACATCTATCTAGGGTGTTTTAATTTAGTTATCTAATTCTAACCAGCTAACCTGTTCTTTTGCAAAAGGAATCAGATACCATATCTGAGCCAATTCCAAAAGATTTGAAAAGCGGAAAGAAATAACTGAAACTCAGTACAAACAATTCAAAATTTGAAGATATGTAAGCTCGCTATTAGTCAAAGTCTAGATGACTCAAGGCTTTAACTTCTCAAAGATCTGTTTCAACAGGGTATTGAAGCATTTTTGCTATTTTCAAGAGAAATAAGCTGGGTTCTCAAAAAGATTCAAAGCAAATCCAAAAACATAATCCAACCACAAGATACTAGTGTGGTATCCAACATCAGTGTGTCGACCCACTGAGGATCTGTTGATGAGTTTTGTATTCAAATAATGCTTCACTATTCAAATAATGCTTCACTTGAGACTAAGTTCATGTCATATTCAGTCTTTCTGACTCCTTATTGGGAATGCAATTCTTGTGCATTTCTTTGAGTTAAAAGAGTGAATTTTCCAAGTTACACTAGGAACTTGGTGCTTGACTTAGTCAATCAAATCCTTGGTTGAAAAGATCAACTCAAAGTCAAAGTCCAACTCTTTCAGTAATTTATCAAATATTTCTGATCGACAACACTTAAGCTTGAAGTGTTCTAAGAAGATCTTAGAAGTTACTTACTTCATATCTTTAATTTCCTTGACCTTGAAGTTATCTTGAAGTATCTTGAGATGCTACTTTCATCCTTCTTGAATTAAACTCCTTCTTTGAAGTTTTAATTCCTTGAGGATCAAACCTAACTTCAAAATCTAATATAGGACTAAAAGATAATCATCATCTCATGGTCCGATGTCCCATACCATCTTTCCCACATCAATCTGAGTATAAAATCTAGTGTCCCATATCACCCTATTTTATACTTACATTGACGAGTGAGTGAATTTTATCCTCAAGTTTAAACATCTCTTGATAGAGTACCTTTTTGCTTCAATTCTTTACATGAATTTTGAAGTTTTAGGCATTACCTCTAACTAGATTTTCTAGATTTTTGATCCCTTCACATGATCCTGTCACAATCTTGTGCTTTCCTTGAGGAACTTAAAAAACCTTTTGACAAAATATCAATTCTTCTTTGCTAGTGGTTTTTAAATGAAAACCAATCAAAATTCCAAGTACTTGAATTTTCACGTTCAATTGGTTTATCCTTGACCAATTTGTAGTGACAAGAGCTTTTGACTTCTTGTCTTTGGATTCCTTTCTTACTGATGCTTTAGGTACCTACCCTGGCTGGGACTTTTACAGGAATCTCTCTACTGCCTAAGTCTATGCATCCACTCATGCTCATTGGATTTGTACCAAAATCCCTTTAAGGATAGGCAAACACTTATTTTTTACCTTTCCATAGACTTAAGTACCATCTTCACGGTTCCAGACTACATTCTTGGAATTTCTTCTCTCTATTCAGACTTGGAACAACTTACTCTTTTCACAATTTTCCATTGGATAAATGGAACTTGAGTGAATAATTCCAAAAGGAATTTCATTGCCAATGCTTGGGAAATCTACAAAGTAGTTCCAATCGTACATTCTTGGACAATCATGGCCAAGCTTGATCAAGTCTAGTTGATCTTGCGACTAAAATAAAGAATAAGTCTTTATTTTTTAAGATCTCCAGAACTATCAAAAAGCTTCTTTGCTTACCAGTGGGATTTTTAGAGATCTTTTCCTGAACTTTAGTCCAAGCATACACTGATGCCTCTTAGATTCCAAAGCTAAGAATCTTTGATATACCTTTTAGGTTATATCACTATTTGGACTTACATAACCAATACTTGTGGTTTGGGAATTACTGTTCCAATCCATCAATTTCTATCCCGATTGATGGGTATGTTCACTTTTGAAAGATGTGCTTAATAAGAGGTCTTAAGCTATCATTTTTCAAAGGGCTTATCTCTTTATACACCTTTTATTAGAACATCATCGTTCCTTGGTCCTATCATATATTATGAATTTATGTGTATTTGAGTTCATGAATCAACTAAGATCCTCTACTTGGAACGTCTGCCTTCCCAAAAATAAATTCATCTTGAACATGGTAGGAGAATGATCTCACGTGTGGAATAGAAGGCTTGACTATTATATTTTAGTGTTTCTCTTTTAGGAAATATCTTAATTCCTAAAAGTCACTTACTGAGGTTTCATCATGAGATACGAATCTTGAAACCACAAAGAAACTTTTTAGAACTTTCAAAATCTTCTAAATAGAAGAGTGCTTCCAAAGTTTCCATGTTTTCATGGCCCTATGCATCATTACCAGAGATGCAAAACATGAAAGAAACACAAATCTATTGAACTTGAAAGTTCATTTGTATTTAAGTTCATCGATTTGGTTGTTGAGTTCCATGGAATCAAAGAGTGCTCATGGAACTTAGAAATATAACTAAAGTTATCATCCAATCTTGGAATACTTGAGAAGTTACATAAATTATGTAACTAATCAACTAAAGCTTATCTTCATGACTCCCTAAGTACATCCGGGACTTATAGTCATCATACATCACAAAAAGTTTGCAAGTAATTAAATTTTCTTGGTCATCAATAAAATTTAATACTTAACTTTCTCCTAGTGCCTACTTATACCTAGTAAGACATCAAACATACTTAATTATCATTAAGTATTTGTCTTTGATAGCGAAGTATCAACTTGCGAAGGAATCGACTAATTACTTGAGCTGCAAACTAGAACTTGCATGTCTTTGCAACTAACTATTCCTCTGTCTTCCCTAATGTCAAACTGTGAGCTTTATAAAGTAAGCTAAATACTAAGAGAGTACATTTTCATATCTACTTGCAAACAACATCCCAGTCTTTCATGCAAATGCATGTGTCTACCTACAAATGCATATGCTCACATGCGTATGCATGCATATTCTTTGCATGCCCAAAAAATAATGCAACAATCATGCATAAGCTTGATGCATGACTTTTTCTTGTACTAAGAATGTATATCATGCGATCTTGATGCATGTATATTCTTTCCTTTGTCCTAATGCACTATGATATAAAAACATATCCTTGTGATGCAATAAAAAGCTTACTCAATGGAAAGGAATTATGGAATTAAACTACCAAAATACATTCTTTGATGCACAAGGATCTTATTTAAATCAAGTCTTTCCTTAATGCAAACTAATGCTTGGAATGAGAAGTGGATTTTTTCATTATTCTAGTCTAGACTTAATCAATTGAAATCTTAGCTATTTCAATGTGCCTCTAGGATTAAGTGTAGAATAATGAAAACAAGATAAATCAAGCATTAAAGCCAAGTAGAAACTGGAAAATACTTAGCTTTTATCATAGCTTCATCCATCCTCTGATCCTTGCGAGGAGCTATAGCTATCCTTGTGACTTCAAATATCAGATGAAGTCTACCATCAGCATGAAGGGTTGTTGAATATGTGGAGGATGACACAAGGTTGATACCCCTCTATAGCATCTCATGCTTATAGGTTTGAAGAAATAAAGCCCTCCTTTGAACTTGATGCAGAGAGAAGCTTCCCTTCTTTGTATTTGCTTCTCCACAGAGGTCCGCTTTATTGTCTCTCTTCTACTGATGATCGTGGTTATGCATGATATCCTTAGCATTTGCTCTAATAGATAGAGCTAACTCTCAACATCTACCAGTTGTGGGATCAAACCCCGTGCATCATCAACTATAAGGAATATTTTTTCTTTAAGGTATGCTGCAGCGCTGATAAAGATCTTATTTAAAAGCACATATCTTTATAGCAGGGATCTTCCTTGACACCTCAAAGAAGGGAAGATTATCTCTGTGCAAAATCGCGGGTCCTAATGGATAAGGTGCTCACCTCTGCAACGGGAGATTATGAATTCAAATTTCACGTGTGACTGCTGTAGAAAGTCCTTTTTCTTTTGTGTTCCAAGGAGAAGCTTCAGTAGTCTTAAATCTTGGTCTACTCATTCTCCAGGACATCACGGTCATTCTAATGGATAGAAAGAAAACCCCTCAACGAAGAGGATGCGGGTTTGAAACCCACTTTCCACTGTACCAGTTGCAGGTCCTTAAACTTTTTAAATGATCTTGAACCTCCTACAGTGCACAAAGAACGCGTCTTCATAAATTTCTTGCAGAACAAGGCCACACAAGAGATCTCTTTCTCTTGGATAAGGGAAACATCCAATTCATGGATGTCATTGGTTCAAATCTCCTGCGCCACTAGACCAGCCTTCTTTTGCCTTCTCTTCATAATCCACGAAAGGCTGCAACACCAGGCGATAAAGATTTTGTATTAGAATCGTAAGAATAATATGCACACACGTGGCTTGTTGTCTTGGATAGATGAGAACCCTCTCCTCCTCAAGGTTGCGAGTTGGAATCTGCGCCCCAGCATCCGCGTGCAAACGAAACAATATCTTTTGCTACAGATGAATCGTGCCAAAAATAAGACACGCGAATGCATAAAGAAAATACGTATACAGACGCTAGATGCTGATTAAGGATATACACAAAGTCCTATGAGGAAGATGATGAGAAACACAAAAGTTTTCATGGAACCTCCACCATAGTCTCTGATACCAATGCAAGAGAACAAGGATTACGACCACCACATGCTTGAGAGATGACTCTCCTCCCAACCAAATGCCTCTATATATAGCTCTCTCCAGGGGACTGCCTTCTTGGGCAGGTGAATACTAGCTAGCCATGTGTCGGCCATGTAACTGCATGTGCGCCAAGTGTCCCAGTTAACTCGAGTTAACTCAAGCGCATGCTTCTAGAAAGCTTTAGAGCTCTTTGGGCAAAACACTCTTCCCATGCTCCCCATGGGGGTTGAACCCAAGACCTTCTCCTTCACATTCTTGAGACTTAACCACTAAGCTAAGTGGATCACTTGTTCACAAGAGCACAAGACCTCCTAGTAAGTCAAAACTCGAGATCTTTGGTCATACACACAGATGACCAAACGGTGTCCGATTTCAGATCTGTCTGAACCGGCCAGACCCTTGGATCATAGACTTACTTTATTACAGTCACTTCTCCTTGTATCATTTGCATGTGCCTTTGTAGCTCCTAGAGTCTTCATAGAAGGCAATCCAAGTTCCTCATCAAAACTCTTTTTTGAACACTTGAATCTCCATCAACGTCTTCAAAACCTGCACATGTTTTATGACCAGCAGAAAGCTTTTCTTTACCTTTCTTGGATGTATTTGATGAATTTGCAGGACTAAAATTTCCATGCAATCTTGCACTCCATGGATTTGATTTGGAACTATTGTTTGGTGATGCATCCGGTCCACTCAAAGTTTGAGATTTTGCACTTGATTTTTTAGCATTTTCTTTGTCATTTGGTTCAAGATTTAGTCCTTCTTTGGCATCTGCATAGAAGCTTGACATTTCATCAAATACCACATCTCTGCTCACCTTCACTTGTCGTGTGAGTGGGTTATATTCTTTTTGCTCAAAAGGCCTATTCAGGAAATTTGGGAATTATTCAAGTCCCATTTATGTTACTTACTATGTTAACTTCTTAACTTTCAGCCCAAAATTGATACCTCACTAATAATACACTTATCCTTAATATTAAAGTATTAATTTAATATACCCCAATCAAGAGATAATAACATGTTGTAGTGTGTGAATGAGTGAAAACGTAAAACATTGGGACGAAAAGAACTGTCTCAAAATCCTGTGTAATTCCCATTTTTCTTGAATAGGCCTTTCAAGGGAGTATCCAATGAAGACATGCTTTTCTACTTTTGGATCAAGCTTTGTCCTCAATTCATTTGGAACGTGTACATATGCAATACAACCAAAAACTTTCATATGTGACAAGTTGGCTTTTTACCTGTGAACTTTTCTTTAGGTGTAACTTGATGTACAACAGCAGTTGGAGTTCTATTCATGATGTATACAGCCATATGCACAGCTTCTGCCCATTAATAATGAGGCATATTCTTCTCAGCCATCAAGGCTCTTGCTATTTCTGCAATATGCCTATTTTTGCGTTCAACAACACCATTCTGTTGTGGTGTGTACCCGCATGAAAAATGACGTCGAATTCCATGACTTTTTAGAAAATTGCTAAATTTGACATGTATTCACCTCCTCCATCAGATTTTAATGTCTCAATATACTTCCATGTCTGCCTTTCCACCATAGCTTTAAAATTTTGAAAGTGAGTGAATACCTCACTCTTCTCTTTCATGAAATACACACACACTTTCCGTGTATGGTCATCAATAAAAGTAACATAAAACCTGCAACTGCCCATAGATGTGGTCTTTGCAGGACCCCAAACATCTGTATGTACTATTTATAGCACATTCTCACTAATATGCTTGTCATGCGGAAACGATGATCTTGATTGTTTACCAAATTGACATGTTGCACATACCTTTTGCATCTCTACAACCTTGAAATTTGGTGGTCCATGGATAATCTCCTTTGACTGCATCAATTTTATCCTTTGCAAGTTTGCATGTCCGATCCGTTTGTGCCAGATCTCTACATCAACAATAACTCTTGCACCTTTTGCAAACATGGCTGCATTCGTTTCAAGAATTTTCACATTTAAGGTGAACATCCTACCCACTTTGTTTCCTTTGGCAATCAATCTTCCATCCCGTTTGTATTCTTCTACATATAACCCATCAACATTGAACCTGACTTGTAATCCCTGGTCAACCATTTGTCCAACAGAAACCAGATTCTTTGTTATATTTGGAACATGCAGCACATCAGCAAGGTGTTTTACCTTCCCGTCCTCCATAGACAATGCTATGTTTCTTGTATGCTCAATAGGGTGTGATGTGTTATCACCTGTTTCAACATATCCAGAGACTGGCAATTTTTGCAAAGTACTAAACCATTTTGCATGACTAGTCATGTGATTTGAAACACCTGAATCAACATACCAGACATTATCATTCGATTTTGAAACACCAGCAGACATTGTATTCATCATGTGATGTTGAACCATGAACAAATTCTCAGAATCATTTGCACTTGTGGATGCATAATTGTTTTGCTGCCTTCTGTTATTTTGATTCTTCAACTTGCAATCACGTTCAAAGTGTCCAAGCATCCTTTACTATCATTATGTGAATCATTTCTTTGGAAATTTCTATGACCTCTTTGGCTCCCCCTGCCTCGAAATTGTCCTCTTCCTCTTGCATGATCATGTTGTTGACCTTGGTCTTGGTTATTGTTTCCTCTTCCACTTCTAAAACCTCTTACCTCTACCTCTTCCTCTGCCATAGTAGAATACCTGCTCAGAACTGGGCTTTCCTTGGGAGTTTGAATCCTCACCAAGATTCTTTTCTTCAATAATCAGCATAGATACCAGATCAGGAAAATTTGGAATATTTTCCTTGGTCTGTATAGAAGTTCTGAACTGCTTATATGAAGCTCCTAAACCACAAAGGCATACTTCCACGTTATCATCATCATCTACATTCACTCCAATAGATGCAAGTGACTCACATATGCTTTTGATTTTCAGGGCATAGTCACTTGCTGACATGCTCTTTTTCTCCAAGGTATGCAGCTCGTTCTTGAGTTGCAATTTCCATGCCTTTGTATTGGTCTCATACAAGGTGACCAAATTGTTCCAAGCCTCTTTCGGAGTCTTGGCATCCTATATTTGCCCAATCATGCTATCTTGTATGTGAACAGATAGCCAATAGATTACCTTTCGTGCTCCTTGATTCCATTCCTCATACGCTCTTAACTGTTTTGTAGTCTGATTCCTCTCTGGTAACTGTGGAGCATTTTCATTCTCTCCTTCAATTTACTTCAGTAGCCTTTTCCCATCAAGAAATATGTCATTCTGAATCTCCAAGCATGGAAGTTGTTCTTGTCCAGCTTATCACTCATAAGCTGACTCATTCCATCTATGTTTGCCATTTCTGCAACAATTCACAACACTGCAAAACACTACAAGAAGCACTTCTTCTTGAACACTATTGCATTATGACGTGACAGTTCGATCTCAAAAAAACACGATTTTTGTGTATCAAAAGTACAGGGAACCGCTTGAAGTTCTGGATCTAGAATATATGAGTGTTGCCGAACACGACGCAAGTTACAATTTCTGAAACTAACCTGGTTTTTCTATGGGCCCCAGCTTGCGGGCTCGAAAAAGAGGTCAAGATGGCTCCGAAACTTCGATCTGCCGATTTTTGTAGCAAACGAAGGTCGTTTGTGAATCGCGTTTTCTCCACGCCTTACTGTATACTCTTCACGATCGCCTTCTCCACGAGCTCTCTACAACCACACTGGCTCTGATACCATATCACGAGGAAGGAGATAAGGAAGAGAGCTCACACACACACTCTTACAATCAAAGAGAAGCACACACTCAAATTGAGGCAAGGAAGAATGATCTTCTTCGTCTTCTTCTTCTTCTATTACATAAAAAGAAATGTTCAAGAATTACCTAAAACAAGAATACAAGAAGTGCAATATATAAAGACCAGTACATAAGGAAAAACCTAATGTCCGCGAATGAGTGTAACAAATGTGCCATCACTCTTGGTAGATAAATCTAATAAAGCTCAATGAAGTGTCCCTGACATATATCGGCGTGACCACTATACATGTCAAAGAAATGAAAAAGTGATACATGTCATCCTGGAACATCACATGTTGAGCTTGATATCTCAACATCTAGGACAATCGTTTATTAGTGAGTCAAGAATGGAAACTAGAGTAATGGATGATGGTAATGCATTTTCTAGGATAAGATCACACAATAGCATGCAGGTGATGCAACTAATGATCATTTATGTGAATCATCCTAGAAATAGAGTATCATTTAGAAAATATCATTTATTTCATGTTGACTAGGATTTTCCTCGAGTGCTCCATTAAGCAGAAGGATGTGAAAACATGTATGAATAATGTCTCTCTCAATAATTGTATTAAAAATGATTCATCATTTTGTTCATCAATAGGAGGAATTTTCTTCTTTGAGAAAAAAACCAAAGGAAACCACTTTAAATACTCATTAAAAAGAAAGAAAAAGATTGGAAGTGTCATGGCTTGTTAGATAAAGATGACACCATTGAGCGAGTAGGTGAATGCATTTCATATAATGACACTCTTCTAGAATTATAAACATCTTGCTTGAGTATTTTTTTCTCCTAAAGTTGTGAATGTTTCGTCCATTGAAATCTTTGAAACCATTCATCGATTTGTTGAAAATAAAAAGAAAAACACGTTTGAGTTGTGATAGTAATGATAAAATGAGAATTGTGTGTCATGAAATACCTTTGAGAGATAAGTCTAAAATTGGACGTACATTTTCTCATGATTCCATTGAATTAATAAAATTTTGGAAAGATGATTTTTTGTTACCACGTGAGATTGAGAGATTTATAAGGATGATTACTAATCATGGTAAAGAATTTTCAATGAAAGCAAGTGAGATAGGTTGAGTTGATCCTACATTTGTTCCACCTATGATTATCTTTACTATCCCACATGTGCCTTGGGACATTTGTCCTATTCCTATCACTAAAGCTCATATTGGTGATTTGTTAAATTTAAAAGAGAAAGTAAGCATGAATATATATGGCATTTTAGTTTTATCCCATGCTTGGCCATGAATGCATTAAAGTCAGAACGCATATACTCCCCCTTGATCAAAACAGACCCATTTTACATGTTGATAAATTCTTAGCCATGACTTGGAACTATTTCAAGCACAGGAACACTTTTGACTTTGCTTTCAATTGATAAATCATGCATACCTAGAGAAGTCGTCTATGAAATTCATGAAGTAAAGGGAATTCCCAAAGGAAGGTGTTTGCATGGGATCACCAATGTCACTATGAGCAAGCCAAAATTTATGTGCAACACTAATTAAACCATCTTTGTGAAAAGAAAAATGTTGCATTTTATCAAAAATAAATCTATCACAAACATGCTTAGAAGGCACCTCAAGTTTGGGTAAAGAGGGAACCATTTTCAGCTGACTCAAATGTGCATGTAAAAGTTTTGCATTTAAGATAGCTTGAGAATCATCGATTGCACATGGAAAATCATTCAAAAAGTTTCCATAATTTGAGAGCCTATACAATCCATGGCATAGCAATCCAGATGAATAGTTTTATTACCATCAGGGAGTCATGAAGTGCACATATATGTCAACATTAGTCAAAATTGGCTTGATAGTGAAATTTATTGATGATATATGTGCATTTCATGATCTCCTTGATGGTATTTTTATCCTTGGTACATATAAAGCATCTATAAAGTGAATACATTGCCATTTTTAGTAGTAAAACTAATCATCCTAAGTCCCATAATAGGATAAAAGGATTTGTTAGTTATGTGACAGTATTCCATATAGGAGAAGGCTCAAGTAAATTGAAGATATTGTGTTATCATGTAATATGTTTGGTTTCACCACTACCAAAATACCAAGCAATTGAGCTTACTTACATATTACACTATTCACAAGAAGATGGATTGGAACTATTATTAGTGGTGAATTCCCATTCTTCATTCTAAAAAAGATTAGCAAAATCAATTTTAGGCATAGAGGCCATTGCAACAATCATTCCAACCTCTTTCTTTTTTGCCTCTTTTGTGGTGAGTTTATGTTATGACATGATAGTTGCATTTTCATTTTCTTATCATCTTTATCTTCCTTCTTTGACTCCATAACATTATTAGATTTTTGCTTACTAGTAGATGAGCTCAATTTACCGTTGCCCTTTTCACTAGCTAATGAATCTTGATTTGTAACTCACATCATTGACATGTTTTTTCTAGTATGCTATTCTAGAAAATGAAGGATTAGCTCTTCAAGATTTAATTAATTTATATCTCCTTTCATCATCAAACAAAGAGTGGAAGAAAAACTTAAGCCATTAATAATACACTACACAATTGAACTATATGGTACGATTTCATCTACAACAATGAACTGCTCTTTGAATGCCTAAAAACTGTTCATTCAATCTCCTTCATTCATTTTCTCACTCTCAAATTTTTTTTGAAGCTAAGCAACATAACCTCATTTCTACATGAGCAAATGTGAGAGATAATGGCATGTTTGATAGACAAAGCTATCAATACATGTGACTATGCATCTCTACCATCCCAAGGAAGCTCCTCTATAGTGCACACAATAGGAACCATAGTAGGACTAGCAACATGAAAATCATCATTTTCAATACCACCTACAACACTTGTTGTCGTAATATTTGCAAGTGTAGGAGGACATATTTCAACATCTTGCACAATATTCTACAAGCTTTTGCTACCAATGCATGATGCATCATGTATGCTCACAATGGGTAATTAGAACCATCCAATTTATCCTCAATAACCAACATATGAAATACATCATTGATTTCAAACCATGGGCAATGACTATACCCTAATACAAAAAAAACTATCTTTTTCTCAAAAAAGCTCAAAAAAATACCCAATCTAGCTTCACTAGACCTATAATAGACTTTGTGCTACATGTATTGGTGGATTGTATATGTTTTTGGCACAAAAGGGAAAAATTACATACATAATCATTGTGAAGGTGCTTTCGAAGTCTGTGATGAGATCAAATCAGAATTTTGACCCCACACAATGAACTTTTTTGATTTACAAATGATCTGAGGTATGCTCACCTAATTTCATGCAATTAAAAAAAAACAACACAAAGAAGAAGAAGACGCTTTGAGAACAAGACAAAGTTTATCACTAAATGAATGTACAAAAGATAAGTAGCCCATTAGGGTTATAGGCATATATAAAAGCCGAGGGCAAAAGAACCTCCTAATGAGGGAAAAAATGGCACTGATTATTCTAAGTGTGTTCACACACATCAGTATCAAAATATACTAACACCTACTATAGAAATAAAAGCACATCACCATCGTAAGTTCAAAATATTACTATAAAAAAAATCTCAAACATTCATGAAAATTTAGAAGATATGAATTCAGAATTTTTTGTGAATTTGGACCTAAAATAGACTGTATTGTATAGAATAAGTCAGCAAAAAATAACATCACTATTTTTTGAAAGAATTTATACAAAAAAAATCATGATTTTTTTTAATAAAGAGTATACGTTTTTCACTTTTTACATTAAACACAATCTGTCGAGCCATGTAGCTATCATATGTTCATTGTTACATGGAATTTTTCATCCTCCCATATCTTCTTGGTCATGGATCACTTCTCATTGTATCATCTACATATGCCTTTCTTAATCTTGGAGTCTTCACTGAGGGGAATCCAAGTTTCTCGTCAAGGCTCTTTTTTGAACCCCTTGATTCTCCATCAATGTCTTCAAAAGTTGTAGATGTTTCATTATCAACCAAAATCTTTTCTTTGGCTTTCTTGGATGTAGTCAATGAGTTTGCTAGCTTGAAATTTCAACACAATCTTCCACTCCACTAGTTTGAGTTAGAACTACTGCTAGGTGACACATCTCATCCACTCAAAACTTGAGATTTTGCATGAGTTGTTAGCATTTCCTTTTTCATTTGATTCAACAGTAAGTCCTTTTGCTTCAGCATAAAGGCTTTCCATTCATTAAACACCATATCTCTACTTACCTTCACCTGGCGTGTGATTGGGTCATAACATTTACATCCCTTTTTCTCAAGCGAGAACCCAATGACGATACTTTTTTCTACTTTTGGATCAATTTTCTTCCTCAACTCATCTAGAACATGTACATATGCGATACAGTTGAATATTTTCATATGTGATAAGTTTGGCTTTTTATGTGTAAACTTGTCACTTGATGTACAATAGTAATTGGAGTTCTATTCATGATGTATATAGCAATATGCATAGCTTTTGCCCAATAACAACGAGGCTTATTTTTCTCAGCCATCAAGGCGCTTTCTATTTCTACAATGTGCCTATTTTTGCATTTAACAATGCCATTTTTTTGTGGTGTGTATCTACATGAAAACTACCTTTTGAATTTAGTGACTTTTTAGAAAACTACTGAATTCATTTGAGAGGTATTCATCTCCTCCATCAGATATTGGTTCCCTATCTGCTTTTCCACCACGGCCTTGTAATTTCCAAAAGGAGTAAACACCTCACTCTTCTCCTTCATGAAGTACACCCATATTTTCAATGTATGGTCATCAATGAAAGTGACATAAAACCTAATATATCCCATAGATGTATTCTTTGTAAGACCCCAAACATTTGTATGCACGTTCTCTAGAATATTCTCACTAACACTTGTCATGCACAAAATGATGTCCTTGTCTATTTACCAAAGTGACATGCTTCACATCACATGGAATGGCTTAGGTGGTGCATTCATTCATTGTCTTGATCTCTGGCATAGTGAGTAGAAAATCATTCACCTTTTCTCTTAAGCCCCATCTAAATTGTCTTATGAAATAATACTCATGCCAATTGAGATCACATATCAACTACCTAAATCGTGATGCATAGGTAGAGGCAAGGCGATTACCTTGATGTAGCTTTTGGAGTTTTATATTTGCAACTCGACTAGTGTACACGATTACAAGAGGATAAGATGTGATGTCCAAAAGACTAGACTAAACAAGAGTAGAACAAGGAAAAACACAAGAACTGGAATTGGAACTTGGAAAGTACTTAGTTGGAGATCGTGACTCTTTGAGCTCCCAACACTAGCATCTAGAAGACTAAGGATATATGTGACCACTAATAGAAGGTTTTAATCAAATAGCATGAGAAAGCTGGCCATTGATGTTTATGTGCACTAGTGCATTTCCTAGCAGCATTGAGATCATCTTAATGAATTTATGACCATAGCCCAAGTCTTTCAAAGATTGAAGGATGAAGTTCCACTCGAGTTTGTCATAAGCTTTTCTGAAGTCAAACTTAAGGAAGAGAACATCTTGAGGGGACCCTTCAACAAAAACTAGACCTTCCCAAACATCAATGATAGCCTTGAGGGGTGGACCTCCCCTTAATGAACCCGTTTTTTATCCTCACTCTTCCAATTTTGTAAATGACAAGCAATTCGATTAGCAATAACATTCACAAGGATCTTGTAACATGTTTGTAACATTGTAATTGCATGTCAATTTTCAATCCTATTTTTGTTGCCTTTTTTATAAGCTTGATAATGAATTCCTTGAGACATTTGGGCAATGCACTGAAAGAAATGGCCTCTTGTCACACCAGATGTAATGGAGTAGTCACCATGTACTTTAAGGTCTTGAAAAACTCATTAGTGAGGCCATCTAGACTTGGGCTTTTACCATTATGAAGCGAATCAATAACTTCAAGAACCTCATTATCCAAAATGGGAGCTTCAAGAAGAGCCTTCATAGTTTGTGGAATTCTTTTGGTTCTGACTCTAGAGATGGTTGTTGTGCAATCATGCCTGTAAGGAGACAATAGCATGCAAACCCCCAGAAGTTGGGTAAAGTGATTGACAATCAACGTACTATTTTCTTCATCTGTCATGCACTCAAGCCCATTGATGTCCATCATGAAAGGGATCACTTCCTTGGATGTTTTCTTCTTGAGGAGGCCACACATCTCTGTAGTAGGTTTGTTTGCCCTTTCCCCCCACCAATCTTTAAAGTATACTTGTAGATTATTTCTTTGAACTTCTTCGTATCTAAGCATGCATCTGATTTTTTCGAGCCCTATCTGGCATTGAGAGTGGATTTTTTTTACTTCTTCCTCAAGATGCCTCAACCTTCGATAAATACTTTTCCCTTCTAGCCTGATGAATGTTTTGAAGATTCTTTCGAGTCCTGACCAAGATATGTAGTGTCTTGTTGACCTCCATCCTCCAATACTTGGCTGGTGAGCAGCAGATGGCAAAGGCCCAGTTCTAGGGAGTAATAATCTTTTGTTGGATCGTGGGGAAAGAGAAGGTTGTCAGATTGGCATAAAACCAAGGGGCTTTCTTGCGATTGATGACTGGCTTGAAGGTAAGCACAATTGGGTAGTTATCATAGACAATAAGGTCCACAAATTGGGAGAGGGAGGGGAGGCCCCACTTATTGATTATATTATGTGCCATATAGCTCTCGTCAAGTCTACCTTTCCTCAAATTGGCTCCAGACTAGAGGTTCGACCAAGAGAAACTAGCCTCGTCTTTGATCTCCACCAGATCCAAGTGGAGCTTGACTGGGTCCAAGATGTCCTTCTCATGACCATCAATTATCCTCCCTCTATTTCCCTATCTTTTAAAAAGATCCTCCACCATATTAAAGTCACCCAAAAATGGCATTGAGGGACAGAGAGTCCAATGATTGCCAAGTGGCAATTCTTTCTAAATCGATATTGGGACATACACTAAGACAATGGTGGACTACAGAGGACCCCCAAAGGAAGCACTAATCAATGGATGGTTCTTATCCACTTGGGTATCCACAAGTCTAGGAAACCAACTGCTATTAATATCAATAGCTAAATCTCCATTTCCCCTAGGGTGCATGGTGGAGAGCTAGACATGGGATGACAAAATACATTTCAATCTCTTTTGAATTATGACTAAGGTGGCGACCAAGGCATAGACCTTGGCATACCTTGTCATCCGAGTCATTGAAGTCACTGTTGGTTGCACACGAGGGAGGACCTCAATGATCAAGAAAGACGGAGGTTTCCGGTACTTCTCGAGAGGTCACCCATCCTAGTATTGTTCCCCTTGAAGCTCAATTAATTGTGGCAATCTCTTGCCACTAAGCTACACTCTTGTGGCACTTGAAGAAGGTGAACGACTAAGCTTCACATTATCTTCAACAAGCTTTGGGCCCTTCAAAGCTTCATTCTTTGCTTTCAAATCCTATTTTTGATGCATTTTTGGGGTGATTTTTGGAGCCATTTTGGAGTACTTTTGTGCATAGTTCTCTCCAAAGAGGTCCAAGAACATCAAGAAGAGTGTTCTTTGTAATTGTTTGACAATGAATGTTCACCTTTTGGGGCTTTGTTTTCAGTAAGACTAGTTAATCTACAGGTTTCTTGAAAGTTTTAGTTGTGGTGGGAGTAGCCACTACAAATCTATGCAGGGTTTTGAGCTTAAAGAATAGAGTTGACAGACACTTGTGGCTGTTGTTGGCCAGTGTTTGGCAATTGAATTCAGCCAATTAGTTCCATTTTATTGCATATAATGAGCACATACATGCTATGTATGTGGATACCACTTATGTATATCCATGTGGTCATTGATATTGCAGTTACGTTTTTGCATAAAGCTTTTTATGTTTGGTAAAGAGGGTCATGGTGAGGTTTTCTTAATTAGGAGACACCCAAATGTCGGGATCTCTTCGATGATGTAGGTGGAAGACTTACCCAACCTCACCATAGGAGACGTATGATAGTCGTTCATAGGTGCTCAATAAGCCTAGTTGGCTTCTTTTGAGTAACAAATTATATGTAGTGGAGTCAGTGATTCACTATGCAAGTAAACATGTTAGTACTTGCAGTTTTATGAGATTTTGACACTGGTCATATGCTCATTTTGCAGAGGATACTCTGACAAAATTTTTCCAGATTTTCTAGTTTTGTCAACTATACAGTGGTTGTTTTACTCCTTGATACACTTATTGGTGTGAGCACATCTATTCTCACATGATCCTTTTGGTTGGTCATTACTATTCATTAAATCATTTTTTTGGGAAGACTGTTGAATTGTCTCCTAGAATCTGACACTTGGCCATCCTTCTTTGATCCTTAGTGTTGTTTGGACTCTTCTAGCTCCGTTATCATTCTATTCGGTTCTCTACCTTCATGGCATTAGAGGTATCAGACACATCTAGCGGATCAGGGTCTAGTGCAAGTGTTCCGAGGAGGATTTATAACTTGCAAGGCAAAGAGCATTTTGAGATCTGAAAATTTGATGGCACAAACTTTGCTCTGTGGAAGAATCAGATTAAAGATGTGCTGATTCAGAGGAGGCAATGGAATCTCAAAGAAGCCTGCGGACATGGATGAAGATGATTGGGATGAGTCAGATGAAATGACCAGGTCTACCATTTGATTGCACTTGGTAGATAATGTTTACTTTATAGTATTAGACTGTGAAAGTGTAGAGGAGCTTTGGAAGAAGTTATGCAATACATATGAAAAATAGACGACATCAAATAAAGTGTTATTGGACCTTTGCATGAAGGACACAGATAGTGTTGTTGCTCATCTAAATGAGTTTGATGCTATATTATCCTAGTTATAGGCTAAAAAAATGGATATGGATAATGAAATGAAAGTAGCTTTGTTGTTATGCACCTTCTCGTCATCATGGCATACATTTTGCACAGCTATTAGCAATAGTGCACCTCGTGGTAAACTAGTCGATGATGACATATGTGGAGCACTCTTGAGTGAGGAGATTCATAGAAAACCTATGGTTGGCACTCAGAGTGGAGATGCACATAATGTCTGTGATTTTTATCAAAGAAAGAATCAACAACGTGGGAGGAGCAAGACCAAGGAAAAGAATGATCAACGGAATAAGAGTAGAAGTAAATCAAGGAAGAGAGATATTGAATGCCATTATTGTCATAAGAAAGGACACATGAAAAAAGATTGTTATGCATTAAAGAATGCTAAAGGTAAGGGATAGAATGTTGATGGGCATGTTAAACAACTACCTGTACCATCTACTTTGACTGTCAAGATTGAAGAAATTAATGTTATTTTTGATGATGTTGATG
Source organism: Ceratopteris richardii (assembly GCA_020310875.1). Classification (NCBI taxonomy): domain Eukaryota; kingdom Viridiplantae; phylum Streptophyta; class Polypodiopsida; order Polypodiales; family Pteridaceae; genus Ceratopteris; species Ceratopteris richardii. The sequence goes on along the minus strand of CM035427.1, from coordinate 70,286,411 downwards.
TGTTGACACTTGATAGCAATGTGCCAACTGAGGCTCTTATGGTTGATTCTCTTTCCCACATGTTGCTGCTAGATTCTAGTGGTTCTTTCCATGTGACACCACACAAAGAATGGTTCTGTAATTATGCAGCAAAGTCTCTTAGTATTGTGAGACTTGGTGACTCTTACCAGTGTGACGTTGTGGGGATTGGAGACGTGGTTATGGCTTATATTTGGCATGGCCGTTTGGGCCATATATCATGTAGCGAAATGGAAAATCTTTCTCGTTCTAGATACTTACCTATATTATCTTTCTTCAATTTTTCATTTTGTGAGCATTATCAATATGGAAAGCAAACTAGGAATGTGCACAAGATGCACATTGACTCTTCAATTCAGCCTTTAGATCTCGTTCATACAGATGTGTGTGCTCCTATGCCCACAAGGTCATTAGATGGTTCTCTTTACTTTGTCACTTTCATAGATGATGCTACAAGAAAAGTCTAGGTATATCCTATCAAACAAAGGATGAGGTATTCCCTACTTTTAGAAAATGGTTTGCTTCAGTTGAGATTGAAAAAGGAACTAAGCTTAAGGATTTACATTCAGATAATGGGGGTAAGTATACCTCACATGAATTCAAGCATTTCTATCAATCTAGAGGAATTCATAGAGAGTTTATAGCTCCATATACCCCAATACAGAATGGTGTAGCTGAAAGGATGAATATAGCTATTTAGGATAGAGTACTTTCTATGCTGCATCATGCAAACCTTTCACAAGGCTTTTGGGCAAGAACAATATTGACTGTAGTTTACGTGATTAACCTTTCACCTAGTATTGCCCAAGGTCTAAAAGTGGCATAAGAGTTATGGACAGGGAAGCCACCATATTATGATCATCTTTGAACTTTTAGGTGTGAAGCATATGTTCATATACCCAAGAATCTTATACAAAAGTTGGACCATAAGTTGAAGAAATGCATTTTTCTTGGATATGATCAAGAAGGACAATTTCGATATCGTTTATGGGATTCTAAAACACGACCAGTGATCAAAAGTAATGATGTCATTTTCAATGAGTCTAAGATGCATAAACATCCCATTAAGGAGATTGAAGATAGAAGAGTGGTGATGCAGATACTAGTCCTCCAGTTCACATGCATAAAAATGTTACACAAGGATGTTCAAGAGAATGTCCGATCAGATCAGTCTGTAAATGTTCTTGTTCAGTAACCATTGAGATGCTCTACATGTGTCTCACATCTACTTGATAGATATGTTCCAGGTTTGGATTTTGTTATGCTAATAGATGTTGGTGACCCTTCTTGCTACAAAGAGGCTATTCAGGCAACGGATCATGTCAAGTGGGAGTGTGCCATGAAGAGTGAGTTGGATTCCATTCACAAGAATGGTACTTGGGATCTAGTACCTTTGCCAAAGTGCAGGAAAGTTTTACCATGTAAATGGGTATATAACCTGAAATTCACATAAGATCGTGCTTCTCCAAAGTATAAAGCACGACTTGTTGCAAAGGTTTTAAGCAACAACATGGTGTTTATTTCAAGGAAATCTTCTCTCCAGTGGTCAAGATGACTACCATGCACATGTTTCTTGGATACGTTGCAAAGGAGGACTTAGAGCTAGTCCAAATGGATGTGAAAACCACTTTCTTGCATGGAGATCTTACAGATGAGATATATATGGAACAATGAGAGGGTTATGTAGTTCCTGGTAAAGAAAGTCTAGTTTGTAATCTCAAGAAGAGCTTATATGGACTCAAACAATCCCCTAGATAATGGTACCAAAAGTTTGATGCTTTTATGAACTCTCAAGGCTATTCTCGAAGCAATGAGGATGATTTTCTCTACACAAAGAGATGCTCAGATGGCAACTTGCTATGCTTGATACTTCATGTTGATGATATGTTGATTGCTAAGAAGTCCTCTTATGACTTGTCAATTATCAGAAAGAAGTTGAGTCAAATATTTGATATGAAGGATTTGGGGGATGCCAAACCTATTCTTGGCATACACATTTACTCATTTTAGGAGTAAAAGATGCATATACTTGTGTCAAAGTGAGTACATATCCAAAGTACTTCACAGGTTCAATATGTAGGGTGCAGAGGCATTGAGTACACCTTTACACACATACATGAAATCGAGCAACAATTATGTCCCCAAATCAGATGAGGAAAAGGAATTCATGACCAAGATTCCTTATCAGTATGTTGTTATGGTAGCTACGAGGCCAGACATTGCATTTGCAGTGGGAATCGTGAGCATATATATGTCTAATCCTGGCAAACAACATTGGGAAGTGGTCAAGATGATTTTGAGATATTTGAGTGCCACTAAGGACAAGTGTCTCATGTATGTTATGGTAGCTATGAGGCCAGACATTGCATTTGCAGTGGGAATCGTGAGCATATATATGTCTAATCCTGGCAAACAACATTGGGAAGTGGTCAAGATGATTTTGAGATATTTGAGTGCCACTAAGGACAAGTGTCTATGCATAGGTAGAGGGAAAGCATCCATTATTGGTTACACAAATTTTGACTTTGTTTTTGTAGACAATTGTAAGTCTACATCAGGGTACATTTTTCATTTTGTTGGAGGTGTTATCTCTTGGAGATCTCATCTTCAAGAATGTACAGTTGTTTCCACCACAAAAGCAAAGTATGTTGTAGCAAGTGAGGCATGTAAGGAAGCATTGTGGCTTTCTCCTCTTGCTTGTGATATGGGTCTACCTTAGCATGTACCTAGTTTGCCCAGTGATAGTCTGAGTGCCATTGCTTTGGCTAAGAATCCGATCTATCATGCAAAGACCAAACACATTGAGGTGAGGTATCACTTCATTAGAGATTTCTTAGCCACTCAGCGCATTCTTTTTGAGAAGGTTCAGACTTGAGATAATGTTGCAGATGCTTTGACTAAAGCTCTACCACAATATAGATTTTGACACTATTGTCACTTGATGGGGGTTACTTGATTCATGATCTTACACAATCACTTGTATATTGTGTAACATGCCCATCAGGTGGGAGGTATAGTTTGTATAGTTGCACTCAGGTATTCTTTTTCTTCATTTCTTTCCCATAGTTACTTTGGCCATATTGGCCTTTAGTGGGAGATTGTTACTGTTAGTGTCCATGTGAAAGGCCAAATGGCCACCATACATTTTTGTATATGTTCTTTTATAAAATATATAGTGGCCTGGTCAGCCACAAACGATAAGTTCGACCACATTTGTAACACTTAAGAAGTCTGTGTTTGTGCTCCCTGTGTACTGTGTTTTTCTGTGTATTCTGCATCCTCTATGTGGAGTATCGTGTGCAGTGCTTGGAGCTCAGTTTTCCACTCAGAGAATACCATCATGGAGCCCTCGAGAGAGGACCGCACTATGGTGCATCGCCATCGAAATACTTCAATCTTGTCCCTCTTTTTCTTGTTTTTCTCATCATCCGTTTTTTGTTCGAGGTGGAGGGGTCCTGACATAGGAGTTTACCCTCAAGGGGTCTTTTTCATGGCATCTCAGCTGGTTGTTTTCCTTCAGGAGAATTTTTCTTTGGGAATGAGTCTGGTATCCTTTCACGCATTGTGGATCCAATGATCAAGCTTTCACTGTACCTGGATGTTGTTGGTGAATCCATCCCCTTTGCTAGTGGTGTATCCTTCTTCCTTGTCTTCCTTGCAACTAGAGTCCTCTAGAGTTTTCCCATCATCGTGATCTTAATAATGATTCATTCCCCCTGGGTAATCCAAGTCATGGACCTCCTTCTCCAACTTGCAAAAAATGTTTGTTTTTGCAGTCGTGCAAGATGGGCTCCTCTCAATAATTCCCTTAGGGCTTCTTCTCCTTCTTCATCTCACTTTTGTGAAGCCTTCTGGGTTTGTCTCCATGACTTGTGTTTCATTCCCTTTCTCAGATGGGCTCCTCTCAATAATTCCCTTAGGGCTTCTTCTCCTTCTTCATCTCACTTTTGTGAAGCCTTCTGGGTTTGTCTCCATGACTTGTGTTTCATTCCCTTTCTCAGCATCTAGAGGATGATCTTCGTACATGCTCTCGACCTCCATTGCAATAGATTTTTCTTGATTTTGCTTGTTCTTAATGGTTTTTGTCTCAACAGAAGATCTTTTATTCTATGGCCTTGCAAACCACAATGAAAGCAAACATTTGGCAAGTTCTTGTATATAATCTCCTACTCCAAGGTTTTCTCTTCTCCAATGTCTAAACAGAGATCTCCCCTCCTAAATTTCCATAGCACTGACTCTTACTTCACAACACTATTACTTCATAGTACTATGTGTAGATTCATAATAGTTTTTATATATTTTAAGATATATATTTTATAGAATGCATATCTTATTTGATATGGACTATGTTTTCCTTTTTCTGGATATAAAGTTATACATCAAAGCAAGGATTATAGGGAAGCAAAAATGATCATATGTGGCTATTCGTCAAGAACTTCAAGGAAAATTAGTATAGGAAATAATGTTTCAAGATGTCCTAATCATGATGATTATATATGAGTGCATTTTGAAAATCATACAAACAAGTGTATAACCCAAAGTATTACATCAAAGGGACTCAAAACCATGTATAGTTCAGATTTTTTGAAGAGGTAGACAAAGTGTAGACCAAGAACCAAGAACCAGTATATATATATATATATATATATATATATATATATATATATATATATATATATAGTGATGAAAGAAGTTCACAATATGCCTACTCAAGTATCATATACTCATTTGGATAATAATCAAGATCTGATTACTTTGATTTCTCCAAATATATCAAGAACAAGTGGACCAAGCGAATCTAGTAGAATAGGCAGATCAGATAATGTATCACCAAAGTACTTCTCATACTGAAGCAAAAGACACAATCCATGTAGCTTTTGAAAAGCAAGATTATCCTTACCTTCATCTTGAATGGGTTCAAGTACTTTACTATTTTAAAATATATATTTCTCGAACATATACCATGTATGGATGCACAATAGCATTGGATGGATGGACTAGCTATCAAAAGAAGCTATTGATTAAGTTCATGGTGATATGTCCAAAGAGAAGCATGTTTTGGAGGCAATCAATGTGTATCTTAAGTAGAAAAGTTTAGGTTTACTTGTAAAGGTATACGAACATGTCATAGCTTGCATGGACGGTCTAACAAATGTCACAACTACACTGATTGATAATGCATCTAGTTTTCAAAGTGTAGGAGTCATTATAAAAGAGACGTATGAATCTATTACATGGTTTCCATGTGCAATTCACACATTAACTTTACTTTTCAAAGATGTAAATTTAGAAAGATAAGTTTATCTTTCATCAAAAAAAGTTTATTAGATGCAAATCACATGGCCAAATTTATCAGAGACCATCAATTTTCATACTCACTCTTTTGTTCAAAGTCCACCAACAAAGAAATTCATATATTTTGTGCTACACAATTTGTAACAACCTACGGTTTATTAGAATTCAAGTTAGTACATGATTATGGAGGCATGGCTAGAGATACTCTTCTTATTGAGGTAATGCTTTGAAGCACATCTTTTCAATACAATCACAAAGTTTTTAATATAATTAAAAAAAAAAAAACCGACATTAATAAAACCTTTTTGTGGAACTTCTAGGAATTGGTGATATCAATAGATTTATGATAGGAAATTATATCAAAGACTATATAAAAGTAATAATCGACATTAATAAAACCTTATATGGAACTTCTGGGAATTGGTGATATCGATAGATTTATAATAGGAAATTATTCTATTAAGAGAAGAAACACAGGTTGTATCATTAACAAAGAAACGATGGACATAGATACATGATCATTTATATGGAACAGCATTTGTATTGGATTGAGCATTTCAACTCAACAATCAAGTGTCTAACAAAGAAGTCATGGCAAACAAAGAAGTCATGGCAAACAAAGAAGTCATGGAAATTTTTAAAATGTCATGCCAATCATTACTTCCATGAATAGGTAGTTGAGATGCATTTCATCAAACATGGGCTTATGTGAATCGAGAAGGAAGTTTGTGAGATCCATGCTATATTGGAGCTATTCAAAAGTATTACCTCCTATATGGTGGAAATGGCAGTTATAGTTTACAGCTATGAGAGTGCTAGATATTGCTCGAGTGCACAATATATCAATTTAATGTGCATTTATTACACATTCCAATAACAATAGCTTCTATAGAAGCACAACGAATATGTATTTTGTAACATGCATTTATTATACAGTCCAATAACAAGAGCTTCTACTAAAGCACAACCACCTTTTGAACAGTTTCAAGAAAGTTTATCAAATGATCCGTGGAGTGATCATAAATTAGATATAAAAACCAAAATGTTGGTTCTGACATGGAAGAAATAGATGACATGGTTCTTGTAATAGATGATGATATAAAAAATGAAGACAATGATGTATTATAAAAACTTTAATTGCATTCAATTGCAAACAAGCTATTACAAGTTGCTTGTTCAACTTGATTCAATAACATACAAAGAGATACCCCGAGACCCACCAATCTCTAAGACAAACAAGTGATCAAAGATCTGAGCTCATGCATAAATTTCAGTCCCCCCATGATATCTTTCCTTTCTGTCAAATAAGAATATCTCATGAAATTAGGTTAACTTGTAATTGCCAGAGTGAAGGTATAAGTTCAACTAATTTATTAGCTTGTTTAACAAAGAGCGTGTTTCAAAAGAACAAAAACTGAAAAGAAGAATTACTTCAGACATTGCAATAAACAAAACCCATTGATGCTATCGATGGTCCTATGTATGATGTGCCTTCTGGTCTGACAAATTATATGCTGATCTTATTGTGAACTCACAATTCAGCATACGGTTGCAGCAAATTACCTCAGTTCAGTGGGATTTTTTTTCAGCATACATGGACCTTGCAATGTTGAAGTGGCAAAGCATCTGCCTTTCTTGGAAAATGCATTGAAGGATACGTGAAGCAGCGCAAACTCCCTCTGTATTATGCCCTTGGACACTTCATCATCCACTCCACAAAAGTCACATGCCTGAGAGACATGATAGTTGTTTTGCAAAATAAATGGCTGTTCCTAACTAGACAAGATTAGTGGTCTAGTTAAAAAATTAATAAATAATAAATAATAATGATATAATTAATAAAAATTTAAAAAAAGAAAACTCCAAGTAAAGCTGTATAAAATCCAAAAATAAATTTATATACATTTTTCTAGCACTATTTACAGTTTGTCTATGGATGGGCTTAATAATTGATACAAATCAAAGTTTTCTGAGATGCCATCACAGGTTGTGAAAGAATCGCAGGACTCCCAGTGTGCCATACTTACATTCCCCAATTTCAACAAGTGGGAACTGTACAACCCCCTTTCAAAGTGGCATCAAAAGTGAATTGAATCGGTATGTAAAGTAAACGTAGCTCCTATCTGTTTTTCTGAAACTTCTTCAGTTCATCCCTCCAGTGGGCTACATCACAAAGCCAATGCAGCAATTAGAAGGTTGGATTTACATCAAACCTATACATTAAGCACACTAAAATGCTAACCTGCATCAGAGTATCTCTCTTCCTCAATTGCAAGCACCATATTCTTTGCAAGTGTTATCTCCTCGGAAAGATAGTCCTCCCCATCAGGACTGCATGAAGCAAAATAAATAATTTAATTGAAAATGTGCAAAATCAATCAACCAATAAACCCCCCCAAAAGACACAAGAGGGAAACCAACATGTCTAAATTCACCCCCCCAAAAGACACAAGCGGAAAACCAACATGTCTAAATTCACGTCAGTGCTGCTACTACTAGCAGAGACTTCCAGAAGAGGTGCAACAACAGGCTTTACAGCATCAGATGCTACAATATCTTTGTGCACATATATAGGAACCTGAGATATCAACAATAGAATTCAGAAAACAAGACATCATAAGAAACAAAAAACTACAAGGATTATGTGCACACCCTTAGGTATAGCATACCTTGCATCTCACTGCCAGGTTCACAGCATCTGAAGGTCGTGCATCAATACTCCGCATTTCTGCATGGCCAGGCTGCACAAAAAAGGGGAGAGCATAAGATAAAAGAACGTGTAAAAAGAAGCAAAAGCAGTTTCATACTTTTCAGTGCGCACTTAGGACACATCCATAATCCTCACACATTAAAAAAGGCTCACACAATGCTTTAGATTCTTGGCATCAAGAAACTTCTTGAATTGTCCTTTTTCATGATGAGTTCACTGGACGATACTCACATATGACCAGAAAAGTTTCTCATGAAACCTGAGGTCCTGAGAGGCCAGGACCAATATGCAGCAGTAAATAAGACCACGAGATAATCCTTAAGAACAAATATACTACTAATAAACATACCCAAACTTCAATCATGCACAGAAAATGATCAGCATTTCATGTAGTACAATCTTTCACCTACGGGAGAACCTTTTAAAGCAAAGCAAATAAAAAATACAGTAATCATCACACATGGCAACCTTCAGAAGATAATTACTTGGAGTCAAATATCAATCTCGGCATTTCATTTTCTATTCGGGGATTATTCTTACATTTCAAGAGGCAATAGCCCAATGAGCTCAACATCTTACTTTTTGTTGAGTTCTTTCTAAGATAGACTCCTAAACTATAGTAAATCCAGAAACTGCACTTAATCTGTGCTGCAATGATCTCAAAATGAATAATGCACAGAACATGGACTCCATTACTGATGGATTTCATCAGAGCCACCCGCATGCAACTAAATTGCAAAAATATCACATCAACAAGCGTACAAAAAGAAACAAAGCCACTGATCCGAGGTGCAGCACAGAGACAAAAATCATGCCCATAATCAAAGACCAACTTTACGAAGACATGATCATGAATCCTAATAGTCAAAGCTAAAGTTCCCAAACAACATAATACAAGGATAATCAAAATCAGACCTGGACAGACATCATAGTTACTGGAATGGCTACCTAGACAGTGATAACTCCTTCAGATGGACAGAAATGACAGCTATTGAACCTTAATTAGACTGCCACCAATTGGTGCAACTGGCTCAGTATGATGCAAATACACTCCACCTGTACAAAATCCTTCTCAATCAATCACAAAACCCTCAATGCCAACTGCAACCTCGTGTGCACAATATATCCTGTGAAGAAAATCTAGACTGGACGCCCAATAATACAACATTGTGAAAGCTCTCTCTGCTTTCCTTCCACTTATATTATTAAGCAATTCAATGAAATTTGAGCTCACCTTTCCAATAAATATGCGAGCAATATATGTTCCATTGACTCGATCTGTAATTCTAACCATTCGCACCTGAATAGCATGAGATACATTAGCCGGGAGTACAGTCTCCAAGTAAACATCACAAAACAGCAAGTATGGTCATCCAACCTCGAACTCCAGATTCTGTACTAAATCCCTCATGATCTGGTACTGATTTGGCCTTGCCTAATCATGTCAACAACTAGAATCAAGCTCACAAGCACAATCTTTTATGAAGAAAGTAGATATTTGCGTACAGAAGAGGACAAAAAACTAACAACGTTCAATACCGTCTTCTCATTTCCATGAAGAGCACTCATCAGCATGTCAATAGCTGAGTCACCTGCACAGCTGAGAGATTAGTTTAAATTGTACTTGCATAATTCCAAGGAAGAAACCAGTATCAAGACACACCATATGGGTTTAATTACATGAGATAAAAATGTGCACATGTACGGCACTAAGTACCTCTGTATTTGCTATCAACACTTAATGTTCTCTGTGTAGCTAAATCCTAAATCTCTGGCACGAAGTCATGTGTGTGTGTCTGTGTGAGTGTGTGTGTGTGTGTGAGAGAGAGAGAGAGAGTGTGTGTGTACGCGCGTGTGTCGCATAGACGGGAACAGCAACTCCTTAAGGATGTACCTATGCATATACGCGTAGATAGATGCACATACTTAACTATGATAGAAGTATATTTGCGTGTACGGGAGTGACTCAGAATGTTACACACATATGTACCTCTACATATTCATATGTACCTACGCATGTGTGTATGTGATTACCTATGATGTATGTGTGTACAGTTATATGAAGTCATGGCATCTACAATTAAACAAGAAAACATAATCGATCACATGATCATTCAACCCTAGTCATCCACAAACATAATACAAAGAGGGAGAATTACTTACGGACAAGCATTGGTAAATACAAGTCTGTTTCTGATAAAATCTTGAGAAAAATGGAAGGATTTGGTGAACTGAAAAGGAGAGGGCGTCTCGTTGGATTGACATGGTCAACTTGTACCTCGCCACCATATAACATACTCATAAACAGATGACCTTGAGAAGGGAACAAACTCACTGAAAAGTCACGAAAAGATCTCTCTCTCTCTCTCTCTCTCTCTCTCTCTCTCTCTCTCTCTCTCTCTCTCTCTCTCTCTCTCTCTCTCTCTCTCTCTCTCTCTCTCTCTCTCTCTCTCTCTCTCTCTCTCTCTCTCTCTCTCTCTCTCTCTCTCTCTCTCTCTCTCTCTCTCTCTCTCTCCGACGAAGTCGTACCAGCATCGACGACCGTTGCTTCCAAATAATTGCAATCGTCATCGTCCCATGCGCCTGCTGCGTTACTGCTGCTGTTTCCGGGGTCTTGATTACTGCTACAGCAGCGCATTGAAAAAAGGGAAGGATACCGACCAGATGAGGAAAATGAGACGGAACTCTGATGATGGAACGCGTTCCGTCCAGATGTCGATGAGAAAGTATAGACATGAACAAAAGAAGACCGGTGCAATGAAGCTTTAGACAAAGAAGGTGTGAAGCAGAGCGCTGCCATGGCTAGATGAGTACTCCAGTCAACCTGAACACTCCACAGAGAATAGTCTACAGAGAACCAGAGCAGACGGGAAGTAGATGTAGATGGGCGAGCCGAGATCTTTGATATTTTGGGCTTGAAACGTTGCGTGTAGCAGTCAAGATCTTTTAAGCTGGTCGCTTAGTCAGATTGGTCGGAACTCCACTTGTGCAGAATCGAATCGCACCCCCAGTCTCAATGCCGGGGGCTATGGGGCAACCAGGAATCGCGATCCCAAGTTTGCCTACTTGCAGATGCGATTGCTAGAGAAAAATGAAATTTACGTGATTTTATCCCTTTTTTTTTTTTTTGAGAGTACAATGAATTGGAAAGACACACACAGTAAGGTAGAGGCACCCATCTTGGGGAACTTCATGAACTTCAGGTAAACATGCATAGCCACTTGATTTTATCTTGGCAAGAAACAAAATCAGCAATGGATCCGCTTTCATTGTTTTTTTTTTTGTGAGCATAATGAATTGGAAACACACTTACACAAAAGAGGCACCCATCTTATGTTCAGCCAAAACTTGAAAGAAAATCACCCTTTCTTTTTTTTTTTGTGAGTAGAATGAATTGAAAACACACTCACACACCTGATTTCGTAAGGTAGAGGCATCTATCTTATGTCTAGCCAAGACTTGAACTTAGGACTTTCTCTCAGAGACTCGATGTCAAACCACTAAGTTGCACGGGCTTGGACTCTGCTTTCGTTTTATCTTATCCTCTCCTATTTGTTTCTCTGTAACAAAAGTAGAGGATGAGAAAAGTGTGAAAACTCTTCTGTTTCTTAACCTGATGCCCAAAAAAGTCTTTGTATTATGATAAGGCGTTATTTATACGAATCTACATGAATGTATTCGGTAACTTTTAGTCTTAATAGTACACATATCTCCATAGCATGACTTTGAAGTTTGAAGATAGTGATGTAATCCTTCATATCATGTTTACTCATACCATTTCTTCATCTTTTTAGCCATTACTTCTCGATGTTTACATTCTACGATTTTGCATGCAACTTCGTATGGCTTCATGCCTCAATCCCTATTGTTGTATATAAGTCTAGGAGTACAATAGGCCTTGCCTCTCTAGAAATACAATAACCCTTGCTTCCTATGTCTCCTTGAAATGGCTTGTGAAATTTGTTACACTTGAAACAAGGTTTCTTCATAACCAAATTTAGTTTGAGAACATCCTTGCAAGTGGGCTACCTCAAAACCTTAATATATCCATTTCAACTTGCACCATCATATGCAATTGGAAGTTTGTGTCTCATTGAAGCCTCTTACCTAGAAGCTTTCCTAGTGGTTCGACAAGAATCTTCCAAAATCGATTGAAAGTTTGTGTTTTTTACTATATAATTTCCAATTAAGGGAGTTCAAGTAAACAGAATACTCTCCCTATATGCTTGAAATATGGAAGAGCAAACTAGTACACCAAAGGGGATCCCCTTTATTCCCCACATTAGAGGTTGATGTTGAGGGAGCTAGCAAGAATTGAAGCTTAAATGTACATGCACCGTAGGTGAGTTGTTTGAACACTCACCTTTTGAAGCGAAGGTTGTGTATTCAATTTCTATGGACTTCTAGAAATGCATAGGCCAATGAGGTCAGTCTACCCTTGCAATGCCTTCAAACTGTTGAAACTAAATGCCTTCGAACAACCCTATCCTTGTCATGCTTCAAGAGTCTAACCCTTGCTTTGTGAGATGTGACAAGTCCCATAAGTACTATGTCCATCACTCGTACGATTGTTCTTTCAATATATTCAAACTGATAGAGGTTAGGCTTCGGCCGAACTTCCTCTTTAGTTAAAAGAAATGAACCCTAGACCTTGTGTCAACAACTCGTGTGAAGTAATACTAAACCGTGCCCCCTTCACATCTATTTAAAATGTCCAAGGGATATTGATATTTATTGATATTGATCCAAGGGACTTCAAGCTCAACGAAATAACATCAAAATGTGATGGAAAACAGCCCACATCTTAAGTTCCCTTTTTGCGAGTAGTACATGCAATGATACACCATCCGGGAATATGTATTGATCCTACCTCCTTCAAATGTCTTAGGATTTTTCTCACCAACATAAACAATGTTCCACCGGTGGGCCATACATATGGAGCCTACCTTCCTTAAAATCATACCAATCACAAGTCCACATAATGTGTGATATAGATGTTCAAAAACATCTTGAATGCTTTTTCAACCACTCCACAAGATTTTTACTAATGAAAAGGGCTTTTGCCTCAACTTATGGGACCTAGGATCCAAAATGATGAATGCCAGTAAGAAAATGAGCAAGTTTGGGGAGATAAGAGCCCCTCTAGCTTTAGGATGAATAGGATATACATGAGGTTTGTTGATCTTTAGACAAGGCAAGTGTTAGTTTCAATTAAGTTCATCATCTTAGAAATGAGAGCTTGTGATTAATCTTATTTTTAGTTTCAATTAAGGTCATCATCTTAAAAATAAGAGCTTGTGATTAAGCTTATTTCTTAAGAGACTCCCCCGTTAAGCCCAATTATACCCAGTCAATTTCATCCTTGCTAATCTTTTGGTTTTTTGGGTCCCCTTTTACACCATAATTTTGAGTAGGTGTACATAGGATGGGTATACTTCATATATTGAATGTTTATGGAAATGGTCTTGACATAACATTATTCTCTCTCTTGTAGATAGTGAATTTTTTTTCACTCATAGATCAAGTTGAAGGTTTTCAACATCACTCTTACAAATACATAAGACAACCCCAAATCCAAGGAGAGCAACTCATGTTTTTAGGAAATATCTTGTCCATGTCGGCAATATATGCTCCTTTTACGGCTGATTAATTCCTTTTCTCTTGACGTTGTTGTTGTACTTCTACACCACTTTTTTTTTTCTCCATGTGCCTCGTCTTTGGTTATGTTTTTTGATCAATTGTACAACGTACATGAAAAGCATATGCGCAAACAATGGTTGGACGACATTCAATTTTTTCTTTTAATAATAGCCATTTATTTTTGTATTTCTAATGGAGACTCTTATACAACAAACTTTCAATCTTTATTTTCTTTGTGGATAACGTTTTGACCCATGTTGTTTCCTATGAGAGTTTTGAGAGATTTTGTAAGCATCTTTACTTTAATGTATTTTATTTCATAATTTTATGTTAAAATGTATAGCATATATTTATGTATAAACTTAATTTAGAATGGGCCTGGGGAGCCAATAGTGCCCATTTGGCCACTGATGCAACCCACCTGACCGTTGATGTAAACCCCTTCCTGTGCAAAGGAAGACCAGGGGAAGATATCCTGACATCCTCTTAACTGGCAACTATCCATCGCCAAGCTCTCATGGGTTGACTTTGGATGGAGCATGCTTATCTGAGGGATTCGTCCAAAAATCTTTTCCTCCTTCGTAGTCATTTCATCGGGTCTAGGGTTACATTCCTCAGGTGGAGGATTGTTAGGGAAGTCAAGTGGTATCACTCGCTGTTGTCTAAGGTCTTAATGTGCAAAGAAACTTGTCTAAGATTTAGGTCCACTGAGTGATCGTATAGCCAATCTTGGCCAAGGATTAGGGGTTCTATCTGTCATATGTGTAACCCCTAAGAGAGGTGTGAACCACCTTTTAAGTCATTGAAATTGGCTCACACATGAGTGCCATGTGGCACCCATGTGTAGAGCCAAGGGGTCATTCTCATTAATGGAAAGAGAGAGAGTCAATAGGGACGTGCGTGGTTGGGCAGCAAATCAAGGAAACATCTCCGTGTGACAGAGAATCGGATGTACAAAGCTCCTCGGGAGTTGTGCAGGTTTGTGAAGGCATACAAAAGTGATGGGGAGTCATCGGGAACAGCACCAGAGTTAGCAAACCAACAGCTGGTATCGGAGCGCAGGTGCACGAACGTCGAGAGAGGCTTGCGCAGTCAGTCAATCAACGAACCCGTCAGTCAGACGACAGACGCTTGCACAGCAGACAGTCGCTTCTCCCTCTTCCCATCCTCTTGGATGAGAGCAATGAGCATTTGTTCTCCTTTATATAGAGAGAAAACTCTCTTCTCCATATTGCATATGGGATAAAAGGCCCATTCGACAGGCAAGTAAAGCTTTTTCCCATGGACGGGAGGTTTAAGCTGAAGTAGAGGAAATTTTCAAAAAAGTTTTGGCAACTCTGGAGCATGGAGGGCATGCTATAGATCATCATTTTGGCTAAAATATTATACATATATGTATTATGGGCTGTGGAGATGGGATATGGGTTTTGGGATTGAGTTAGAAGCTTCAGTTTCTCAATTTGGAGCTTCTCAAAGTCATCCATCCATGAAGATGAGTTTTTCATTTCCTACTTGTGACATACCCGGCTTCTTCGCACCATAGCTTCCTCATACGAAATCCAATTTCAAAAATCTTGGTCATGTTACGAAGCCATACTCCTAAGTTTCACTTAGAGACCATCCAAATTTTGTTTGGGCCTGGCGAGGATTCAAAATCAACGATCTAAAGCTTCAAGGATCACTTGAATATTGCTTCCGCAGCTTTATTTTGCAAGATTGGGGAACCAACTCTTTATACTTGCAAGACTTAGGGGTTACAACCAAGGTCAATCTAAAAGACTATACATTTAGAGACATACCATCCCTACAGTGGAATCCTATCCACAAAGCGAAAGAAGATTCTATCTCTATGCATTCTGAAAATAATTCTGATCCATCTTGGGTGCTTGAAGATACTCACTTGTGGATGTGCAAGGTCGTGGAGTAAGAGGAAAGACGTCTAAAAGCAAGAGAAGAAGGAGCTCCTCCAGGAGATAGACCAAAGATCCAACCTATACACCGATGATATTTCTAGATGAGGAATTTGAGCCTCATGGTTGGGCAGAAATCTTAGCCACCATGGACATTGCGATCAATGAAGAACAATGGATGCCTCATTATGATGAGGAGGGTTATGATATCTCAGTGTTCATGTGTCAGCCCTTGTTGGAAGAATGTGAAGCTAGTGATGTCATAGAAGAAGAAGAAAACAACGATGATCTAGAGTCCATTGTAGTGGATAGTTTCTTTGACTCAGAGAAGCACTATCTAGAAGATATAGGAGTGTTCACTCAAAAGGAAGAAGAACCTCTCGCAAGCATCGAAATGGTAAATTCAAAGGATGGAAGTGAAGGAGGTCAAAAGAAAAAGAAAAGAATAGTGAAACAAGAAGAGAAGGAATCATTGTTTGAAGTAGCAGAGAATTTCAAGAAATATGAAGTTGACGACCGGAAAATTTTGGTACGAATACCTAAGAGAGAGGCCATCATAAGAGAATCATATGATAATAAAGAAAAAACCCAAAAAAATTGTGGTAACCATTGAAGGGAACGAAGAGCGATGTACATACATAGGGGACGACCTAAGTAGAGAAGAAGAAGCAGAGCTTGTAGCTTTACTAAGGGAGTATAGGGACATGTTTGCATGGCACTATGAAGACTTGAAGGGAGTAGATCCAAAAATATTCTCTCATACGATCCCCATGACTGCTGACGCCAAGATCACCAAATAGAAGCCCTACACATATAATGACACTTATGCAGCCAAAATAAAAGAAGAAATTGATAGGTTGATTGAAGCTGGAGTTATCTATGAGATTGAACATACTGAATGGGTGTCCCCCATTGTAGTGGTGCCCAAGAAGAATAGAAAGTTACGAGTGTGTATTAATCTTAAAAAGTTAATGTCGCTACGATAAGAGATAGCTATTTGGTTCCAATCACTTAACATCTATTGGAGCATGTTGCAAGCAAGGAAGTTTATAGCTTCCTTGATGATTTTCAGGTTATAACCAAGTAGCTATAGCCCTAGAAGATCAACACAAAACGGTTTTTGCCACAGAGTGGGGAATCTTTGCATTTCGAGTGATGCCATTTGGGCTCACAAATGCACTTGCCACATTCCAGAGGCTCATGTGTCATGTCTTCGAAGAGCTCTTGTGAAAGATCTTAGAAGTATATGTGGATGATTTATGTGCTCATTCCCAATAAAGAAGATACCACATCCCTGAGCTCATACAAATCTTCAACAAGTGTAGAGAATATCGAGTGTGTCTGAACCCAGAAAAGTGTGTGTTCATGGTATGGCAAGGTAAGATCTTAGGTCATATTGTTTTTCAAAATGGAATATCAATAGATGAGGACAAAGTAAGAGCCATAGCAAAGTTGTTGAGGCCAAGGAACGTTAAAGAGGTACAAGCCTTTATGGGCCATTGTGGATATTACCGCAGGTTTATCCACATGTATGCAATCATAGGTAAACCTCTTTACACCTCGTTGATAAAATTTGAGTGGAACGACGAATGCAAAAATTCCTTCAATGAGGTGAAGAGATGTTTGTGCACAACACCAATACTGATCACTCCTGATTGGAATAAACCATTCCATGTTCATGTAGATGCATCCAATCATGCAATAGGATGTGTGCTAGCACAACCAACAGGTGAAGGAAATCTGGATTTACCCATAGCATATGCTAGCAGACAACTAAATGCAACTGAACAAAATTATACCAGAACCGAGAGAGAAGGTTTAGGCATGGTATATGCTGTGAAGAAGTTTAGACACTATCTATTGGCCAACAAGTTCAAGTTTTTCACTGATCATCAAGCCTTATTGTATTTGGTCAATAAACCTTGCAATACTGGATGCTTAGTAAGGTGGTTCCTCTTACTTATGGAATTTGACTTTGAAGTTGTTCTAAGGAGAGGTATGAACCACCTTAGGGAAGATCACCTTTCTCGCATAACTTCAAGAGAGTACACGCAAGGAGTGTCAGATGAACTACCTGACACTTATCTATTCAATTTAGAATTTTTTCCCAAATGGGCGGATAAGTTGGTGCCATTCCTTACCTTTGGACATGCAAATAAGAACGTAAAAACAAACAAAGAAGAAATTGTAAGATCATAGAAATATCAAATATTGGCGGGAAATAACGAACATTGCAGAATCTAAAACTTTTAGGAGTGTACTGGCTTAGCATGGACAAAGAAATTCATGAGTGAATTAATAATTGTCCAATGTGCAAGGAGAGACCCCAGTGGAGCATGCCACCCTTTATCATCATGTATCATTAATTCCTGATTGGAGTGCTCCATTGGTAGAATTTATGAGATCGGGAACACTACCCAATGAGGCTAATCTAGCAAGGAAATGAAGCATGGAGCAAGAGGCTCGGTACTATGCCTTACTAGGAGACATCCTATATCGAAGAGGGAAGGATGGTTACTTAAGATTATGTGTTCATTCACAAATCACACTATTTGAAAATCTTAGAAACTACCCATAGCAGTGTTGCAGGCAGACATTTTGGTCCTGACCAAGTAATTAAGACTATTCTATTCTTAGGACTTTGGTGGCCCACTCTTCATATGGATGCACATACCTATGTGAAGAAATGCAACACATGCCAACGTGCACAATATCCAATTAGAAAAGATGAGATGCCTTTGAGGCGAATGATGGGCAGACATGCATTCTCAAAGTGGGGTATAGACTTCATAGGTCCTATCAACCCGCCAGCTAGAAACTCCCATGCAGAGTACATTATTGTAGCCACAGATTACCTCACAAAGTGGGTGGAAGTAAAAGCCACAACCAAGAATGATGCTCAAATGACGGCTAAGTTCTTATCCACAAGATACGGGTTACGAATAGAGTTAGTAAGTGATAGAGGTACTCACTTCTTGAATGAAGTCATTGAAAACCTTCTCCAAGAATTCTTGGTGATACATAAGAATTCTACCCCCTATCATCCACAAGCTAACAGACAAGTTGAGAGCACAAATAAGATCCTATGTAATGTATTGACAGAACTAGTAAATAATAAATGCTCTGATTGGGACAAACAACTTCATCATGATGTTTGGGCTTATCAAGTTGCCTACAAAACGATACTCAATGCCACCCCATTTCAGATGGTCTTTGGATAGAATGTTGTGCTACCATTGGACTTCCTAATCCTAGCTTTAAAAGTAGCACAAGAGCACAAGTGGAATGGACATGAGTTATCCTCTAGGATCTTTGATCTAGAACGCTTAGGTGAGACAAGGCTACGAGCGATAACAAGCATCTATGCTGCAAAGAAACGGCAAAAGACATTCTTCGATGCACACATTAAGGATAAAGGACTAAAAGAGGGAGACCTAGTGTTGGTTTATACACTAAAGCAGCATGCCCGTAAATTAGAAAAAAGAGGACATGGACCCATGATCATTAATAGAATTTTCACTAGTGGTGCAGTTCATTTGGCCACTCTAGAAGGGGACATCTTGCCAAATTATATTAGTGGATGTAGAATCAAGCTATATCAAGAACATGTTACAGAGGATATGCTAATGAGACTCAACACTGCTAAGAAGCAAAAAGAAGAAGAGTTGAGGGTTAGAGAAGAAGCACAAGCAGAGGTAGAGAATGCATTAGGCAAAATAAATTAAGGCGATTAGGTCTAGATGTCAGTCTCGAAGCCCCAAGATATCACATAGCCATGTGCCAAACATCTGGTGCAATTGCTTCTCAAATAGTCGATTGAGGTCCCTTCGTGACCATAGAGATAGGACCAGGAAAGAGTGTAAGGACTGTGGAAGCATTGATTGACTTAGGTGCAGCAACTAGTGCAGTCAGACTTTCATATTGCCCAGATCTACAATTGAAAATCAATCCCATAGAAGCCTATCTCATAGGATTAGGAGGTGTGGAAACCCCTTGTTTGGGTGAGGTGGAGCTTCCCATCTACCTTCAGGATGTCCCAATGTCAGTCAAAAAGCTAGTGTGTGAAGATGAGGACCTTAGAAAACCACTTGTCTTGGGTCAAAACTGGATCTATAACCATGCAGTCAAGTTAAACCTAAGAAGTCAACTTCTTCAAGTTTGGGTGCATGAACAATGCATTACATTAGAATCAGAGAATTGCATGCTCACAAATCCAAGTGTCACACATTCTCTTAGTCCTTCTCATGCTAATCTTAGCAAGGAAGATGTTGTATCTATCAGAAGCTCTATTATCCAGAAGGACTCAATCATGGAAGAACAGACTCAAAGGCAAGCAGACCCCTCGCCTTTTTCAAAGACCATTGAAACCATCACAATTCAACCAAAGGGGCAAGTGAAACAATAGAAGACAACGACCATATCAAAGAGGCAAAAAGAATTCAAGAAGAAAGTAGTTTTGCGCATGAAGCAGATCTGGGTACAAAAAGGAGAGCAACCACTAGCTTTGCCACAAGAATTCCCATCCAAACAAACCAACCATGCTAAAAGACGCACTAGCAACTAGGACAAGCTCAACCACAAAGCATCCAACAAATTTGGGTGCCTAAGAAATTAACTGCCGCTCAACAAGGGCAAGTACAAACATGGATACCCAAGAAGCTCTTGCATACACAACAATATATACTGTCCCACACGAGAAAAGCCTCAACAAAGAAGCCAAGGAGAAGCAAGGGTCAGAACAACACACAGATCAAAAGAAGATAAACCCACCTCTTCGACAACAGTAAGAAGATAATCATCAAGGGTATGGGTTTGGAAGCCAAAGGCATCAATAGCCTCCACAGAACCAAAGACTCAACCATGCCAGATACATTTAAGCAACCAACCAAAGATGAAGAAGTCAGAAATGACTTGTACTCAACCAAAAATTGTTCTAAAATGGATCCCTGTAAGGAGGAATGATCCATCTACATGCTGAAATCCAATGGATATCTCCAACAAAGGCTGCATCAACATCGACAAGCAAAATTTAAAGCCTCGACATGCAACAACCATGTGCCTTTGGCATAACCTTGTCTTTTGCACCATTCAGGTCATGCATTTCTAGAGTATGCATAAATATAGGGCCACATTACACGGTTGTGCATAGACACAGTTGAAAATTCCAGGCACATGAGACATACTGGACATATGTAAAATATTTTTTTGATACTAACCTCTTTCTTCTTGTTTAATTCCATTGTTCCAAAAAAAAAAAGAAGATAAAGGTTAGAACCAGGCACTTGAACGACATCCATCAACACTGAAAAGCAAGCCAATGGTCAATCAACATGATGGGAGTACAACACAAGGAGTTGAACATTGATGGGCCTTTCACCATGGTAAGAATTGCATACTTGGGCAACACCACAACCATGATAGATTAGGAAACCTCTTTGCTAGCATACCCTTGAGCAATTAGCTCAAGACTCAATTTCTTGCACCATACTTCTTCTAATGAATTCTCCAAGTACGCATGCGTAGGGCTACATTACAAGGCCGTGCACAAGGAACAAATTTGTTTCAACCCATGCACTAATGCACTTACCCATCATTCATTATGGGTTTCAAGTAATTGGCATGAAAACTATAAAAGCCATGTTTTATAGCAATTCATTGCCGACAACTGCTCAAAGTCAACATTGACAACCTCTTTTGAGAAGCTCACAATTTTTGAAAGCTCACAAATCCACCATCAAGCTGGAATACAAGGAAGAAGGACATACAAAGGGACTACAACTTGCAAAGGATAGTAGAGGCAAAATGAAGAACAGGACAATAGACCCTGTTACATGAACACTACCTCTCAATTACTACATGGAACAACCACCCCAAAAAGGGTCTGTTAGGGACGATAGACTCGAGAGGGGGGGGGAGTGTTGAAGCTCAAGATCAAGGAAAAAGCATAGAAGTGCATCAAAGAAGTGGACACAGAAGGACAGAGAGCATGTAGGGAGCTCCAAGAAGCACATGTCAATTTTCAGAAGAATTCCCTATAAAAATTGTGATTTTTATCACTAAAAACCATTGTAAATACCATTTTCCATTTTTGCCACTCCATTTTGTTCAAGCGGAGGAGTCCTCAAGCTTGAGGATTATTAGAAGTATCACCCTTCCAATTTTCATAACCTTTAGACTCCGTTCGAGCCCCCAAATAGGCTCTGCAACCTAATTTTTAACTAGGTCAGACAGTAGGTCTGGACAGGGCCAAAACCACTCAAAAAACTATAAAAAGAGCTAGAGAGCTCATTTTTGAGGTTAGCTTGTTGTAGATTTGAGCTTTGTAAGAGACTTCTCTGGTAATCGAAGTCCTTCCATTGTTCCACTCTTTGCTCTTACCTTGTGTGCATGTGCGTGTATGTGTGTGTATGCTTGTATGCTTTCACTCACGCACTTGTGCCTTCAGTTGCTCACGGTCTTCATACCAGTCCTCACATCTCCATGGATTGAAATTTATGAGGTGGATCTCCTCACGTTGGTACTTACCATTGTGCTAGAGTGACACCAGGTTTGCACTTCTAGGGTCTATTAAAAAGATTAGAGCAGTTGGTAAACAAACCGCAGGTTTCTTTACCTCCACAGGCTCAACCAATTGTTGGAAGAGAATGCTCACCACTAATAAAAGTTCATGTTCTTGATTCCATGGATGATGGAGCACCTCTTTCAATTCAAGAGTACTCTCAAGAGTTCTTGTGGGAAATACAAGAAGAGTAATGGGCCAAGGAGAAGGGTAATCCCCCTCCTATTCTTGAAATTAATGATCTTCATGATCAATTTCACTAAAACATCCCATCTATTTATGGAGACCAAGTAGAGCAACAAGAGGATGAAAAATTGGACTTTGAATCTAATTCTTTGTAAGAGTTTCCACAATTTATAGGCCCATGGGAATTTGAATCTCTTCAGATCAGAGCTCCCACAATATTGGTAAGAAACGAAGAATCAGTGGTTCCAAGAAACACTAAAGTCATGAAGAACACTAAGGTTCAATGTCATCTCACTTTAGATGAGCTGCTCAAAGTAAAACCTGAGCTATGGAATCATGTGGCAAACCAGGTTCCAGAATTTGGTTCCAATGTGTCAAAAGCAGGATCTAAGCAAAAAGTACCAGAGATACCTCTAGACAAAATAAGGGACATGAGTGAAGGTGAAGAAGGTAATACTTATCTTCCAATCACCTACCAAGGTTACACAACCAAAGCTATCTGAGATTCAGGTGTTGGTGTTGCGATTGCAACCACCTCCTTGTGGAAGCAATGGGGCGAATCCACATTAAGACCAACTAGAATGAAGCTTCAAATGGTTGACGGCCATGTTGAAAGACCTCTAGGATTGCTGGAGGGGATAACTCTAACCACTTGTGGGGTAGAGTTTGAACACACCTATAGCTCAGTGATGAGTAGCACCTCCTTTAATGTCAATCCGGGAAGACGTGAGGATGGTATGAAGACCTCGAGCAAGTGAAGGCACAAGTGCGTGAGTGAGAAGCACACTAGCATGCACACACATACACACACACACGCGCACACAAGGCAAGACAAAGAGTGAGAGCAATGGAGTTCTTTTAGATTACTTCAAAAGTGCTCATACAAGTTTAGATCAATTACAAGCTAACCCCAAAAATGAGCTCTCTAGCTCTATTTATAGTTTTTGACTAGGTTTTGGCCCTGTCCAGACCTAGTTAAAAATTAGGTTCTAGGGTCTATTTGAAGGCTCAAACGGAGTCTAAAAAATATGAAAACTGGTAGGTAGCTACTTCTAATGCTCCTCAAGCTCAAGGACTTCTTGGCTTGCACAAAATGGAGCTACAAAAATATGAAATGGTATTTACAATGATTGTTAGTGATGAGAATCACTGTTATAAAGATGTTGATTTGGAAAAATTTGAAGGGCCTATCTGCCAGATTTGCGTCGACTGCTCTGTCTACTTAATCCTTCACCTCGCTCTGACTCTCTCCGCTGGCTTCCTTGTCTAGTCAGTCCTTGACTACTTTCAACACCCGCCCCTCTCTCGCGTCTGTCGTCCCTGACAGACCCTTGTTGCTGGGAGTGCTGTAGGTAATATTCCACAACATGAGTGGCAAGCTGATGTTCTTGGATGCATAGTCCTCTGGTCAAATCTGTCATCATGCGATCCCAATCAATGGGCCCTGGAATGTGCGGATGTGGCAGACGTAACTGATCTGCATGGATGGCTTGTTCGACGACGAATAGATGTAGCAAATGTGTCGGTCTGGGAATGAAAATTTCCGAATGATATTCCCAGAACCCTGTACAGAACATTTCCTCAAATGTCTGCTTGAAGCATGCGGGTAAATACTTTATACGTGCATGCCAGGCAAAGATTATGCTGTCCGAGGGAGTCTGGCTCATGTCGTAGACTAAATCCTTATTACCTTGAGAGAATCCGGGGGCAGAGATGTATGGAGCCTGTACCTTCCGAAAGGTTTTGAAGACAATTGTCATGAGTTCGAATATTTTCATACACATTTTTGCTGCTATGTCGGGTACATTGTTTAGACGGGTAGACCAGTGTCGAATTGTTGATATCATGTAAGCGACGGTTGGGGTCCCTCGAGGTGGAGCAAAATACGGATAGTTAACCCAAGCTGAGCATTCGTTATTGTTGCGTACCTTGATTGCAAATGCTTGCCAGGATCTGCGACGTACCATTGGGCAATATCATGGATTATACTTGATATACAGTGGCATGGTTGCCCAGGTGCTCATCATCTCAGGGTAATCGGTTAGTAGACGTGCACGCCAATTAGGTTGGAAGATCGAGCCAGCACGTGCATCTGCCGGTAAGTCCTCTGGCTCAAATTGAGTGGCGAATGAGGGCTCCTTCCCTGTATGCCTTTTAACTTCTGCATTATAATCATGTAGCAAGACAAAGTAAGGCATGTATTATGGCTCTGATGTTGTGATCAACCGTTGGTGGGATAGGTTCTAAAAGTAAGAAGATCGAAGGATAGTTTCTTCCAGATTTGTGAGAGATTGAATTTGCACGGCAACGCGATCATCATGTGTCTTTTCCACTTTCTCGATCCTTTTAACCCAATCGGGAACTCCAATTTCTAAAGTGTCCTGTCCTTCCTCTGTTACCCGACCGCCGGGTGTTGGCATTGGGTCGTATGGCTCTTCATAGCTATCATCGACTGGGATTTCCACTACTGTTTCAAGTTCGGGTTCTTCAGTTGGCGAGGGTGGCCTTTCATATGGTAAGAGGCGTGCTTGGAGTTCTGCCACCTGCTTTCGGAGGGTCTCTAATTCTTCTATAGAGTGTTGCAAGATTATCGGCTCCTGTTGAGCTGAGGGGGCACTGGCTATCTGCTTCTTAAGGTCCACACATTCAGCCTCTAGCTTTTCATATGACTCCAAGAAATTTGCATGTTCCTCGAGTAAGATGCGAATGTCTTCTGAGGGGACTGCTCGATACTTGGTAGGGCTAATGGTTGCTCCTGCAGTTCCTTCCATAGCTGCTTCAAAATTATCTTGGTTTTGTTGTTGAAGCCGCTTGTTTTCTTCCAATGCTGCTACCATATGCTTCCTTAATAGGCCCAGGTTGCGTTTGAGTGGAGCATTAGATATCATTTGCGCCTGGAGCACAGTTTCCAGTTCCTTGACTGCTGTATCATCCACCATCGATATTTTTGATTCCAATTCTGAGTGAGCTTGCTGTAAAGTGGTATGTTCGGTTAGGAGCGTTTGGTAATCAGCTTCTAAAGTGTTAACTCTAGCCTATAGGCACCGAGATTTTGCCTAGAGGGCAGCATTGCGTTCTTCCAATTGATGGTATTCTTGTTGTAGTTGATGTGCACACTGAAGTAATGTATTAAATGTGATATTTACATTATGAGATGCAAGGGGGAAAGTTTTGAATGCACGGGAAGTGGGAATGGGAAGGGAGGTAGTGAATGCTGTGGCTTCCAATGATGTGTTGAGTGGTGAGGTGGGGGGTAGTGGAGGGGGAGAGGGTGGAATTGTGGGGAGAGGTGTTGTGGTGGGTGAAATGTCCATTGGGTCAGATAGAGTGGTGTGTACAGGGGCTACCATGTAGGTTGGTATGGTAGGTGAAGTGAGTGTGGTGTTCGTGTAGATTGATGTCGTTGCGAACATCGGGGAAATGTGCCTCTGAAACATTGGAGTGCTGGTGGACTGCGCCATGAAGGATGGTTGTTGGGGTGGTGCGGTTAGGGTGAATGAGGTGTAGGGGACAGATGGGAAGTGAAGGTCATGGAATGGAGGTATCCGTATTGGAGGATAGGCTGGGAAACACAGGGTGCCTTCTGTGGGTGCAGGGTTTCCAACCACACTTGGAATTATGGGATGGCCAATTATGGGTTCGGAGGACAGAAGGGTTGAAGTGTACAAGGGATTGGTGATGGAAGAGAAGAGGGTGTCTTGTGAGGTGGGTTCTCGAAATGAGAATGATGTGAATGAGGTTGGGTTATAAGTGAAGGTAGAGGTGATGGCTGCCGTTTCTTCCATGGTGGGAGGTGGTGGTGGGGGTGGAGAAGGTGGTGATGGGGGGTGCTGGGGTGAGATGGGTGATGTCTGAACGAAGGTTTCAGCAGAGAGGTCAATGGTGGTGGTGGGGGTAGCTGTGGTTTCAATGGTTACTTCTTGTTCTGTGATGGGTATCCTGATAGTCTTACCTGCTCGTGGTAATGTGTCAACTCTGCGTTTGTCATACCTCACGGACTGGCGGACTGCTGTGTGGACAGCCTCCGGAACTCCTAAAGATTCTGACACTAATTTGAGGGTGTCAATAAAATGTTGGTCCACCCCATCATCTGATAGCATTTCTTGCATCAAAGCTTGGCCTGACACAAGAGAGAGTTGATGCCTTTCTTGTATTGCTTTGATTGTATCATATAACCTTTGTAGCTTAGCTGTATATGCAGGTGCGCCTACAAGTTCTGGCACTTCTTATTGCTCATCTTGATGCTCTTGATCATAATCCTCCTCATCTTCCTCTTGTTCTTCATCTTCATCATCCTCTTCATCCACTTCAACTATGGTGACAGGTACTTGGGAGGTTGTCGCCTACGGTTGAACATTCTCCACTTGTTGTTCCTCTTCTGCCTCCAGGTCCACGTCTTGTAACAATTGTTCGAAGTCTTCATTCGTAAGTTCTTCCAAGGGTGCGCCACCAGGAAATTCAAGATCGGTTGGGACTGGAGGAAATATCAAGTTAGGCCCATCGGTGCTGCGTCTTGGAAGTCGTAGTGTGAATGGCCGAACTCTCCGGGGTGGAGGGGTAACGTCTGGTGTTAGGGTGGCTCCATGTGGTTGAGCACAAGGGACTTGGACAGTACCTCTCATCTTCTTAGAAGGGGGTCCAGTGGATGTCCTGCCTCTAAACTGCTCTACTCGATTCCACATCAGGGCCCGTTGAATAGGGATGTCATAAGCCAAACACCTATAAATGATTCTAGTCAGAGCACAACATCCATATAAAACATGCTTCCGCGGCCATCGTTTGTGGGCTGGGTGTATCTGGTCAATTATCCAGTGGGGTAAGTTGATGGTAAGGCTCTGTGTCTCTGCCAGATACAAACTAAACCATATCTTTTTGGGTGGCATGGTGAATCTATCTTGGGCAGGAAAAGCAAAGTGTTGCATGCACATGCGAAGGTGGATTGCAATATTAGGCGTCATGGCCACCATGTCCTTGAGCTTGGTGAGGCTTCGATTCTTCATGTAATCAGGCACTAGGGTCTCCTTCTCTGTTGGAATATGCATTCCGCGCATATCTAGGGCCTCTCTCACCAAGTTGTTTGATAGCCTAAACCTCTTGAGCTCATTTCCCTTTGTCAGAGATGGAAGCACAAATGAGCTTGCGCCTTTTGGGTTCTTGTTTGGAGTCAAGGTGTTGATGAGATAGTAGCATCGCATGAAGTCAGGCTTTGGGAGCCAAGCACTGAAGTATGCACCCAATCCTGCCTTCTCCCATACCGGACGTAGACCTTCTGCATTTTGTAACTTCTCGAATTCCCTTGTAAAGAAATGGTATTTACCTAGCTTCCCATTGAAGTCCAACTCTGATTCCCATAGGTATGTTCCCTCTCCCAAGGGTCCTGCCACTTCACTAAACCAGTGGGAAGCTTTTCCTACGGGCATGGTATGGCCACTGGGAGGGTCCGCAATAGGTATGATTTTGATGGCCTGCAATTCTTCTGGTCTTTCATTTGTCTCAGGCAAAACGGGTAAACTGTCTAAGTCCACCACTTGCTGGCTCGTTCCTGTTTGAGAGCTTGTTCCCGCAGTGTCAGCCATGTTGCGGAAATCACTGCCGGTTCTGTGAGAATATATGAATGATTGTTAACATTGCAATGGACACAAAATGACACTGTGTCCCCATTACAACATTAACTTGATGAATTGTGATGTAGTTAGTTGGTTAGTTAGTGCTCGCATGGATGTGAGTGTGAAGTGTGGTTAGCTGATACTGAATGCCTATGAGCTAATTGGGGGTCGGGTGCATTGTGGATGCAGTTAGTAAGTGGACGTGGTTTTACAAATAGGTCAGATGGTTTGTTACAAGGTTTGGGTTGCCAAACATGATGGATGGCACTCTGTTTTGATTGTTTGGAGACTCTGGAGAGCTTCATAAGAGTGTCTGCTTGGAAATGAGGCTTTTTAGGGACCCATTCACAAGTGATTCTACTCGTGCTCATGGGCCAATGTGTGTTTGTGTGTATTGAATACAAGTGGGTAACAGCTGTTTGAGTGAGTGAACTATGTTGAACAGGGTGTGGTCTCGGTGTAGCTATTTGATCCCGCAAACAAGCCTTAGGCACCCAGATTTGTCGTGATTGTGGGCTGGCCTTCATCGACTTCTTGGGTACCCAAATAGACTTTACTTTCACAGAAGAATTTATGAAAGACTTCTTATTAGTGCCGTGTTGTCGATTACTAATAAGAGGTTTTGGCCGTGGGGTTGGCGTGGTCACAACAGGGTGTTCGCCTTTCCGCACCCACACTTGTTTCATCGGCTGAGACATTCTGCTTTGCACGTGTTTTTGGCCTCCAGTATAGGTAGTACTCTGCTCCTTCTGTATTTGATCTGCCTTTGGTTGCTGCATCCCTCTGGCCTTTGGAAAAGAATGGAGTTCCGTCTTATCCTTGACTCCGTTGTTGAGACAACCCTCTTTCTGCATCATAGAGTTTTGGACAAGAATAGCATTGTCAACTTCATGTGCACCCCTGGAAGGACCAGGAGTTCGTGCCTTACCTAGTTCCTTGAGTGCCTCATTTTCCAATTCAACTGTAATTCGATTATGATTTACCCATACCTGAAGAAGTCCACTTCTTAGGTTTAGGTTGACTGCATGATCATAGATCCAGTCCTGACCCAAGACAAGAGGCTCAGTGAGGTCCTCATCTTGACACACTAGTACTTTGACTGTCATTGCTTCGTCTTGAATATAGAGGGGAAGTTCCACCTCGCCCATGCAAGGGGTTTCCGCACCTCCCAATCCTATGAGATATGCTTCTATAGGATTGACAGTTAATTTCAACTCTTGATAGTACGAAAATTTAACAGCACTAGTGGCTGCACCAGAGTCAATCAAGGCTCCTACAGTCCTTGCACCCTTCCCTTGTCCTATCACTAAGGTTATAAAAGGACGTCGATCAATTATCCTATGAGAACTAATACCTAAAACTTCACACATAGCCACATGATATCCTTGATTTGCCCTAGGTTGCTCTCTACCCTATCTTCTCAACTTCATTCTCCGGATACGTTCCAATGCTTCTGCTTGAGCTTCTTCTCGAATTCATCTTTCTTCTTCTTTGCGTTTCTTAGCAGTGTTGAGTCGACTTAGCATCTCTTCCGTCAGAGGTTCCTGATATAACTTGACTCTGCACCCGCTTATGTAGCTCGGGAGAATATCTCCTTCCAATGTGGCTAGTTGCACTGCTCCACTTGTTGAGATTCTATTAATGATCATGGGTCCGTAGCCTCTCTTCTCTAGTTTCCTCGCATGTTGTTTCAAAGTGTAGACTAGTACTAGGTCGCCTGCCTTCAAACCTTTATCCTTAACATGGGCATCAAAGTATGCCTTCTGTCATTTCTTAGCTGCATATATTCCTGCTGCAGCTCTTAGTCGGGTTTCACCTAATCGTTCAAGGTCAAAAATTCTCGAAGAGAGTTCATGACCCGTCCACTCATGCTCTTGTGCTACTTTCAATGTAGGTATTAAGAAGTCCAATGGTAGCACTGCATTTTGGCCAAATACCATCTGAAAGGGGGTGGCTTGGAGTACCGTTTTGTAGGCGACTCGGTATGCCCAAACAACATGGTGTAGCTGTTTGTCCCAATCAGAGCGTTTATTGTTCACTAATTTCGTCAGTACATTGCATAAGATCTTATTTGTGCTCTCAGCCTGGCCATTAGCTTGAGGGTGATAGGGGGCAGACTTCTTATGTACTACCAAGAATTCTTGGAGCAGATTTTCAATAACTTCATTCAAGAAGTGAGTGCCTCTATCACTAACTAGCTCTATAGGTAGCCCGTACCTTGTGAACACATTCTCAAATAGGAACTTAGCAGTTGTCTGAGCATCATTCTTTGTCGTAGCTTTTACCTCTACCCACTTTGTTAGATATCGGTGGCAACGATGATATACTCAGCATGTGAACCCTTGGCTGGGGGATTAATAGGACCTACAAAGTCTATTCCCCACTTAGAGAATGCACGTCCACCCATCATAGGTTTTAGTGGCATCTCATCTTTGCGTATAGGATACTGAGTTCTATGACAAACATCACACCGTTTCACATAGGTATGTGCATCCATGTGAAGGGTCGGCCACCAAAAGCCCGCAAATAGTATTGCCTTGATCACCCGATTTGGTCCAAAGTGTCCTCCTGCTACACCTTGGTGAGCAGTTTCCAAGATCTTGAGATATTCACTCTCATGGACACATAGTCTCAGGTAACCATCTTTACCATGCTTGTATAAATTATCACCAATGAGTGAGTAATCTAGGGCTTCTTGTTCTAGACTTCTTTGTCTAGTCAGGGTCATGTCTTGAGGGAATGTTTTCATCCTCAGGAAGGATACTAGTGGTTCACTCCAATCTGGCACTATGGACACTTGATAAAGAGTGGCATGTTCCACAGGTGGTTTAGTGCAACAGATTGGGCATTCCTTGCACAACTTTTGGACATCAGCTTCCATAGTCGGCCAATGCACTCCGAGTCTCCTTAGTGTCTGTAGGGTTCGTTGCTTTGAGTAGTGTTGCTCTAATGCACCTACATGTGCTAATTGCAACCATTTAGCGTACTCATCCTCTTCCACACAACAAGCCAAGATCCCTTGATCTGTGTGCTTGTACATACTACCTACCATGATGTGATACTTTTGGGCTTTTACTACCTCTCTATCCTGTGTGTTTATTACTGGGTGGTTAGGCCCGTATGTCAATACTGGCACTAATGGCTTAGCCCACTGTGGCACCACTTCCAAATTAAACAAGTAAGCATCAGGAAGGTCATCTGACACTCCTTGTGGGGCTTCTCTAGATGTGAGCCTAGAGAGATGGTCTGCTCTCAAGTGATTCTTACCTTTCCTCACTACAACCTCAAAGTCATACTCCATTAATAAGAGAAACGATCTTACTAATCTACCTGTATTGCATGGCTTGTTCACCAGATATAATAATGCTTGATGGTCAGTAAAAAATTTAAACTTATTTGCAAGCAAATAGTGTCTAAACTTCTTAACTGCATATACCATGCCTAGTCCTTCTCTCTCCGTAGTGGTATAATTTCGTTCAGCTGCATTCAATTGTCTACTAGCATAGGCAATTGGAAGATCCATATTACCTTCACCGGTAGGCTGCGCGAGTACACATCTAATAGCATAATTGGATGCATCAACATGAACATGGAAAGGCTTACTCCAATCTGGTGTGGTCAAGATTGGTGCTGAACATAATCACCGTTTAATCTCATTGAAGGAATTCTCACATTCATTAGTCCACTCAAAGTTAGTCAAAAGTCCATACAGAGGCTTTGCTATGATGGCATACATGTGTATAAACCGTCGGTAATAACCACAATGCCCCATGAAAGCTTGTACTTCCTTGACATTCTTTGGCCTAGGTAGCTCCGCTATGGCTCTCACTTTCTCTTCATCAGTGGATATGCCATTCTTTGACACTATGTGTCCTAGAATCTTGCCTTGCCTGACCATAAAAACACACTTTTCTGGGTTTAGGCAGACTTGATATTCTCTACATTTGTCAAAAATTTGTCTGAGTTCAGGAATATGGGTTTGTCTAATGTTGGAATGAGCACAGAGATCATCAACATAGACCTCTAAATTCTTCCTCAAGAACTCTTTAAACACATGGCACATCAATCTCTGAAATGTAGCGGGTGCATTGGTGAGTCCAAATGGCATTACCCGAAAAGCAAATATGCCCCATTCAGTGGCAAAAGCCGTCTTATGTTGATCTTCTGGAGCTATGGCTACTTGATTGTAGCCCAAAAAGCCATCAAGGAAGTTGTACACTTCCTTGCCTGCTACTCTTTCTAAGAGATGCTCTGTGATGGGAAGCGGATAGTTATCTCGAATTGTGGATGCATTGACCTTCTTTAAGTTAATGCATACACACAGCTTTCCATTTTTCTTGGGCACCACTACGATGGGGGATACCCACTCAGTGTGCTCAATTTCATAGATGAATCCAGCTTCAACCAGTCTATCTATCTCCTCTTTGATCTTAGCAGCATAATTATCATTATATGTGTATGGCTTTTGCTTAGAAGGTTTGGCATCTGAGGTCATGGGGATAGTGTGTGAGCATATGTCAGGGTCCACACCTTTCAAATCCTTGTAACTCCAAGCGAATACATCTTTGTATTCTCTTAACAAGGCTATCAATTTGTGCTCTTCCTCTTCCGTCAGGTCATGGCCTATGTACGTGCATCTCTCCTCTCCTTCTTCCATGGCTACCACTATTTTCTTGGTGGTTTCTTTGTTATCATAGGCCTCCCCTGATTGCGCCTCTCGTTTAGGCATTCTGATCATGACTCTCCTATCATCTACCTCATACTTCTTAAAATTTTCTGGGACCTCAAACAAAGATTCTTCCTCTTTCGGTGTGACTTCTCTCTTCTTTCTTTTCTTTCCTTCTTCCTTCGGGGTCACATGTGTGGCTAGCCTTACATCATTTGTAAGCTCTCCATGCCTCTGGGGTTGAAATTCTACTTCATAGAAGTATTCTTCATCTGATGCAAAAGGTGGGTCCATTATGATTGACTCCAGATCAGAGTCACTTGCATCCTCAAATGCATCAGGGCTAGGTTCACACTCTTCTAACACTGCCTCTCCCATGATTGGCTCTATGGAGAAAACTGAAATGTCATAGCCATCCTCATCACAGTGAGGTGTCCATTGTTCTTCATTGATGGCTACATCCATTGTTGCTAGGATTTCTGCCCAGCCGTGGGGTTCAAATTCTTCATCAAGAAAGACTAAAGGTGCATAGGCTGGGTCTTGAATTGATCTATGTGTTTCTTTTGCACCTATCTCTCTGGCTTCTTCTCTCTTCTCTTCTTCTACTGCTACTTTGCACATCCATAAGTGGGTGTCTTCATGCATCCATGAGGATCCTGATCCTATGGAATGCACCGATTCCGTATCATCTTTGGCTCTATGGATGGGATTCCATTGGATAGGAGGGACATCTCTATGAGAGTAATCTTTGAGATTCACTTTGGTCGTAACACCTAAGTGTTGCAGGTACAAGGGATTGGTTCGCCCAGTCCTGTACTACCTGCAACTATCGCATAAAGGGTCGTCCCAAGATCATTTCATAGGCATGATTTTTGCTAAAATCACATATAGCAAACGTATGCTCGAACTCTACACCACATGTAGTGAGAGTGATTCCTTCTAGCAAGCCTAAGGGTCTCTCTATGTGACCATCGACCATTTGCAATTTCATCCTAGTGGGCCTGAGTGCTGGCTTGCCCCAACGCTTCCATAGGGAAGTGGTAGCAATTGCAACTCCTGCACCTGAGTCTAAATGGCCTTGGTGGTGTATCCTTGATGGGTGATAGGAAGATATGTGTTTCCCTCTTCGCCCTCACTCATTTCTCCTATCTTGTCCAAGGGTATTTCTGGCACTGTTCTCTGGGACCCTATCTGGGAACGAGGTTTTGCTATCTCTGGTACTTGTTTGGCTACATGTTTCCATAGCTCTGGCCTTACTTTGAGTAGCTCTTCTAACGTGAGGTTGCATTGTATTTTAGTGTTTTTCACTACCTCTGTGTTCCTAGGTATGACTGAGTCCTCATTTCGTACCATGACCGTGGGTGCTCTCATACAAGTGGACTTAGCTTCCCATGGGCCGGTGAAGTGGGGTAATTCATGCAAAGAATTAGACTCAAAGTCTAATCTCTCTTGAGACTGGGTTCTCTCCTGCTCCTCATAAATGGATGGGATGTCTTGTGGGAATTGGTCGTGTGCATCATCCACAAGTTCAATAGGAGGAGGGACTTCACTTTCTTAAGCCCATTTGTCTTCTTGAATCTCTCGTAGGAATTCGGGTGTGAACCGATTCATAGAAGATGATGTGTCTGGCTCCGTAGGGTTAGGCACATAGGCTTCCTGGGCAGGAAGGCTTACTCTTTCACTTGCCTTGTCCTTGTGTTGAGAGGCGGGTTCCTTTTCTGATTGTGCAATCAGCCTCTCTATTCTTTCTAACAGTCCTTCAAAGTGCAACTGCGTCTTAGCTGAACTAGAGATGTTAAAGAGGCGACTGGCTTCAAACATGGTTTGAGCCAGTTCCACCATTTTAGCACAGATTTTGGTTCGTTCAAGCTCTAATTCTGCTCTAGGGTAGCACTTTTCATGATCAGTTACGTTTGGCCCTACTTGGATTCTGGCCTAATATACTTTAAGCATCATGTTTAGGTCCTCGGGAGTGGGATCTGCTAGGACTGATCCTACTCTAGGGGGTGGTGGGATTAGGTGAGGCGGGTTGGAAGGTGGCGGGTCGGATGGAGTTGGGAATGGTGGAGGTGGGGTAGTGTGAGAGGGAGTTTGAGATGTGAGTTCGGTTATCCTGGCTCTCGTTTCTCTTAGGCTTTCCTCAAGTTCGCTCATTTTCTTTGCCCATTGTCTTTTCATTCTTTCACGACTATCTCTCCAAGCTCTGGTCCTCTTCTTTGTCATGCTCTCCGTTTCACTAACATCTGGGCTCTTTTCCTGGCCTACACTTTGGTTCTGCTGCAAAGCTTGGGCTCTAGTGATCACTTGCACTGGTGTAGTGGAAGTCACACTTCCTGTGGAGTCTACAACTAACCCGACAACATTGATAGGAGTGATTTTCGGCATATTATTAGGATTCTTTGGGCAGTCTCGTAAAAGATGCTCCTTTCCACACTCTTGGCAATAGCCCTGGATCGTCACTGACTGGGGTTGTGTAGGTGGAGGTAAGGGACAATCACAAATGAGATGATCTCCTTGACATCTATAGCATGGTCCTCTAGGGAATGGGGGTCTTACTTGCCTAGGTTAAGGTCTAGAGTTGGGGTTTGCGTACATGACATTAGCATACTCTGGCTCCCAAATAGGTTCACTCGGTTCCTCACTGTAGTAGGACTCACCATGTTCAGGAGACTGCATGTAGTAAGCCTGGGGACTATCAACATGCGTAGAATCAAAGCTATGGTCACTGGGATCACTTTCTGAAATTAATGGTGTTACTGGGACTATAGATCTATTCAGGTTTTCTTCTGCAGTAGCATACTTTACCGGAATCACATTAGTAGGAGCAGGTGGTTGTTGTGCTAGCACTGGCTGGGGTCTCAGTTGGGCCTGATATTGCGGTTGGTAATTTTGCTAAGGCCTAGTATACTGTTGTGGTGGGTATTGACTCTGGTATCTGCCTTGTTGAGGGTATGGTTGAGGGTAGGTTTGCCTAACAGCTTGCGTATTATATGGGCAGTCTTGTGCGGTGTGATTTGTGTATCTTCGTTCTATGGTGCAGTACTGGCTACTAGGATTTACTTGGGGTTGAGCCATAATGGGACATACATTTGCCATATGGTCACCTCCACAAGTATAACATCTTTTCACTGGGGCAAATCTTGGGATCTGTTTGCTAGTGACACCTAATTTCTGAGCTACTTTCTCTGCAAGTTCCTCAATTGATGTGGATTGCGAGGAAGAGAGGCTAGAGGCACTATCTGAGTCTTTGTAGATTTTGGAAAGCTCTAGTTCTTCCCCTAGGTTATCCTCGATGTCAATGCACATGCGTACACACTCTTCTATGGTCCTAGGGTCCTTCAAGTACACACATGATCTCAATTTGGTACTTAGCAATCCATCCAAGAACAAAGCCACTTGCTTAGCTGGTGTGGGTAACTCAGGGACAGGGCATCTCTCTAGGTACTGCCTAAATCTTCTTCCAGCAAGTCTCACGGTTTCTTGAGGGGTTTGCTTGAAGCTGTGAATCAGCGAGGAAGTGTATTGTCTTATGCCACTTTTAGAGAATTCGATAATGAATGCCTCTAGAAGTTGGTCTATGCTCCTGAACTGCCTTTCGTTTAGTGGCTGAAACCATGTCAGGGCGGTGTTCCTAAGGGTTAGACCAAAGGCATTGTACTGCGTGAATAGATCCTCCACTTGTTCAGCTCTCAAGACTTGCCTAAACTCAGCTACGTGATTGTAGGGGTCTCCGGTGCCATTGAAGTAGTTCTTCATGGACTTCACTAACTGGGTCGGTCTCAAAGTCCTCGTGTGCTCTCTCGGTCTTGGCAGAGGGAACTCATCCATATTTCTTTGATTCCTTGGAGCTCTAAGTACCTCAGGTTCCACTCTATTTGTTTCCGTTCTCGTTCTTTCTCTGCCCCTTAGGTTGGCAAAGCTTACTTCTGGCCTATCTCTACTTCTGTCTCTTTGAGCTCCATGAGCTTGGGATGTTCCAGCTCCAGGGTGACCATAGGACACGTTCGATGTTGGTTGGGGAAAAACGAATTCACCCTTCCAAGTATAAGCATGCCTGTCATGTTCTGTAACCACAAAGATCCTCTCTGAAGCGTGATCTAAGTAAGTCACTCTGCCTGGGCTATCAGGATCTTTGAACTCATAGATCAGGATTGACCCTACATCATTTGGCCTATTTGATTTATACCTCCAAAAGGCTTCATCGGTTTCTTGATTTAGGAGCAGATCTATGCTCTTATTATCCTCGGGGAATCCACTCTGGATTGAGGATTCTAGTAAGAACAGATTTCCCTCAAGGGGTCCTAGGCTCTATACCCATGTTTCCTTGCTCTAGGTCACCTATGTCCGTCTCAGGGATCACATTCCCGAATTCATCTGTCCTATCTAGGTGACTGGTGACTACGTATATGGTTCCTTCTTTGTCCAAGTATGCTCCATTTTCAAACTTTACAGCTAGGTGTTCTATTCCAATGGATTGGTCTGGGGTTTTAATCTGGACTACGGATCTTCCTAGGCCGTCCTCATAGATGCTAGCACCTAATCGGTTGGTCCTAAGGTATTCCAACTGTGTCTTGTAGGGGCCTTCCACCCTATACAAATATGGCACACCTGTACTTCTTGTAGGTCTGTCCATACCTTGAGACATCTCTGATTCACTAGTCTAAGAGCTAGGGTAATGCGAGTGGTGACTCAACTACTGGGCCCAAGACCTAGCAGTATGATTAACGCTAGCCTCTGAAGACCTAAGACTTTGTCTATCTCTTACTAGATGTCGTCGTGATCTAAGGTTCATATGCCTATTTAAGTAGCCCCTATTTTGCCCAAGTAGAACCTCGTTGCTGAGTTCTTCTGTATCAATTACTTGATTCCTTTTTATGTTGATTATCGTGTTTATACTCTTGTCTGATATCACGTCGTCAAGTATACTTGAGTGTATTTCTGCACTTGAAGTTGATCGTTCCACGTTACGTTCTTTTTCCTTTAAAGTTCTCGACCGTACAAAGATTATGTCGTTAGCTTGAACTTGAGTATTTAGGTAGTCTTCAACTTGATAAATGCCTATCGCCGCCCTGGCCTACTCCTATCACTAGTCGTTCTTAGCCTAAGCTAGGAATTGACAGAGGGAGTTGAGAGTTTCCAACCTTTTGTTTCCTTCCTAGTTGCCCTTGAGTGCCCAGGAAACGTGTTCCCAAGCTTGCACTTACTCTTGCTTAGAATGCCCTTCGATGCTCTCAATAGATCTGTAAGAGTTCCAAAGTTAGCTCTAGACTTAAATTCCAAAGATAGAACCAATCACTTTCATTCATGTAACACAAACACCAATTTGCACTGTGATTTTTTGGAAAACAATTCTAAAGATCCCTGAATTTTGTTCCCCTTGGGTATGGTCAACTTCAAAATACCCTATCGAATAATCCTGGTATTAATTTTTCCGTAACCAGTGGAAGTTTTGGTTGTACTCCCCACTAGCTTTCCAACAAAACAAAAATCACAGCAAACGGATTTCGTATGAGAAAGTTATGCCAGTTCAGGGTTCTAGGGTTAAAACAGGGTTCAAACAGGCTAACAGGCAAACAAGACTTCTCAAGTTATTTTCTTATGGCCTCCTTATGTGCTCTAGAGTGAAATGTTGATGCCCAAAAATAGCCAAAATCTTCAGATTACAAAACCCTAAAAAATAGTCGAAAATGGCTGTCAATCGCGATCGACTGAGCTGTCAATCGCGATCGACTGAGCTGTCAATTGCGATGGACAGGGCTGTCCATCGTGGCTTGTCAGTCGTGATGGACACGTGTCAATCGCGATTGATGGGTGTCAGTCGCGATGGACAGGGGGTGTCGGTCGCGATGGACAGCGGGTGTTGGTCACGATGGACACCTGTCAGTCGCGATGGACTCGTGTCAGTCGCGATGGACAGCTGTCAATCGCGACGTACTAAAATTTTGGGTTTTTTCTGTGTTTATGTGTTGATGGGGCTCTATAAGTCGCGATGGTCAAGATTCTCGTCGAAATGGGGTGTCAATCGCGATTTTTCTGTCGGTCGCGATGGACAGGGGTGTCCGTCACGATGGAGACGTGTCCGTCGGGGTCTGTCAGTCGCGATTGACTGGCTGTCCGTCGCGATGGACAGTGTCAATCGCGATTGATGCTATCAATCGCGATGGACTGAAAAAAAGCCAATTTTTCAAAAATTTTTGTGGATCTCTACTGTGCAAGGTCTCTAGTCTACTGTGGTGCACTTAGTTTTACCAAAAGACGAAATTTTCTGTCGATCGCGATCGACAGAGGTCTGCAACACAGGGATAGTTCTGAGTTCGTCCGTACCTGTGCAGCGTGCTGGTGGTGATGAAACAGTCAAATCCTGCAGGAAACTCAAGAAACAGGCAAAAACAGCACACAACAGTTCGCTCTCTCACTCTCTCTCACAAGTGGAATGAGGAATTGGAATGGAG
This sequence comes from Ceratopteris richardii, assembly GCA_020310875.1. Classification (NCBI taxonomy): domain Eukaryota; kingdom Viridiplantae; phylum Streptophyta; class Polypodiopsida; order Polypodiales; family Pteridaceae; genus Ceratopteris; species Ceratopteris richardii. The sequence goes on along the minus strand of CM035427.1, from coordinate 70,247,369 downwards.
AAGGTGATAAGATCAAAACTGAAAATTTTCGCGATGATGGAGATGGTGGTGGGAGATGGTGATGATGATGATGGTGATGATGATGATGGTGATGATGATGGTGAGGTAAGAAAGAGAAAAATAAGAAAAGTAAAGAGATTACCTACAACGCCAACGTCTCAAATCTACGTCTTACCATCACACGCTCGTCCTCAAAGCTCGATCCCCGGCAACGGTGCCAAAATTTGGTGTAGCTCAGTGATGAGTAGCACCTCCTTTAATGTCAATCTGGGAAGACGTGAGGATGGTATGAAGACCTCGAGCAAGTGAAGGCACAAGTGCGTGAGTGAGAAGCACACTAACATGCACACACATACACACACACGCGCACACAAGGCAAGACAAAGAGTGAGAGCAATGGAGTTCTTTTAGATTACTTCAAAAGTGCTCATACAAGTTTAGATCAATTACAAGCTAACCCCAAAAATGAGCTCTCTAGCTCTATTTATAGTTTTTGACTAGGTTTTGGCCCTGTCCAGACCTAGTGTCCGGCCTAGTTAAAAATTAGGTTCTAGGGTCTATTTGAAGGCTCAAACGGAGTCTAAAAAATATGAAAACTGGTAGGTAGCTACTTCTAATGCTCCTCAAGCTCAAGGACTCCTTGGCTTGCACAAAATGGAGCTACAAAAATATGAAATGGTATTTACAATGATTGTTAGTGATGAGAATCACTGTTATAAAGATGTTGATTTGGAAAAATTTGAAGGGCCTATCTGCCAGATTTGCGTCGACTGCTCTGTCTACTTAATCCTTCACCTCGCTCTGACTCTCTCCGTTGGCTTCCTTGTCTAGTCAGTCCTTGACTACTTTCAACAACACCTTTGCTATATGTGACTTTGGCAAAAATAACGTCTATGAGATGATCTTAGGAAGACCCTTCCTATGACAACTACAAATATTATAGGCTTAGGGAACTAGCTCCTTGTACTTGTGGCACTTAGGGGTCACAACCAAGGTCAATCTAAAAGATTATACCTTCAAAGATGTACCACCCCTACAGTGTAATCCTGTCCACAAGGCACTAGAAGATTCAATCTTTGTGCATTCTAAAAGCTCTTTTGATTCATCCTGGATGCATGAAGATACTCACTTGTGGATGTGCAAGGTCACAGAGGAAGGGGAAAGACGTCTAAAAGCAAGAGAAGAACAAAATCCTCTAGGAGATAGACTAGTTAGAGACCCAACCTACACACCAATAATCTTTCCAGATGAAGAGCTCGAGCCTCATGGTTGAGCAAAAATCTTAGCCACCATGGACATTGCTGTTAATGAAGAACAGTGGAACCCTCATTGTGATGATGAGGGTAGCCCTTGCTAGAGGACTGTGACCCTAGTGATGTCATACAAGAAGACAAGATCGATGATGATCTAGAGTCCATTTGATGGATAGTTTCTTTAATTCAGAGGAGCACTATCTAGAAGACATAGGAATATTTACCCAAAAAGAATAACATCTCACAAGCATTAAAACATAAAATTCAAGGGGGGAAAGTGAAGGTGGTCAAAAGAAAAAGAAAATAAAAGAAGTTAAACAAGAAGAGGAGGAATCATTGTTCAAAGTACTAGAAAATTTCAAGCAATATGAAGTTGAAGATAAAAATTTTTTGGTATGAATGCCTAAGAGAGAGGCCATCATAGGAGAAGCATATGACAATAAAGAAAAGACCAAAAGTTTTGTAGTAACCATTGAGGAGAATGAAGAGCGATGTACATACATAGGAGAAGACTTAAGTGCAGAAGAAGAATCCCTATATTCCCTAGTAAGGGAATATAGGGATGTGTTTGCATGGACCTTTAGAGACCTAAAGAGAGTAGATATGGAAATATGCTCTCATACGATCCCCATGACCGTTGATGCCAAGCCCACCAAATAGAAGCCCTACACATATAATGACACTTATGTTGCTAAAATAAAAGAAGAAATTGATAGGCTGATTGAAGTTGCATTTATCTATGAGATTGAGCATACTAAATGGGTGTCCCCCATTGTAGTGGTGCCCAAGAAGAATGGAAATTTGCATGTGTTTATTAACCTTAAAAAAGTTAATGCTACTACAATTAGAGATAGCTATCCACTTCCAATGACTAAACATTTATTGGAACGTGTTGTAGGCAAGGAAGTTTATAGCTTCCTTGATGGATTTTCAAGTTACAACCAAGTAGAAATTGCCCCAAAAGATCAACACAAAATGGATTTTTCCACAGAGTGGGGAATCTTTGCATTTCGTGTGATGCCATTTGGGCTCACCATGCACCTAAAACATTCCAAAAGGCTCATGTGTCATGTCTTCAAAGAGTTCTTGCAAAAGAGATTAGAAGTACATGTGGATGATTTATGCCCCCAAAAAAGTGTTTCTTCATGGTATGTCAAGGTAAAATCTTAGGTCATATTGTTTCTATGAATGGAATATCAACCGATGAGGACAAAGTCAGAGCTATAGCAAAGTTGCCAAGGCCAAGGAATGTTAAAGAGGTACAAGCCTTTATGGGCCATTGTGGATATTACTGTAGGTTTATCCACATGTATGGAATCATAGCTAAACCTCTTTATGCTCTGTTGACAAATTGTGAGTGGAATGATCATTGCAAAAATTCCTTCAATGAGCTGAAGAGATGTTCATGCACACCACCAATACTCACCCCTCCTGATAGGAATAAACCTTTCCATGTCCTGTAGATGCATCCAATCATGCAATAGGATGTGTGCTAGCACAACCCACAGATGAAGGAAATCTAGATTTGCCCATAGCATATGCTAGCAGACAACTAAATGTGATTGAATGAAAATATACAACAACCGAGAGAGAAGGCTTAGGCATGTTTTATGCTGTGAAGAATTTAGACACTATCTATTGACCAACAAGTTCAAGTTTTTCACTGATCATCAAGCTTTATTATATTTGGTAAATAAACCTTGCAATATAGGATGCCTAGTAAGATGGTTCCTCTTACTAATGGAATATGACTTTGAAGTGGTTGTTAGGAAAGGTAGGACCCACCTCAGGGTGGATCACCTTTCTCGCATCACTTCAGGAGAGCCACCACAAGGAGGGTCTAATGAGTTGCCCGATGCTTATCTGTTCAATTTAGAAGTTGGTCATAAATGGGCAAATAAGTTGATACCTATCCTAACCTTTGGACCTGCAAATAAGAATGTGAAAACGAACAAAGAAGAAATTGTAGAATCACAAAACTATCAAATATTGGCAGGCATGTATTAGCTTGTTGTGTCTAGGAGGATGAACCATAGTAGTTGGTTGCAATAAGCCCATGAAGGATTGCTAGGAAATCACTATTCTAAACAATGAACATTGCAAAATCTAAAAGCTTTAGGAGTGTATTGGCCTAGTATGGATAGAGAAATACATGAATGAGTTGAGAATTTTCCAATGTGCTAGAAGAGACCCCAAGTGGATCATGCTACCCTTTATCATGTGTTGTTAATTCCATATTGGAGCACTCCATTGGTAGAATTTATGAAATCGGGAACTCTACCCAATGAGGCTTGTCTAGCAAGAAAATGGAGCATAGAGCAAGCGGCTCAAGACTATGCCTTAGTAGGACACAACCTATACCAGAGAGGCAAAGATGGTTACTTAAGACTGTGCATTCACAAATCAGACTATCTGAAATTCTTAGAAACTACACACAGTGGTGTTGCAGGTGGACACTTTGGGCCTGATGGAGTAATTAGGACCATTCTATTCTTAGGACTTTGGTGGCCCACTATTCATATGGATGCACATACCTACCTGAAGTGATGCGACACATGCCAATGAGCCCAATATCAGATAAAAAAGATGAGATGCCTTTAAGACCAATGATGGGTGGACATGCATTCTCGAAGTGGGGTATAGACTTTGTAGGTCCTATAAACCCCCCAGCTAGAAACTCCCATGCAGAGTATATTATTGTAGCCACAGATTACCTTACAAAGTGGGTAGAAGTAAAAGCCACTACAAAGAATGATGCTCAAACAATGGCTAAGTTTTTATTTGAGAACGTGTTCACTAGATACAGGTTACCAATGGAGTTAGTAAGTGATAGAGGCACGCACTTCTTGAATGAAATCGTTGAAAATCTTCTACAAGAATTCATGGTGATACATAAGAAGTCTGTCCCCTATCAGCCACAAGCTAACGGACAAGCTGAGAGCACAAATAAGATCATATGTAATGTATTGACAAAACTGGTCAATAATAAACACTCTAATTGGGATAAACAACTTCACCATGTTGTTTGGGCTTATCGAGTTGCCTACAAAACGATACTCAATGCCACCACATTTCAAATGGTCCTCGGAGAGAATGTTGTGCTACCATTGGACTTCCTAATCCCAGCTTTAAAAGTAGCACAAGAGCATGAGTGGAATGGACACGAGTTTTCCTCTAGGATCTTTGATCTAGAACGTTTAGGTGAGATGAGGCTACAAGCAGCAAGAGGCATCTACACTGCAAAGAAAAGACAAAAGGCATACTTCAATGCACACATCAAGGAGAAAGGATTGAAAGAGGGAGACCTAGTGTTGGTTTATACACTAAAGCAGCATGCGCGTAAATTGGAAAATGGAGGGTATGGACCCATGATCATTAATAGAATTTCCACTAGTGGTGCGGTTCAATTGGCCACTCTAGAAGGTGATATCTTGCCAAACTATATAAGTGGATGTAGGGTCAAGCTATATCAAGAACCTCTTACAGAGGATATGCTAATGAGACTCAACACTGCTAAGAAGTGCAAAGAAGAAGAGTTCAGGGTTAGAGAAGAAGCACAAGCCGAGGTGAGAGAGCGCATTAAGAGAAATAAGTCAAGGCACATAGGCCTAGATGTCAATCTCGAAGCCCCATGATATCACATGGCCATGTGCCAAACATTGGGTGCATTTGCTTCTCGAATAATCAACTGACGTCCCTTTATGACCATAGAGGTAAGACAAGGAAAGAGTGTAAGGACTATGATAGTGTTGATTGACTCAGGTGCGGCAACTAGTGCAGTTCAACTTTCATACTGCCAAGACCTACAATTAAACAACAATCCCATCGAAGCCTATCTCATAGGATTAGGAGGTGTGGAAACCCCTTTTTTGGGTGAGGTGGAGCTTCCCATCTACATTGAAGATGTCCCAATGATAGTCAAAATGCTAGTTTGTGAAGATGAGGACACGGAACCACTTGTCTTGGGTCAAGACTGGATCTATGACCACGTAGTCAACTTAAACCTAAGAAGTCAACTTCTTCAAGTTTGGGTACATGAACAATGCATTACATTAGAATTAGAGAATTGCATGATCACAAATCCAAGTAGCACACATTCTCTTAGTTCTTTTAAGCCTAATCTTAGAGAAGAAGATGTTGCATGTGTCAAAAGCTCTATGATCCAAAAGGACTCAGTCATGGAAGAATAGTCTCAAAGGCAAGCAGACCTCTCCTCTTTTTCAAAGACTAATGTAGTCACAACAATTCAACCAAAGAGGCAAGGTACAAGACAACCACTATATCAAATAGCCAAACAAACTTCAAGAAGAAAGAAGATTTGGGCATGAAACAGATCTGGGTACAAAAAGGAGGGCAACCAAGAAACTAGGATAAGTGCAACCACAAGGTCTCAAACAAATTTGGGTGCCTAAGAAATTCGATGCAGCTCAACATGTGGGTAAGAAATTAGATGCCTAAGAAATTAGATGCATCTAAGAAATTAGATGCACACATGTGGGTCCCCAAGGAACTCCTACATGCACAAAACCATGTGCTCTCCCACACAAGAAAAGTCTCAACAAAGAAGCCATGGAGAGGCAAGGGCCAATATGAACCATCGAAATTAAAAGAAGATCAATTCCCATCTACGGAAATGGTAAGAAGACAATCATCAAGGATATGAGTTTGGAATGCCAGCACCCACAAAGCTAGAGAGAAAACCACGGGGGATACAAAATTTAAACAAACACCCAAATATGAAGATGTCAAGAGTGACCTGTATGCACTTGAACACAGTTCTTAAATGTGCAACAACCATGTGCCTTTGGCATAACCTTGTCTTTTGCACCATTCATGTCATGCATTGATTCCAAAGTATGCATTAATATAGGGCCACATTACATGGTCGTGCATAGACACAATTGAGAATCCCAGGCACATGAGACATATTCGACATATGTAAACTATTTTATTATTACTAACCTCTTTCTTCTTGTTTTGTGATGTTGTTCCAAAAAAAAAGGAAAAAGAAAAAAAAGAGAGAAAGGACAGGACCGTGCACTCAACGAATCTTATCAGTGAATCATCAACAAGAACATTCATCAACAAAGCAAGACATGCCAATGGTCAATCATCGAGTCTTCTGGCATCCTTCGGGTCCCTCAGTAAATAAGCTACGCTTAACCCTCCTTCTGGTCGCTCCATGGTATAAGCCATTTCAGACTCACTTGTCTCTGAGCTCAAATTGTATGGATAGCTATTCAATTGTTGAGCCCAAGAACATGTTGTAGTCCTTACACTTGCTTTTGATGACCTAAGGCTTTGTCAATTTGCCTTACCTATGTGCTTTTGTGATCGAAGGTTCATGAATTTATGTCCCTCGATCACTCAATATGCCTTCTGGTCACCAATACTTCTTTGTTTTTAGTCACTTGTTTTGTTTTTTTTCGTTTAAAATATTGTCTTGTCTTAATGTATATGCAAGGAATTGTCTTTTCATTGTGTTTAATCTCTCATGCCGTTGAAATTAAGTTCTTCTCTTTAGGTTTTTTGTGGTTGCAATCTCTTAGCTTACACTTGAACTTGAGAAATTAGTGCTCTTACAACTGGATCATTCTTATCATAGTCCTATTTCAATCAACAATGCTACTCGTAGTTAGCCTAAGCTACTAATTGACTGAGAGGGTTGAGAGTTCTTCCAACCTCAAGTCAGATTCATTGAATGCTCTCGTGCCCAAGAAGACATGCTTCTCAAGCCTTGCTTAGCTCCACCCTTTGCCTTGCTTTGGATGCCCTCGTATGACTCTTAATAGACTTGTGAAAATCCAAGGTTTAGACCAACTTTTAACCTTAATGAACAAGCACTTTGATTTATACACTTTTAAGGATCCTTTTTCTCTTTGTGAAATCCTGAGGTGCCCCCTTGGTTTCCTAATCCCACAAAAGTGTCAACTTCAATTTATCCTTTCCAACAAGCTCTAGAGCTCAAAAAATAGATTTTGTATGAGAAATTTATGATTGTTCAGGCTCTTGGGGGTCAAAACAAGCAAACAGGATCTCGTCAAACATAAGTTAGGGAGCCCCCAAAGATGCACCAATTACTAAGAAATCACTCAACATTGGCCTCAAAATTGCCAAAAATCAAAACCCTAATTTTTGTGTTTCAGTCGGATTGTGGCAATGGTCTGCTACTGATGGTGATGAACTGTCATGATGGTAATCGTGATGGTCTAGAGATAGTCGTGATGGTCCACCCCAAGCATGTTGACGTGATGGTCTGAACTAGGTGTGTCATCGTGATGGTCTGAATTGCACACAATGCGATCGTTTGGATCTAGCAAAGCTTTGTTATGGCATGAGCCAATTGTGATGGTTTGATTTCTTTGCGATAGTCCAAGTCAAACGAGTCGTCGTGATGGTGTGAACCAATTTGTGATGGTCAAGGATCAAGAGAGTCATCGTGATGGTCCCAAGACACGATGGTCTTGAGGCCTCACGATGGCGTGAGCCAATCGCGATGGTGTAGAGTGGGTGTGATTGTCATGATGGCGTACCTGAATCGTCATGATGGTCACGAACCGTCATGATGATATGGATCATCATGATGTTTCGATCACATCATCATGGCCTAAGCCAATTGCGATGGTGATGCGCTGTCACGATGGCATGAGCCAATTGTGATGGTTCACCAAAATGAAAATTTCTGAGTTTTACCTATGGATTCCTCTGTGCGCAAGTAAGCCCTATGCTGTGCCAATGACACAATCTCAAAAAGGCAAAGTTCTCAGACCATCACAATGTTCTGAGACCTACAACAAAAGTGACAAAAAATGAAGATTCTTACCTTTTCAGAGTTGTCTTGATGTACTGGAGTGCTTTTCCTACATAAAAACTCAAAAACACAGACACACACTTTTGCTCAAGAGCTCTCTCTCATGCATGCACAAATGAGAACAATGGAGTGAATAGGTGAATATGGTGATTTTTTTTTTATTTTTTTGGGATGCGAGAAGATGATGTGGGAGTGAAGGGGGAGTTTAGGGAAGGTGAAAAACACTAAAATCAATGCAAAAACAAGAACAAAAACTGAAAAATATTATCTTCCAATGCCAATTCTCACTATACTCTTACCATCAAGCATTCGTCCTAGAACTTTAACTCAATATCTTATTTCTTATTACCTCACTTTAGGAATTGCAAGACCTCTCAAGAAACTTGGGAAGCACTTTCTTCATACTTCTCATCAAATACAAGGGCTATGAAGAACCAGTTATGGATGGAGTTCACAACCTTGAAGAAGCAACCAAAGCAAAGTGTAGTTGACTATGTAACCAAGATGAAGGATGTAGCTGACCAACTTGGAAGCATTGGAGAAGAGATAGAAGAGGAGTAGATAGTAAGGCATATCATGAATGGCATCAAAGCTGATGATAAGTGGGAGTCCTTCACCACAACAATAGACCTATATATGGATATGCAAATACCTGACCTCAACATATTTATGGGACAACTCTTCACACATGAGACAAAGCTCAACAAGAATGGAGACAAATCTAGAGGTAATAAATCTTCTACCCTTTATATAGATAGAAATAAAAGTAAACATAAAGGAAAAGGTAAAAAAAATGAAGAAGAGGTAAGTACCTCTCAAGTAAACTTCACAGGTAGAGGAAGAGGTACTAGAGGAAGGGGCAGAGGAGGAAAGCAAGGTAGGGGGAGATCATACAACTCTTCACCTTGCAATATATGTGGCTTGAACAATCACACCACTGAAGAATGTTTCAAGAACATAAGGAATCAGAGAGGAAGAGGCTTCCATAGAGGAAGCTATGGTCAATCTAGAGGCATCTTTCACAATGGGGGAAGCAATTACCATCACAACTACAACCATGGCTACAACAACAACTATCAAGGAGGCTTTAGAGGTAGAAGAGATTATAACAACTACACAGAAGACCTAGAGGATTCTCTATTGATCATGAACATGACATCCAAGCAAAGAAAAGATGATGAGCATGTTTTCTATATTGATTCTGGTTGTTCCAATCATCGGCTGGAAATGTAGCATTGCTATCTGATCTTGAAGAACCTAAAGGGAAGTGCTGATAGGTGATGACACTAGATACTCTGTTAAGGAGATTGGAAATGTCAAGGCTTTTGATGGTAACATGAACCTTTTAAGTAAGGTATTATATGTGCCAACCATAACAAAAAACCTAATCAGTGTTGGGCAGATTGTTGAGAAAGGCTTATAGGTTAGATTCACAAGGCATGGAGCATATGTGGAAGACCCTCAATAAGGCTTCAAGAGGATTGCAAAAGGTGAGAAATCTGGTATAATCTTTACGAGGTTGAAGATACCAGAAACATTGTACTCTTCAATTCCAAAGATCAAACCCTATTTGAACTAGAGATATGGAATAAAAGGCTAGGTCATATAGGTGAAAGAACACTAAAGCAAATATGTAAGGGTCAGAGTGTGCTTGGCATCTCCAATGTGTCCAAGGAACACACGATTTACAAGTGTGGAGCATGTCAATTTGGTAAATCTCAGAGGCAACCATTCAACAGAAAAGGATATATGTACGAAGACTATTTGGAGCTTGTGCACACAGATGTGTGGGGTCCTAGCAAAGAGCCATCAATCTCATGATGAAGGCGGTAGTGATGTGTGTGAACACATTAGGACCTCCCGGGCTCTTTTTTCCCTCTTTAGGAGGTTTTTTCCCCCGGCTTGTATATATGCATATTGCCCTAATGGGTCACTTATTTTTGTACATTCTAGTGGTAATACAATTAGTATTGTGTGTTGTGCTCCAAGCTTCTTCTTCTTCTTCTTCCTTGTGTTGTTCGCATGCTTCCATAGACGTCTAACTCCAACAATTGGTATCAGAGCAGGTCATTGCTTCATCTAGGGCAACATCGACACTCCTTTGGTCGTAGTCTTAGAATCTCTGAAATCGCAATCTGAGCTCGTTTTGACCCCCGAACGCACTATCGCAATGCTTGTGCAGGATATTTGTCTTTTTGTGCCAAAGATATATAACAATTTTGGTTCACCAGTATAAGCATCTCCAAGTCTGCTACAGGTCTAGTAGAACTCGTTTGGGTAGTTCTATTCAACTTTTTCAGATACATTCATTTTCCTGCATCAAGGTATTTTAGTCAGTGGCCATGGCTGAAAGCAGTGATGTATTCCGTATGTTGGCTATTGAGGATAAGTTGGATGGTACCAATTATCCATTGTGGGCTTATATGATGCAACATGTATTGGTTGCAAAAGGAATATGGAATATTGTGCAGGGTGTTCAAAAACATCCTATTACACCTACGAACACAGCTACTACAAATACAGGTACTACAAATACATGTACTGAAGCTGATGCAAATGGTGTCAAAGATGGTGATATTCTGTAGATTCTTGTTCGTGTTGTTGTTTCTGTTGCACCTACTGTAGAGAAAATTCATTGGGATGGCAGAGATGCCCAAGCACATGCATTGATAGATTTGTCTGTCAAATGTGCCACCATCCCTAACATTCACTCTTGCAAAACAGCTAGGGATGCTTGGGATACATTTACCACATTGTACCAGGCTAGAAATGAGGCTCGTGTTGCTTACCTCCGAAAACAATTGGAGAGTGAGTATATGAATGAAGGTGATTCTATGGACAGTTTTCTAACAAAGATCAAGGATTTAAAGGAACAATTGATTTCTGCTTATGAAGTCCTTCCTGATAGTTCACTTGTGCAAATTGTTTTGAATGGTCTCCTCGACTCATATTAGAGGTTTGCTTCTTCTCTTTGTTTGATGATGAAAGGAAGTCCAAATGCCTTATCATTTGAGGAGTTAGTTTCTGTTCTATTGTAAGAAGATCAATCTAGGCAGAACAGGTCTATTATGCATGTCGCAAATCAAGCTTTCTTGGCTAGTCAGAAGGGCAAGGTAAGCAAAAATCTGCAAATGCTACACATTCGAAGAAGGAAGACAAAGATGAGAAGAAATAAAAAAAGCAGAAATTGTTTTGCAAATATTGTAAAGCAAATGATCATGTTATTAAGAGCTGTCCAAAACTGGCTATTAAAGAGGCAAAGAAGAAGGAGGTTGGAATGGTTGTTGCAGAGGCCTCTACACTGAAAACAGAGTCTATTAATCTTGTGCAGAATGAAGAATGGGTGTTTACTACTGTTTGCAATTTTTACCCATCTTCTCATGAGCAGTGTATGTCTGCAGTAGACTTAGATGTTTGGTATTTTGATAGTGGGGAGACCAAACATATCACCTCACAGTGCAGTTTCTTCACTTCACTTGAGCCTGCCCCTACAAGGAATACTGTCACATGCGGCAACAACTCCTCTTATCCTGTCATGGGAGTTGGTAAGATCATTTTGACTACTACTGATGGTAAGTTCTATCACTTTGTCAGATGCTTTATTTGTGCCAGGGATCAAGAAAAATCTGTGATCAGCTTTTGCATTTAGCCAAGATTGGCTTGGTTGTGAAATTTGTTGATGACAGATAAACAGTTCATGATCTGTCAAATGGCGACGTGATTATTGCTTTTGTCATTTTATGTCATGGGTTGTATAAGGTCATAGACTATGAAAGATTTGTGAATGTTTCAACATGTGCAGTACATGATTCTCAGGCTATGTCAGATGCAAAGCTTTGGCATGCATGCTTTGGTCACCTGAATTTTGCTAGTTTGCTACGCTTGCAGAAATTTGAAATGGTGTCCTCTTTGCCCAAACTTGAGGCACCCAGTAAACATGTATGTGAAGGCTATATTTTGGGCAAAATGCAATGTTCCTCCTTTCCAATAGATGGTTTAGTTCGAGCTACTAAAAAATTGTAGCTTGTTCATAGTGATGTCTGTGGTCCTATGCAGACACCCTCTGTTGGGAATTATCTTTACTTTGTGACTTTCATTGATGACTTTTCTAGGCATGCATGGGTTTATTCATTGAAACAAAAGTCCAAAGTGTTTATGTGCTTCAAATAGTTTTTGGTTTTGGCTGAAAATCTGTCAGCATGTAAAATGAGCAAACTCCATTCTGATCGAGGGGGGGAACATATGTGTTCTGAGTTTAATGCATTTCTGGTGAACGTGGGATAAAACATCAGTGTACAGTGCCATATACACCTCAATAGAATGGAGTTGTTGAACAAAAGAATAGGTCACTCATGGAGATGGCGAGGTGTATGGTCAATAGCCAGGCCTTACCACATAGTTTCTGGCTTGAGGTTGTTATGTGTGCAGCATATGTAGTAAACAGATGTCCCACTAAAGCGCTACAATCTATCACTCCATATGAGGCTTGGCATGGTTGCAAGCCATCTATTGGTCATCTGCATGTTTTTGGTTGTTTGGCATATGCATTAGTGCCTGAACAACATCGCAGAAAATTGGATGATAAAGTAGTAAAACATATTTTTGTTCAGTATAGTTCTGAAAGCAAAGGCTATCATTTGTATCATACATAGAGTAAACGCATTCTGGTTATCGGTGATGTTGTTTTTGTGGAAATTGCTATCCAGCCCTTACTTTCATGTACAAGGGAGACATCTATTAGCTCCAAAGACATGTATGATACTTTGCTGCCTCTTTTTACAGGTGGATAGTCTAGTGTTGGTCCTAATGAGGCAACTTCTCAACCTTTACAAGTTTCATGTGATGATGTAAAACACTCCATTCCTGATGCAGATTTACATGATGCACTTGTTGATGAGAGAGTTGATATTGAGAAACCAAAAACTATGCCAAAATTCAGATTGCTATGCGATGGCTGCATCTAGTATCTGTGATGAGAATGCGCCTATTTCATTTGATGAAGCACAAAATTCAGAAAATTGGATGGCTGCTATGCAATCTAAATATGATGCTATAATGAAGAATGGTAACTGGTCTTTATGTGACTTGCCTCTTGGCAAGAAGGCCATTGGCACTAAGTGGGTTTACAAGTTGAAGCATAAGCATGATGGAACAATTGGTAGATATAAGGCTAGGCTTGTTACGAAGGATTATGCATAAGAACGAGGCATTGATTTTGATGAGAGCTTTGCACCTACATGTTGTATGACTACTGTTCGTAGCATCTGTGCACTTGCATCCCATCATGGTTGGAATGCACATCAGTTGGATATTAAAACTGCATTTCTAAATGGTGACTTGCATGAAGAAGTGTATGTTTTTTAGCCTCGTGGCTTTGTCCGGAAAGGGCATGAGAACCAGGTGTGTAGGTTAAAGAAGGCATTATATGGTTTAAAGAAAGCACCACGTGATTGGTATGAAAAGATACATGCCTATCTGATTGCACATGATTTTGAGAATAGTCCAACTGAAAGCAACTTATATGTAAAACGTGCTAATGATGTGCTTCTGATCATTGTTGTCTATGTTGATGACATGCTGCTCACTCGTCCTATTGAGAAGCATATAACTGATTCTAAGGATGATTTTCATGCCTCATTTGAGATGTTTCATTTGGGGCATTTGCATTATTATTTGGGCATTCAATTTATGCAAATTGATGGTGGAATAACTTTGTATCAAACGAAATATATTGACACATTATTGCAGCATTTTGGCCTTGAAGACAGTAAGCCTATTGCCTCCTATGGAGACATGTTTACAATTGAGTCTTCATGATGCTCGAGATTCATTTGATGATGTTCTCTATCAGTAGGTTGTTAGATGCTTGATTTACTTATGCATTACTCAGCCATATATTCAGTTTGTTGTCTCACAGATGAGCAGGTTTATGCATTGCCCAGGTGTCAATCATTGGCAGACAGTTAAGCACATCTTTCGCTACTTGAGTGGTACCTGGCTACTTGGATTGTTTTATCCCAAGGGGGGATGACTACCACCAAATTTGCATGCTTTTTCTGACAGTGATTGGGTTGGTTGCTATGACACTTGTCTGTCCACTAGTGGCTTTTGCTTCATGCTTGGTAGCTCATGTATATCTTGGCTGATGAAGAAGAAGCCTACTGTGGCCACTTCCAGTTATGAGGTTGAGTATAGGGTAGCTTTCACAGTGACTGTTGAGTGTGTGTGGCTTAGACGCCTTATGGCTAATTTGGGTGTTCCTAGTCTTCTGCCACCACCATCTTCACTGACAGTCAGAGCGCATTGGCAATTGTGAGGAACCCTATGTTCCATGCTTGCACTAAGCACATTGAGGTGCATTATCATTATTTCAGGGAGAGGTTCTCTGCTGGAGAGATCAACTTGGCATATGTGCCCACACAGGAGAACACTACATACCTTTTCAGGAAGGCTCTGCCTAGGGAGAAGTTTGAGGCTTTCCGCAAATCTTTAGGCTTACTTCCTTTTGTGGATTGATTCCACATAGCTTGGCACTTCCTTATACATGAGTGCCAGCTCCTTGTTCAGTGCATCACTCCCAGGGGGATTTGTTGATATATTTTAGTAGTAATGTGTGTGAACACACTAGAACCGCCAAGGAAACTTTTTCCCTCTTTAAGAGGTTTTTTTCCCTGACTTGTATATACGCCGATTGCCCTAACGGGTCACTTATCTTTGTACATTCTAGTGGTAATACAATTAGTATTGTGTGTTGTGCTCCAAGCTTCTTCTTCTTCTTCCTTGTGTTGTTCGCGTGCTTCCGTAGACATCTAACCCCAACAATCTTCACTTGTTTCAAAAAGTATTTGGCATTAGTTGAGAACCGAACAAGTAGAAGCTTGAAGAGGATCAAATCTGATGGAGGTGGTGAGTATTTCTCACATGAATTTGACATATTCTTACAAGACCGAGGTATAAGAGAGGTCACAAAAAGATACCTTCCATAGCAAAATGGAGTGGCAAAGAGGAGGAATAGATCAATAGTAGAGGCTGCAAGATCAATGTTGAATGAAAAGAAACTTCCAAACTACCTATGGGTAGAGGTTGTTTCCACAGCCACATACTTAATTAATAGGCTCCCATCCAAATCCTTGGATGGAATGACACCTTATGAGGCATGGAATGGCAAGAGACCTTCCTTAGACCATTGTAGAATTTTTGGATGCATTGCTTATGCACATATACCCTCATAGATTAGAGGGAAGCTTGATCCAAAAGTTTAAAAGTGTATATTCATTGGCTATGACCAAAACCAGAAGGGATACAGATTTTACAATCCCACTAACAAAGGATTTATAGTTAGTAGGGATGTGGTGTTTGTTGACGTCGACATGACAAGAAGCTTGATAAACTAAGCTGCGGAATTTAGCCACTGTTGATATATTTAGGTAGTGATGTGTGTGAACACTCTAGGACTGCCGGGGCACTTTTTTCCCTCTTTAGGAGGTTTTTTTCCCCCGGCTTGTATATACGCCGATTGCCCTAATGGGCTACTTATCTTTGTACATTCTCTAGTAATACATTCAGTCTTGTGTGTTGTGCTCCAAGCTTCTTCTTCTTCCTTGTGTTGTTCGCGTGCTTCCGCAGACGTCTAACTCCAACAATTGGTATCAGAGCAGGTCGTCGCTTCTTCTAGGGCGCCGTCGACACTCCTCCGTTTGCAGTCTCAGATTCGCACGAAATTTGGTGAGCATACTCAGGGTGTTTCCGAGATCAAAACAGCTTTGCTTTGTCGTGCCGAAATCGCGATCTGAGCTCGTTTCGGCCTCCGAACGCACTATCGCAGTGCTTGTGCAGGCTATTTCGTCCTTTTGTGCCAAAGGTATATACCAGTTTCTGTTCGCCAGTTTAAGCGTCTCGAAGTCTGCTACAGGTCTAGCAGAACTCGTTTGGGCAGTTCCGTTCAACTTTTTTAGATACAGTCAATTTTCTGCATCAAGGTATTTTAGTCACCGGCCATGGCTGAAAGCAGTGATGTATTCCGTATGTTGGCTGTTGAGGATAAGTTGGATGGTACCAACTACCCATTATGGGCTTATATGATGCGACATGTATTGGTTGCAAAAGGATTGTGGAACATTGTGCAGGGTGTTGAAAGACGTCCTGTTACACCTGTAACGACAGGTACTGCACATACAGGTGTTGGAGCTGATGAAGATGGTGTCGAAGATGATATTCCGCAGATTCCTGTTCGTGCTACTGTTTCTGTTGCACCTACTGCAGAGCAGATTCGTTGGGATGGCAGAGATGCCCAGGCACATGCATTGATAGCTTTGTCTGTCAAACGTGCCATTATTCCTCATATTCGCTCTTGCAGAACAGCAAAGGATGCTTGGGATACACTTACCACTTTGTACCAGGCTAGGAATGAGGCTCGTGTTGCTTATCTCCGAAAACAGTTGGAGAGTGAGCACATGAATGAAGGTGATTCTATGGACATTTTTCTTACAAAGATCAAAGACTTGAAGGAACAATTGATTTGTGCTGACGAGGTTATACCAGATAGTTCACTTGTGCAGACCGTTCTGAATGGTCTTCCTGATTCATATCAGAGTTTTGCCTCTACTCTTCGGTTGATGATGAAAGGCAATCCGAATGCCTTGTCATTTGAGGAATTAGTCTCTGTTCTGTTGCAGGAAGATCAGTCCAGGCAGAACAGGTCCATTATGCGTGTTGCAGATCAAGCTTTTCTGGCTAGTCAGAAGGGCAAAGGAAAATGGAGCTCTTCTACTAGTAAGCAGAAATCTGCAAATGCTGCACAATCGAAGAACCAGGATAAAGATGAAAAGAAATCAGAAAAGCAGAAATTGTTCTGCAAGTACTGTAAAGGAAATGATCATATTATAAAGAACTGTCCAAAACTGGCTGCTAAAGAGGCAAAGAAGAAAGAGGCTGGAATGGTTGTTGCAGAGGCCTCTACACCAAAAACAGAGTCTGCAAATCTTGTGCAGGAAGAAGAATGGGCGTTTACTACTGTCTGCAGTTTTGACCCATCTTCTCATGATCAGTGCATGTCTGCAGTAGACTCTGATGTTTGGTACTTTGACAGTGGGGCGACCAAACATATTACCTCGCAGCGCAGTTTCTTCTCTTCACTCGAGCCTGCCCCTACAGGGAATACTGTCACATGCGCCAATAACTCCTCTTATCCTGTTATGGGAGTTGGTAAGATCATTCTGACTACTGCTGATGGTAGTTCTTTCACTTTGTCAGATGCTTTATTTGTGCCAGGGATCAAAAAGAATCTGTTATCAGTTTCTGCATTAGCCAAGATTGGCTTGGTTGTGAAATTTGTTGATGACAGGTGTACAGTCCATGATCTCTCAAATGGCGATGTGATTATTGCTTCTGGCATTTTATGTCGTGGGCTGTATAAGCTCATAGACTATGAAAGATCTGTGAATGATTCGGCATGTGCAGTTCATGATTCTCAGGCTATGTCAGATGCAAAGCTTTGGCATGCACGCTTTGGTCATCTGAATTTTGCTAGTTTGTTACGCCTGCAGAAATCTGAAATGGTGTCCTCTTTGCCCAAACTTGAGGCACCTGGAAAACATGTTTGTGAAGGCTGTATTTTGGGCAAAATGCAGCGTTCTTCCTTTCCAAAAGATGGTTCAGTTCGGGCTACGCAGAAATTGCAGCTTGTACATAGTGATGTCTGTGGTCCTATGCAGACACCCTCTTTTGGAAATTACCTTTACTTCGTGACTTTCATTGATGATTTTTCCAGGCATGCATGGGTATATCCACTCAAAGCAAAGTCCGAAGTGTTCATGTGCTTCAAACAGTTTATGGTTTTGGCTGAAAATCTGTCAGCATGTAAAATGGGCACCCTCCGTTCTGATCGAGGGGGGGAATATATGTCTTCAGATTTTAATGCATTTCTGGCTGAACGTGGGATAAAACACCAGTGTACAGTGCCGTATACACCTCAACAGAATGGAGTTGCTGAACGAAAGAACAGGTCACTCATGGAGATGGCGAGGTGCATGGTCAAAAGTCAGGCTTTACCACATAGTTTCTGGCTTGAGGCTGTCATGTGTGCAGCATATGTACTGAACAGGTGTCCCACTAAAGCGTTGCAGTCTATCACTCCATATGAAGCTTGGCATGACCGCAAGCCATCTGTTGCTCATCTGCGTGTTTTTGGTTGTTTGGCATATGCATTAGTGCCTGAACAACATCGCAGAAAATTGGATGATAAGGCAGTAAAATGTATTTTTGTTGGGTACAGTTCTGAAAGTAAAGGCTATCGTCTGTATCATCCACAGACTAAACGCATTCTGGTTAGCCGTGATGTTGTCTTTGTGGAAGATGCTATTCAGCCATTGCTTTCATGTACTAAGGAGACATCTGTTAGCTCCAAAGACATGTATGATACTTTGATGCCTCTTTTTACAGGTGGACAGGCTAGTGCTGGTCCTAATGAGGCAACTTCTCAGCCTTTGCAGGTTTCATATGATGATGCAGATCATTCCATTTCTGATGCAGATTTACATGATGCACTTGTTGATGAGAGAGCTGATATTGAGCAGGCAAAAACTATGCCAAAATGGCTGGTGCAGACTTTGCGTGACAGCAAATTAGATGCTCCTTTGTCATATCGTACTCGTTCAGGCTCTCATAGTGCCTCCTTTGCATCAGATTGCTATGCTATGGCTGCATCTAGTCTCTGTGATGAGAATGAGCCTGTTTCTTTTGATGAAGCACAAAATTCAGAAAATTGGATGGCTGCTATGCAATCTGAATATGATGCTATAATGAAGAATGGTACATGGTCTTTATGTGACTTGCCTCCTGGCAAGAAGGCCATTGGCACTAAGTGGGTATACAAGCTGAAGCGTAAACCTGATGGTACAGTTGACAGGTATAAGGCTAGGCTTGTTGCAAAGGGTTATGCACAGGAAAGAGGCATTGATTTTGATGAGACCTTTGCACCTACATGCCGTATGACTACTGTTCGGAGCATTTGTGCACTTGCAGCCCATCATGGTTGGAATGTACATCAGTTGGACATTAAAACAGCATTTCTGAATGGTGACTTGCATGAAGAAGTGTATGTTTTTCAGCCCCGTGGCTTTGTGCAAAAAGGGCATGAAAACCAGGTGTGCAGGTTAAAGAAGGCGTTATATGGTTTAAAGCAAGCACCACGTGCTTGGTATGAGAAAATACATGCCTATCTGATTGCACATGGTTTTGAGAATAGTCCAACTGAAAGCACCTTATATGTTAAGCGTGCTAATGATGTGCTTCTGATCATTGTTGTCTATGTAGACGACATGCTGCTCACTGGTCCTCTTGAGAAGCATATTGCTGATTTCAAGGCTGATTTGCATGCCTCATTTGAGATGTCTGATTTGGGGCATTTGCATCACTATTTGGGCATTCAGTTTATGCAAGTTGATGGTGGAATGGCTTTGTGTCAAACGAAATATATTGACACATTATTGCAGCGTTTTGGCCTTGAAGACTGTAAGCCTATTGCCACTCCTATGGAGACAGGTTTACGATTGAGTCTTCATGATGCTGGAGATGCATTTGATGCTGTTCTCTATCAGCAGGCTGTTGGATGCTTGATTTACTTATGCATTACTCGGCCAGATATTCAGTTTGCTGTCTCACAGATGAGCAGGTTTATGCATTGCCCAGGAGTCACGCATTGGAAAGCGGTTAAGCGCATCTTTCGCTACTTGAGTGGTACTCGGCTACTTGGGTTGTTTTATCCCAAGGGGGGATCACTACCGCCAGATTTGCATGCTTTTTCTGACTCAGATTGGGCTGGTTGCTATGACACTCGTGTGTCCACCAGTGGTTTTTGCTTCATGCTTGGTAGCTCATGTATATCTTGGTTGAGCAAGAAGCAGCCTACTGTGGCCACTTCCAGTTGTGAGGCTGAGTATAGGGCAGCTTTCACAGCGACTGTTGAGTGTGTGTGGCTCAGACGCCTTATGGCTGATTTGGGTGTTGGCCAGTCTTCTGCCACCACCATCTTCACTGACAGTCAGAGCGCATTGGCAGTTGCGAGGAACCCTGTGTTCCATGCTCGCACTAAGCACATTGAGGTGCATTATCACTATGTCAGGGAGAGGTTCTCTGCTGGGGAGATCAGCTTGGCATATGTGCCCACGCAGGAGAACATTGCAGACCTTTTCACGAAGGCTCTGCCTAGGGAGAAGTTTGAAGCTTTCCGCAAAGCTTTGGGCTTACTTCCTTTTGTGGAGTGATTTCCACATAGCTTGGCACTTCCTTATACATGAGTGCCAGCTCCTTGTTCACCGCATCACTCCCAGGGGGGATTTGTTGATATATTTAGGTAGTGATGTGTGTGAACACTCTAGGACTGCCGGGGCACTTTTTTCCCTCTTTAGGAGGTTTTTTTCCCCCGGCTTGTATATACGCCGATTGCCCTAATGGGCTACTTATCTTTGTACATTCTCTAGTAATACATTCAGTCTTGTGTGTTGTGCTCCAAGCTTCTTCTTCTTCCTTGTGCTGTTCGCGTGCTTCCGCAGACGTCTAACTCCAACAGCCACGTCACAACAAGAACTAAGCTAGAGTGAAATTAGAACACCTCTATAATCATCAATAGCTTAGCAACCTTTCTGAAACTGAAAACTTTATAACTGTGTTTAGTGAAATCTGAAAATTCACTTTACAGAAAACTTTGCCTTTCCTTCAGGCTTCAATTCTGAACTGATTTATTTCAATCTTTACAATTCTTTGTATGCTTACTGTTAGATAGTCTTTCCGTCACTCAGATGTGCCAAAACTGAGTTTTGAACTCACTAGAATATCACGGGAACTTCACCGGACTGTCACCATAATCTCACCGTAATTGTACCGGAATGTTACCGGAATCAAATGCAATTCTGTTTGTAGTTACTTCAAATGATTTTAATTGAAGTAAGGAAGTAATACCTGAGCTTTCTTCAGTGAATGAACTTTATCTGAAGTTTGAGAAAAAACTTCACCAGTTCTTGATGTCTTTACGGTCAGACTTAGTACTATGCGTACATGTCCCGTTTCACAAAATTCTTTTGATCAGTTTGTAGTTGAGACTACTAACTTCACGTTAAACTATTACTCATGAAAAACTTTACACTGTACTGCGAGATCTAACTTGCAGAAGTACCGTAAAACTTGTACTGAGAAAACTGTAACTGTTAACTAACTTTCACAGTAGCATGAAATCACTTAGATTTCTTCACACAAGAAGAATGCGCTTAGATCTTCCCACATAAGTATGTGTTTTCTATTAGAGAAGATGTGTACAGAATGGCTTGGCCTCACTTCGCTCATAGCCATGGAAAACTCTCCTATGCTGAGTAGTTTCTCCTTACCATCTCTCTCTCAGATGAATACCCGACATTTCAGGTTCTATTATTCATTTCTACATACGCACACTTGCGTCTACTACAAAACGCTTCTACATCCACTATTTCTTATCTCATCTAAGCACTCTCTCAACTCTCTTATATACATTTTTGATCCGAGATTCGTAATTCTGGAAGTTTCTACGCTGTATATTACAAGCGTGAATTTGTCTCTTCACTAAGGCTTTGATTTTTCTGAATGCTTTGTTTCTGCTTCTCTTCGTCTTTCTTCAACCTTCATACATCTTCAGGTCTTCATGTCTAATTAGTGAGTGAATCTTCAACAGCTCCCCCTCAATCACTAATTAGCATCTTCTGATCTTTCATATATTCTTCTTTTCTTTTATTCCTGCCATTTCTTTGAATCTGCTTGTCTTTACTCCATCCAAGCTCTTTGTCAGAATATCTGCAATCTGATCTTTTGTAGGAGTGAATACTATTTCAATCTCCTTCTCAATTACCTTTTCCCTCAGGAAATGATATTGTATCTCTATGTGTTTTGTTCTTGCATGAAATACTGGATTTGTTGCAAGATACAATGAACTCATATTATCTCCGTGTATGATATGTATACCTTGATCAATACCCATGCTTTTGAATAAGGTCTGCATCCATATCACTTCTTTAGCTGCTTCCACAAGTCCTTTATATTTTGCTTCTGTTGACGATAAAGCTACTGTATGCTGCTTCTTTGAACACTAGCTTACAAGCTTATCTCCTAGGTATATCAGATACCCATGTGTTGACCTTCTGTCATCTTGACTTCCTGCCCAATCTGAGTCATTGTATGCTCTCAGCTTTATATCTGATGTAAAAGGATAATATAATCCTTCTTTTATAGTTCTTTTGATATATCTAAGAACTCTTTGTCCTGCAACCCGATGTTGATCCTTCGGACAATGCATAAACTGTGAGAGAACTCCTACTGCATAACTAAGATCTAGTCTTGTTAGCGTAGCATAAATCAAGCTTCCCACTAAAGATTGATACTTTCTCATATCTTTAAACTCTGCACCATCATATTTGCTGAGTTTATGATTTAGCTCAGTGGTGTTGAGGCTTCTCTGCAATTCTCCATGTTAAACTTCTTCAGTAAGTTTAGGAGATACCTTTCTTGCGAAACATATACACCATGATCTGTATATGTAACTTCCATTCCAAGAAAGTATGATAACTTTCTTAGATCACTGATCTTGAACTCTTTTTCAAGCAATCTCTTTACCTCCTTGATTCCTTCATCTGAGGTACCTGTGATTATAATGTCATCTACATAAATAAAAATGTAGATCATACCTTCATCTGTTCTCTTGATGAGTAGACTTGCATCTTCCTTTGAACTTTGGTATCCAAGATCATTGAGATACTTCACAAGTCTGTAATTCCAAGCTCTTGGAGCTTGCTTCAATCCATAAAGTGCTCTTCTTAATATGCAAACATGGTTTGGGTAACTGGAACTTACAAACCCTTCAGGTTGTTCCATGTAGACTTATGGTTGACATCTTTGCCATAGTTCTAATGTCTCATCATAATCTATGCCATGTGTCTGGGCATAACCTTTGACTACTAGTCTAGCTTTGTATCTGGCTATTCTTCCATCTACAAGCTTCTTATCTTTGTAAACCCATTTATTTCCAATTATTTTCTTACCATTTGGTTTTGGAACAAGTTCCCAGGTCTTGTTCTCTTCCAGCGCATTGAACTCCTCCTTCATTGCTTCTTCCCATTTTTCCTTACCTTTTGCTTCACTGTAATTCTGAGGCTCTTCATCCTCCTTTACTAAGTAAGCATAGTTTTTCTGAGTCAAATAAGAAGTATAATAGGAATACCTTGTTGGTTGTTTCCTTACTCTATTTGACCTTCTTGGTTCATATTCTTCATGTGTATCTGAATACACTTCTTCATCAAATCTCGATCCATCTTCATTTCTCATAGTTGATCCGATCCTGGATGTACTTGCCTGCATATGATCTTCATCTCCATTCACCTGCATATGTGATTTACCTTTTTCAATTCTTCTTATGTCTTCTTCAAGTGTTTCATCATTATGCTCTTTATCTACATACCAGCTCTTCCATTCATCAAATGTCACATCTCTGGAAACAATAAACTGTTTGGTTAAAGGACTCCATAGTCTATAACCCATCTGCTTTTCATCATATCCGATGAACACGTATTTTTCAGCTTTTGGTTCAAGCTTATGTCTAAGTTGTGATGGTACATAAGCATAAGCGACTGATCCAAACACTTTACAATGATCAAGTGTTGGTTTCTTACCCCACCAAGCTTCATAAGGGTTCATCCCATTTAAAGTTGTACATGGTAATCTATTTACCAGATATGTTGCTGTATTTACAGCCTCAGCCCAAAGATAATTTGGACAATTCTTCTCCTTTAACATTGCTCTGGCAAACTCAACTAGAGTTCGGTTTCTCCTTTCTACTACTCCATTTTGTTGCGGTGTATACCTGCAAGTTATTTCTCTTTTGATACGTGCATTCCACAAATAGTCATTGAACTCTTGAGAAAAATATCCTCCTCCTTCATCAGACCTTAGTCTTTTGAGTTTTTGTCCTGTAAGTCTTTCAACATATGCATGAAAATGCCTGAAAGCTCCAAATACTTCTGACTTCTCTTTCAAAACATAAAGAGTTATCCATCTTGTTGCATCATCAATAAAAAGAACATAATACCTTGAGCCACTGATAGATCCTTCTTTTGTTGGTCCCCATACATCTGTATGTATGAGTTCTAGCAAACCATCATGGTTGTAACCATTTTTCTGAAATGGTAACCTGTGTGCTTTTCCCATCTGTTAGGCTTTGCATTTGTGAATCATATGTTGATTCTTCATATTTGGTAATCCCTTTACGGATTGTTTTTCCACCACCATTTTGATTCCCTTTTCATTAAAGTATCCTAACCTCTTATGCCAGAGGTCCAATTCTGTAAACACTTCATCACCATGTGTGATCAGAGCTTGACCAACATTCCCTTGCACTTTAAGAGTAAAAAGTCTACCTTCCTTTTTACCATGGACAATTTGATTGTATCCATTCTCTGGATCTTCAACAAATACTCCTTCATTTGTAAACCTGACTTGAAAACCTTTTTCTACTATCTGAACCACGCTGATCAGATTCTTCGGGATTGTTGGAACATACAAAACATTTGTTAGTAGGTCAGCTCCATTCTTACACTTTACTTTTCCAATTGACCTTACATTATGTTTTGTGTTATCACCTGTTTGTACTGTATGATTCGAAATACCTCCTTCCAGTTCTGATAACAACTCTATATTTCCTGACAACTGATTTGAACAACCAGAGTCAATATAGAATACCTTGAGATCTTCATTCTCTGACATGCTTATCGAATTCATCATCAACGTTGTATGATTGTGATTCTGTGTGTCATTCACATAGTTGTAGTAGGTAGTGTTGTGAGACTGATTTTGTCCCTAACTTCTTGCTCCACCTCTACCATATCCGCCTCTATGGCTTTGTCTACCTCTTTGATATCTTCTGCTTCTGAATCTGCTATTGTTATTTTGATTCTGACTTGATCCTTGAGAATTATGCCAACAATCATGAGGCAAATGATTGCTTAATCCACATATCCAACAAGATTTCTTGTTGTTATTCTGATTACCTCTTCCTTTTGTATTAACTCTACTTTTACTTCTGACAATACCTCTTCCTCTTGCATAATTTGCTTGAGTAGTCAGTTCTTCTTCATCTTTTTCTTTACCTTTATCACCTTTCTTCTTATTCTTTGCATACATAGCAGAACTTTGTCCTTTATCTCCATCTGTCTTCAAATCTTGCTCAAATGTTAGCATTAGTCCAAGTAACTGATATAAATCAGGTACAAAATGATTTAATGAAAGTTCAATTGAGACTACGAAAGGTTTCCACCTTTCATCTCCTCTCAGTCCTGCAAGCACTTGCACTATTAACCTATGATCTTCGATATCTTCGTTAATAGATCCAAGACTGTCTGCCAAGTCCTTCATCTTAGTGACATACTCACTAATGCTTTGACTTTGTTTTTTCTTGAATGTTGTAAACTCTGACCATAAGCTAGCCTTCCTAGCTTTAGTAGTGTTTTGGAAATGATCTTCCAATGCACTCCATATGTCTTCCGCTTTCTCCAG
The DNA here is from genome assembly GCA_020310875.1 of Ceratopteris richardii. Taxonomy (NCBI): domain Eukaryota; kingdom Viridiplantae; phylum Streptophyta; class Polypodiopsida; order Polypodiales; family Pteridaceae; genus Ceratopteris; species Ceratopteris richardii. The sequence continues at coordinate 70,221,740 of CM035427.1, read as the reverse complement.
ACCTCTAATGTGTGGTAGTAGATGATCTGTAACGGTATTGTAGATATACGCTCTTGCCGTTGCATCTTTCTTCAGCCATAGCTTCAAAGCTTCTAACTCTTCTTTCTTTGGTTGACTGTCGTCTTCAAAAGTAGGCTTCTTTTCTTCTCCTATCACATATATCATTAAGTCCTTACTCATAAGTAAGGCTTCCATTCGCATTACCCATGCGGGATAGTTATCTCTATCCAATTTGTCAATAGAAATGTGATCTTCCATAATCTTCTTGTTTCTGTTACTGCCGGTGAGTTTAACGTTAAAGGATTTTACCTTTTGTATGCCTTTACCCTTCTTTGGAACACTTCTCTGATGCCGTTTGTTGTGGATCAACTCAGCTTTCACCTTCCTTAAGAAGAATTCTTTAAATTCTCTTGTGTCTTCACTTCCGTTTACTCTTGAGAACCTTTTCTGCTCTTCAGAATATTTTCTGCTCTGATACCACTTGTTGACGTCGACATGACAAGAAGCTTGACAAACTAAGCTATGGAATTTTGCCATGTCACAACAAGAACTAAGCTAGAGTGAAATTAGAACACCTCTATAATCATCAATAGCTTAGCAACCTTTCTGAAACTGAAAACTTTATAACTGTGTTTAGTGAAATCTGAAAATTCACTTTACTGAAAACTTTGCCTTTCCTTCAGGCTTCAATTCTGAACTGATTTATTTCAATCTTTACAATTCTTTGTATGCTTACTGTTAGATATTCTTTCCATCACTCAGATGTGCCAAAACTGAGTTTTGAACTCACCAGAATATCACCGGAACTTCACCGGACTGTCATTGTAATCTCACCGTAATTGTACTGGAATGTTATCGGAATCAACTGTAATTCTTTTTGTAGTTACTTCAAATGATTTTAATTGAAGTAAGGAAGTAATACCTGAGCTTCCTTTAGTGAATGAACTTTATCTGAAGTTTGAGAAAAAAACATCACCAGTTCTGGATGTCTTTACGGTCAGACTTAGTACTGTGCGTACATGTCCCGTTTCAAAAAAATTCTTTTGATCAGTTTGTAGCTGAGACTACTAGCTTCACATTAAGCTATTACTCATGAAAAACTTTACACTGTACTGCGAGATCTAACTTGCAGAAGTACCGTAAAACTTGCATTGAGAAAACTGTAACTGTTAACTAACTTTCACAGTAACATGAAATCACTTAGATTTCTTCACACAAGAAGAACGTGCTCAGATCTTCCCACATAACTATGTGTTTTCTATTAGAGAAGATGTGTACAGAATGGCTTGGCCTCACTTCGCTCATAGCCATGGAAAACTCTCCTATGCTGAGTAGTTCTCCTTACCATCTCTCTCTCAGATGAATACCCGACATTTCAGGTTCTATTATTCATCTCTACATACGCACACTTGCGTCTACTACAAGCGCTTCTACATCCACTATTTCTTATCTCATCTAAGCACTCTCTCAACTCTCTTATATATATTTTTGATCCGAGATTCGTAATTCTGGAAGTTTCTACGCTGTATATTACAGGCGTGAATTTGTCCCTTCACTAAGGCTTTGATTTTTCTGAGTGCTTTGTTTCTGCTTCTCTTCGTCTTTCTTCAACCTTCATACATCTTCATGTCTTCATGTCTAATTAGTGAGTGAATCTTCAACAATGTTTGATGAAAATAATGCATGGTTTGAAGATTATTGCAGAAAAATTAAGATACCCTATGACTTTGAAAGTGATTTTCGAACTCTGACTCAAGAAGAACCACAAATATCAGAAGATTTCAACTCAGAAGATGAAGACCAAATTGAATTCAAAGCTTGGATGTCAAAAGGCAAGGCAAAGCTCAAACAATTGGAAGACATTCCAGAATCATCCAACCAAGCATTCAATGAAGTGATTCGATGCCAATGCACCACAGTGCGCTCTCCTTCTCGAGAGCTCCACGAGGATATGCTCAGAGTAGAAATCCGAGCTCCTGAGGCTGCACACAATGCTTCACACAGATGTTGCAGAATACACAGAAAAACGCAATACACAGAGGATCACGAAGACAGACTTCTTAGGTCTTACAAATGCGGTTGAACTTACAGTCTATGACTGCCCAGGCCACTATATGTTTTATTAAAGAACATATACAAGGAAGTGTCCGGTGGTCATTTGGCCTTTCACATGGACACTAACGATAACAATCTCCCACTAAAGGCCAACATGGCCAAAGTAACTATGGGAGAAAAATAAAGAATGATAAAGGATACCTGAGTAAAAGTATACAAACTATACCTCCCACTGATGGGCATGTTACACAGTATACAAGTGACTATGTAAGATCAAGAATCAAGTAACCCCCATGAAGTGACAATAGTGTCGAAAGCTATCCTGTGGTATAACTTTAGTCAAAGCATCTGCAGCATTATCTCGAGTGTGAATCTTCTCAAGAATAATGCGCTCAATGGCTAAGCAATCTCTAATGAAGTGATACCTCACCTCAATGTGCTTGTTCTTTGCATGATAGACAAGATTCTTAGCCAAAGCAATGGCACTTTGACTATCACTGAGCAAGCGAGGTACATGTTGAGGTAAACCCATATCACAAGCAAGATGAGAAAGCCACAATGCTTATTTACATGCCTCACTTGCTCCAACATACTCTGCTTCTGTGGTGGAAACAGTTGTACATTCTTGAAGACGAGATCTCCAAGAGATAGAACCTCCAGCAAAATGAAAAATGTACCCTGATGTAGACTTATGATTGACTACACAACCAACATAATAAAAATCTATGTAACCAATAATGGGTGCTTTCCCTCTACCTAAAGATAGACACTTGTCCATTAGTGCCACTCAAATATCTCAAAATCATCTTGATTGCTTCCCAATGTTTCTTGCCAAGATTATACATATATCTGCTCACAACTCCCACTGCAAATGCAATGTTTGGTCTTGTAGCTACCATAGCATACATGAGACTACCAATAGCAGACTGATAGGGAATTTTGTTCATGAATTCCTTTTCCTCATCTGATTTGGGGCAATCATCCTTGCTCAATTTCACATATGTGGGTAAAGGTGTACTCAATGCCTTTCCACCCTGCATATTGAAACGATGAAGTAATTTGGATATTTACTCACTTTGAGACAAGTATATGCATCTTTTACTCCTATCACGAGTAATGCGCATGCCAAGAATATGTTTGGCATCCCCCAAATCCTTCATATCAAATGTCTCACTCAATTTCTTTTTGAGAACTGCAAATCATATGAGGACTTCCCCGCAATCAACATATCATCGACATAAAGTATCAAGCATATCAAGCTACCATCTGAGCATCTCTTTGGGTAGAGACAATGATCCTCATTTCTTCGAGAATAGCCTTGAGATTTCATAAAACCATCAAACTTTTGGTACCATTGTCTAGGGGACTGTTTAAGTCCATACAAGCTCTTCATAAGCTTACAAACTAGACTTTCCTTGCCAAGAACTACATAACCCTCTGGTTGTTCCATATAGATCTCATCTGTAAGACCTCCATGCAAGAAAGCAGTTTTCACATCCATTTGGACTAGCTCTAAGTCCTCCATTGCAACGAATCCAAGCAACATGCGCAAGGTAGTCATCTTGACCAATGGAGAGAAGATTTCCTCGAAATCAACACCCTGCTGTTTTTTAAAACCCTTTGCAACGAGTCATGCTTTATACTTTGGAGAAGCACTATCTGATGTGAATTTCAGTTTATATACCCATTTACATGGTAAAGCTTTCCTGCCCTTTGGCAAAGTTACTAAATCCCAAGTGCCATTCTTGTGAATAGAATCCAACTCACTCTCCATGGCACGCTCCCACTTGACATGATCCTCTGTCTGCATAGCCTCTTTGTAGCAAGAAGGCTCATCGACATCTGTTAGCATAACAAAATCTGAACTTGGAACATATCTATCACGTGGATGTGAGACACGTGCAGAATGTCTCAATGTTTGCTGAACAGGAACATGTGCAGACTGATCCGAATGGACATTCTCTTGAACATCCCTATGTGCAGCATTTTTATGCATGCTAACCAAAGGACTAGTATCCTCAAACACCATTCTTCTCACTTCAACCTCCTTAATGGGTTGTTTATGCATCTTAGACTCATTGAAAATGACCTCATTACTTCTTATCACTGTCTGTGTTTCAGGATCCCATAAACGATATCCAAATTTTCCTTCTCGACCATATCCAAGGAAAATGCATTTCTTTGACTTATGATCCAAATTTTGTCTAAGATACTTGGGAATATGAACATATGCTTCACACCCAAAAACTCGAAGATGATCATAATATGGTGGCTTCCCTGTCCACAACTCTTGTGCCACTTTCAGAAATTTGGCAGTACTAGGTGAAAGGTTAATCACATGAACTGTAGTCAATACTGCTTGTGCCCATAAGCCTTGTGAGAGGTTTGCATGATGCAACATAGAGCCTACTCTATCTTGAATAGTTCTATTCATCCTCTCAGCTACACCATTCTGTACTGGGGTATAAGGAGTTGTAAACTCTCTACGAATCCCTCTAGACTGACAGAAAAGGCTGAATTCATGTGAGGTATACTCACCCCTGTTATCTGAACGTAAAGCCTTAAGCTTAGTTCCTTTTTCAGTCTCAACTGAAGCAAGCCATTTTCTGAAAGTGGGGAATACCTCATCCTTCAATTTGATAGGATATACCCAAACTTTTCTAGTAGCATCATCTATGAAAGTGAAAAAGTAGAGAGAACCACCTAAGGACCTAGTGGGCATAGGACCACACACATATGTATGAACGAGATCTAAAGGCTGAAATTGAAGAGTCAATGTGTGTTCTATGCACATTTCTAGTTTGCTTTCCATATTGACAATGCTCACAAAATGAAAAATCAGAGAAAGATAACACAGGTAAGTAGCCAGAATGAGAAAGATTTTCCATTCCACTACGAGATATATGGCCCAAACAACCATACCAAATACAAGCCATAGGCTGTTCGCAGCTAACAAGTGTTCTTTCTGTGATACAAATAAAGGATAAAGTGAGCCAACTTTGCTTCCTTTTGCAATAACCATATTGCCCTTTGATATGCAAAAGGACTGAGCATAGAAGACCACCTTGTAACCAAGGTCATCAAGTTGGCCAACTGACATCAAACTACGTGATAATTGAGGTACATGAGGTACATTATGCATAGTAAATTTTGAACCATCAATGAAGTGCACAACCACATCTCCAATCCCCACAACATCACACTGGTAAGAGTTATCAAGTCTCATGGTACCAAGAGACTTTGCTGCATAATTAGAGAACCATTCTCTATGTGGTGTCACATGGAAAGAAGCACCAGAATCTAGCAGCCAGGTGTGGGAAAGAGAATCAACCATAAGCTCCTCAGATGTCACAGTGCTATCAAGTGTCAACATGTGAGCGTCATCAGAAATAGCATTAATTTCTTCAATCTTCACAGTCAAAGTAGATGGTGTAGGTAAGTTTTTAACATGCCCATCAACATTTTGTCCTTTACCTTTAGCATTATTTAATGCATAACAATCTTTCTTCATATGTCCTTTCTTATGACAATAATGGCATTCAATATCCCTCTCTTGATTTACTTCTACTCTTATTTTGTTGACCATTCTTTTCCTTGTTCTTGCTCCTACCACGTTGATGATTCTTTCCTTGGTAAGAATCACGAACATTATATGCATCTCCACTCTGAGTGCCAACCATAGATTTTCTATGAATCTCCTCACTCAAGAGTGCTTTACATATGTCATCATAGACAAGTTTACCACTAGGTGCACTATTGCTAATAGCTGTGCAAAATGTATCCCATGATGATGGCAGGGTGCAAAACAACAATACTGCTTTCATTTCATTATCCATGTACATTTTCTGAGCCTGTAACTGGGAGAATATAGCATCAAACTCATTTAGATGAGCAGCAACACTATGTGTGTCCATACGAAGGTCATATAATTTTCTCATATAATCTGATTCTTCCATAGATCAAAGTTTGTGCCATCAAATTTTCGGATCGCAAAATGGTCTTTGCCTTGCAAGTTATAGCTCCTCCTCGGAACACTAGCACTAAACCCTGATCCACCGGATGTGCCTCAGACCTCTGATGCCATGATGTGGTAGAGAATTGAATAGAATGATAATGGAGCTAGAAGAGTTCGAACACCAACAAAAAAGTGTATCAAGGAGTAAATCGACCACTGTATAGTTGATAAAATTAGAAATCTGGAAAAATTTTGCCAGAGTATCCTATGCAAAATGAGCGTATGACCAGTGTCAAAATATCATAAAACTGCAAGTACTGACATGTTTTCCTGCATAGTGAATCACTGACTCCACTACATATAATCAATTACCCAATAGAAGCCAACTAGGCTTATCAAACACTTATGAATAGCTATCATACATCTCCTATGGCGAGGCTGGGTAAGTCTTCCACCTACATCACCAAAGAGACCGCGACATCTGGGTGTCTCCCAGTTAAGAAAACCTCACCACAACCCTCTTTATCAAACGTAAAAGCCTTTATGCAAAGAACGTAACCGCTATATCAATGACCACATGGACGTACATAAGCGGTATCCACAGAAGCATACATGGTGTGTATCTGCTCAATATATGCAGTAAAAGGACACTAAAGGCTGAATACAAAGTCCAAAAACTATCCAATAACACCTGCAAGTGTCTGTCAACTCTGATGTTTTAGGCTCAAAAAACCTGCATAAATTTGCAGTAGCTACTCCCACCAAAATTGAAACCTTTCAAGAAACCTGTAGTTTTACAAGTGTGGCTGAAAACACAGCCCCAAAGGTTGATATTTATTGTCGAAGAAGTAGAAAGAACACTCTTCTTGATGTTCTTGGACTTGTGTGAAGAGAGATATGTGTGGAAGTACTCCAAAATGGCTCCAAAAGACACCCAAATATGCTTCAAAAATAGGTTGTACCTATATTTGCAGGTGTAATAGGATCTTTTTTAAGACCTTGCACAATATTCCACAATCCTTTTGCGATGAGTACATGACACATCATATAAGCCCACAATGGGTAATTCGTACCATCCAACTTATCCTCAACAACCAACGTACGAAATACATCACTGCTTTTAGCCATGGCCACTAAGTAAAATACCCTGATGTAGAAAAATGACTGTATCTGAAAAAGTTCAACATTCTGCTAAACTTGTAGTAGAGTTCGAGAGGCTTATACTAGCGAAGCAAAACCTGTATATATCTTTGGCACAAAAAGACAAAAGAGCCTACACAAGCACCATGATAGTGCGTTCAGAGGCCAAAATGAGCTCAAATCACAATTTTGGCACTAGATAGCGAAGTTGTTTTGATTTGCTAGTCACCCTGAGTATGCACACCATATTTCGTGTGATTTTGGGATTGTGACAGGAGAGGTGTCGACAACTTTAGACCTATCTAGACCTAATGTGCTTTGTTAAAAATTAGGTTCCAAGGCTTATTAGTGATGCAGGTGGAAGACTTACCCAGCCTCGCCATAGTTAGTTAACTAGATTGTGACAGGAGAGGTGCCGACAATGCCTTCGAACCTAATTTTTAACTAGGTTGCACATTAGGTCTGGATAGGAGAGGTCGTTGCTTCATCTAGGGCATTGTCGACACCTCTCCTGTCACAATCCCAAAATCACACGAAATATGGTGTGCATACTCAGGGTGACTAGCAAATCAAAACAACTTCGCTATGTGGTGCCGAAATTGTGATCTGAGCTCGTTTTGGCCTCTGAACGCACTATCAGACCTAATGTGCTTTGTTAAAAATTAGGTTCTAGACCTAAAAATTAGTGAAAAATGAGCTTTCTACCTCTTTTTATAGTTTTTCACTAACTTTTAGCCTTGTCCAGACCTAATGTGCAACCTAGTTAAAAATTAGGTTCGAGGGCTTATTTGAGGGCTGAAACAAGGTCTAAAAATCATGAAAATTGGTATGTATATACTTCTAATACTCCCAAAGCTTGAGGAATGCTTGACTTGAATAAAACAAAGTTGCAAAAATATGAAGTGGTATTTATAATGGTTTTTAGTGATCAAAATCATTATTTTTATAGGGGTTTCTTTTGAAAATTTGAGATATACTTCTTGGAGCTCCCTACATGCTCCTTCTTCATGTATGTCCACTTCTTTGATGTGTTCCTACGTCTCGTGCTTGACCTTGAGTGCCAACACTCACCCGCTCTCGAGTTTGTCGTCTTTGACAGACCCTTGTTGGATTGGGTGTTCCATGTAGTACTTTGAGAGGTAGTGTCCATCATGTACAATAAGAGTGGTTTGTCTTCCCAATGTAGCCGGATCGGTTGTCCTGTTCTTCACTTTATCACTGTTAGCCTTTGCAAGTTTTAGTCCCTTTGTATGTACTTCCCTTGATTCTAGCATGATAGTGTATTTGTGAGCTTTCAAAAATTGCTAGTTGCTCAAAAGAGGTTGTCAATGTTGATTTTGAGTAGTTGTCGATGTTGAATTGCTTCATAAGTACTGATGTTGTAACCTTGATGTCCTCTGGATCTTTGAAACATGGGTTTCATATTTATCATGCCAGGAACTTGTAACCCATAATGAATGATGGGTAAGTGTGTTAGTGCATGGGTTTGAAGAAAATATGTGCCTGGTGCATGAACTTGTAATGTGGCCCTATGCATGGTTTCTTGGGGAATGAATTTTAAGAAGTATGGTGCTATGTTAGTTGTAGATGTTGATGCAATCTTTGTTTGGAGGTATCCATTGGATCTCAAAATGATACAATCAATCGATGGTTGAATGACAACTGATCATCCCCCCTTATAGGGATCCATTTTAGAATAGTGTTTGGATGTGTACAACTCACATTTGGCCTCTTCATCTTTGGATATTTTCTTAATTCTTGTGTCCCTCGTGGTTGGATCTTTCGTTTTGTGGGTGCTACTGGTGCTTTTGTCTTCTGAACCCATACCATTGTTGATTATCTTCTTACAAGTGCCAAAGAGGTGAGTTGATCTTCTTTTGATCTTTGTGCTTGGTTTTGACCCTTGCTTCTCCTTGGCTTCTTTGTTGAGACTTTTCTCATGAGGAAGAGCATAGGTTGTTGTGCATGTAAGAGTTCCTTGGGCACCCACATGTGTAACCACCCTTGTTGAGCTTCAGCTGATTCCTTAGGCACCCAAATTTGTGGAATACCTTGTGGTTGAGCTTGTCCTAGTTGCGTGGTTCTTCTTTTGGCATGGTTAGCTTGCTTAGATGCGAATTATTGGAGCAAAGATGGTGGTTGCTTGTGTTTCATTACCCATATTTGTTTAGTCTTGAAAGTTGGTTTAAGTTTTGTCCTTGTGTGCAAGGATCGAGGTTGTGTAGTAGCTTTTGACAGCAAGATGGCCTCCTTCTTGCCATCTGGTTGCAGTTGTTCTTCTCTGCTCTGTGAAATCAATTGTTCTGATTGTGATGTTGATACTTTTGGAAGAGAAGGGGGTTCTAGCACTTGCATGAAATGCCTATCAATAGGTGAGGAATGATGCACAATGGAATCTGTAGTGCTTGCAAAGTGCATGATACTGGAATCAAAAGGGCCCTTGCCTTCCAATTCAGCTTTTAGGCATTGCTTGATAACCCAAACTTGAAGCGATCATTGCCATAACTTTAAGTCAATTGCATGATCGTACAACCAATCTTGTCCTAACATCATATGTTCTATGATGTCCTCACCATGGAAAACTAGCAACTTTACTATCAAAGAAACATCCTTTAAGAGGATAGGAATGTCCACCTCACCAATACAAGGGGTTTCCATGCCTCCTAAGCCCACTAAATAAGCTTTCAAAAGCTTAACTTCCATGCTCAATCCTTTACAACATGAGTACCTAATTGCACTAGTGGTAGCTACAAAATCGATCAGAGCTTTGATCATCTTATTTGCAGTGTTGTGCCCTAGCTCAACTATGATTCATCTATCTATGATGCTCCGATGTGTAATCTTTTTGATGCACATTTCCATGCCATATCTTGGGGCATTGGGATTGACATCTAGGCCTTGTCGCCTTAACTTGTTTCACCTAATGCACTCTCTAGCCTCTGCCTGTGCTTCTTCTCTAACCCTTAACTCTTCCTCTTTTTGCTTCTTAGCAATGTCAAGTCTCCTTAGCATATCCTTGGTAAGAGGTTATTAATATAGACTGATCCGACATCCACTAATATAGCTTGGCAAGATGTCACCTTCTAGAGTGGCCAATCAAACCGTAGTGCTAGTGGAAATTCTATTAATGACAATGGGTCCATATCCTCGTTTTTCCAATTTACGGGCATGCGTCTTTAGTGTATAAACCAACACTAGGTCTCCCTCTTTCAATCCTTTATCCTTGATGTGTGCATCAAAGTATGCTTTTTGTATTTTCTTTGCAACATAGATGTTGGAGTTTGAGATCTGCAAAAGCACGCAAATATCATAAGGAAAAAGAAGAAGCTTGGATCACAACACACAATACTAAATGTATTACCACTAGAATGTACAAAGATTAGTGACCCGTTAGGGTTATAGTTGTATATAAAAGCTAACAAAAAAAACCTCCTAAAGAGGGAAAAAGTGCCATGAAGGTCCTAGTGTGTTCACATCCATCACTACCAAAATATATCAACAAATCTGCTTTGGGAGTGATGCGATGAATAAGGAGCTTGCACTCATGTATAAGGAAGTGCAAGCTATGTGGAATCAATAAACAAAAGGAAGTAAGCCCAAAGCTTTGCGGAAAGATTCAAACTTCTCCCTAGGTAGAGCCTTTGTGAAAAGGTCTGCAATGTTCTCTTGTGTGGGCACATATGCCAAACTGATCTCTCTAGTAGAGAACCTCTCGCAGACATAATGATAGTGCAACTTAATGTGCTTAGTGTGAGCATGGAACACAGGGTTCCTCAAAATTGCCAATGTGCTCTCACTGTCAGTGAAGATGGTGGTGGCAGAAGATTGAACAATACCCAAATTAGCGATAAGGCATCTAAGCCACACATACTCAACAGTCACTGTGAAGCTGCCCTATACTCAGCCTCACAACTAGAAGTGGCTACAGTAGGTTGTTTGTTGCTCAACAAAGATATGCATGAGCTACCAAGCATGAAGTAAAAACCACTGTTCCACACACAAGTGTCATAGCAACCAGCCCAATTAGAGTCAGAAAAAGCATGTAAATCTGGCAATAGTAATCACCCCTTGGGATAAAACAATCCAAGTAGCCGGGTACCACTCAAGTAGCGAAAGATGTGCTTAAATTCCTTCCAATGCTTGACACCTGGGCCATGCATAAACCTACTCATATGTGAGACAACAAACTGAATATCTCACATATTAATGCATAATTAAATCAAGCATCCAACAACTTGCTGATAGAGAACAACATCAAATGCATCTCCAACATCATGAAGACTCAATCGTAAACCTATCTCCATAGGAGTGGCAATAGGTTTGCAATCTTCAAGGTCAAAACACTATAATAATATGTTAATATATTTGGTTTGCCACAAACCTATTCCACCATCAACTTGCATAAACTGAATGCCCAAATAATTATGCAAATGCCTCAAATCTGATATCTAAAATGAGGCATGCAAAACAACCTTAAAATCAACAATATGGTTCTCATGAGGACTAATGAGCAGCATGTCATCAACATAGATAACAATGATTAGAAGCACATCATTTGCATGCTTAACATATAAGGTGCTCTCAGTTGGAGTGTTCTCAAAACCATGTGCAATTAGATAGGCATGTATCTTTTCATACCAAAGATGTGGTGCTTCTTTCAAACCATATAATGCCTTTTTCAACCTACACACTTTGTTTTCATGCCCTTTCTGCATAAAGCCATGGGGCTGGAAATCATACACTTCTTCATGCGAGTCACCATTCAAAAATGTAGTTTTAATGTCCAACTGATGTACTTCCAACCATGATGAGATGCAAGTGCACAAATGGTACGGACAATAGCCATTTGACAAGTAAGAGCAAAGGTTTCATCAAATTCAATGCCTCTTTCCTGAGCATAACCGTTTGCAACAAGCCTAGCCTTATACCTATCAATTGTTCCATCAGCTTATGCTTCAGCTTGTATACCCACTTAGTGCCAATGGCCTTCTTGCCAAGAGGCAAGTCACATAAAAACTAGGTACCATTCTTCATTATACCATCATATTCAGATTGCATAGCATCCATCTAATTTTTTGAATTTTGTGCGTCATCAAACAAAACAAGCTCATTCTCATCACAGAGACTAGAGGCAGCTATAGCATAGCAATATGATGCAAAAGAAGCACTATGAGAGCCAAAATGAGTAAGATATAACAGAGGTGAATTTAATTTGTTGTCATGCAAATTCTACACTAGCTATTTTGGCATAGTTTTTGCCTCCTCAGTATCAACTCTCTCATCAACAAGTACACCATGTAAATCTACATAAAAAATGGAATGATTTACATCATCACATGAAACTTATAAAGACTGAGAAGTTGCCTCATTAGGACTAGCAGTAGACTGTCCAACTGTAAAAACAAGCAGCAAAGTGTCATACATGTCTTTGGAGTTAATTGATATCTCCTTAGTACATGAAAGTAATGGTTGAATAGAATCTTCCACAAAAATAACATCACGACTAACCAAAATGTGTTTAGTGTGTGGATGATATGGGCCATAGCCTTTGCTTTTAGAATTGTACCCAACAAAAATACATTTCACTACTTTATCATCCAATTTCCTGTGTTGTTGCTTAGGCACTATGCATATGCCAAACAACCAAAAACATGTAGGTGAGCAATAGATGGCTTGCTTTAGTGGAGTGATACACTGCAATGCTTTAGTGGGACACCTATTAAATACATATGCTACACACATAACTATGTGGTAAAGCTTGACTCTTGACCATACACCTGCCCATCTCTATGAGTGACTTGTTCTTTTATTCAGCAACTCCATTCTATTGAGGTGTACATGGCATTATACATTGATGTTTTATCCCACATTCAGCCAAAAATGCATTAAATGAGAAGATATATATCCCCTCCCTCGATCAGAATAGAGGTTGCCCATTTTACATGCTAACAAATTTTCAGCCAAAACCAAAAACTGTTTGAAGCACATAAACACTTTGGACTTTGCTTTCAATGGATATACCCATGCATGCATGGAAAAATCATCAATGAAGGTCATGAAGTAAAGATAGTTTCCAAAAGAGTGTGTCTGCATAGGACCACAAATATCACTCTGAATAAGCTGCAATTTTTGAGTAGCTCAAACTGAACCATCTTTCAATAATGAGCAACATTGCATTCTGCCTAAAATACAACCTTCATAGACATGTTTACCAGGTGCCTCAAGTTTGGGCAGAGAGGACACCATTTCAGATGTCTGCAGGCATAACAAACTAGAAAAATTCAGATGACCAAAATGTGCATGCCAAAGCATTGCATCTAACAACGCATGAGAATCATGTACTGCACATGTTGAATCATTCATATATTTTTTATAGTCTATGAGCTTATACAACCCATGACATAAAATGGTAGAAGCAATAATTGTTGGGGATGTAAGGGTCATGTGACCTTACCCCCATATTCATATATATACATCGTATATAGGGCATTGCATAAAGAGAGATCATTATGTGGCTTTCGAGGCTCCCATGCATATGTGCGCATCTCTTCTCTTATCTCTCATATCATCTCCTCCTTGATTCTCTTGTTCCGCACACCAAAAGCCTTCATTGGTATTAGAGCATGTTGAAGGCTTGTGTGCAAGAAGCTTCAATGGAAGCTTAGGTCACAAGAGGTGAAAGTGTAGGTCGGCATCTCTTAACAAGAATTCAGTATTTTCAGCCATAACTCGAGCTAAGAAGATCGGATTGATGCGTTTTAAAGTTCTATGCGTAGGTAACATAGAGGACTACAACTTCACAGAAAAGTGCATAACCTGGTTCGGAGTGCTACAATGCTGAAAATTCAAAAAACGTAGACTTATGTTGAAGACGAATCTACAATCACTTGGACAGTAGGTCATTCTTTTGGCTATAAGTTGAGTTTTACAAATCAGAATGAGACAATTCAAACTTTCCTCTACAAGTTTGTAGAAGAACATAGATCCAGATTCTGAGTGGAAGGTCATCAAAATTGCAAAATACAAAGCAAAAGTATTGCAGGTGAAGGTGAAATTGATAGCTGATTATTGTTTTGTGCATATCTTGAACTACACACCTCCGATTGAGATGTTCTTTATCCCGTTACGTAGCCAGGAAAAAGTTCTTGAACTTTGCTAAAGAACAAAAGTCCACATTCTGAGGTTATCACCTCTGAAATAGCAAAACATAGAGCAGCATATTTTCACCAAAAGAATCCTAGTTGCTTTTGGAGTTTCATTTTGGTTTGGAACTTCTTCGAGAGAGATTTTTTGATGTGCGAGCTCTTATTTTTAGAGCTTGAAGGCATTATCCATGTATGATCACTATGGTAGCTCCTTAATATGAGAGTAGAGCATGATCTTGTCATGTGTTTGGCATGTGAGATGACATTGTGGTACACTCCTTTTTGAGGTTTATGTCATCATGAGTGTCATCATGGCATTGTCAATGGATGTATAGTGGCATTGTGGTCTCTATCTCATTTATGCCACTTGGATACGACGTGGTTTTTCGGTTGCACACATTTTATGAGAGTTGATTGTGGATCTTGGTTGGTACTTGTATCTTTGTTTTCTTTACAAGTACATGATCCAGATTGGAGCCTCAGTCACACACTCATTTGTCACCTTGATTGGCTATTATTTTAGCACATGGTCATTGATTTGATATCTATTTGTCAGTGTGATTCTTGGCATATTGTGGATGGTGATTCCCACATGGTTTATTTGGTTCAGAGTCCATTTTACAGAGGAGATGCTACCAAAATTTTGACAGCTTTTATGCTAGAAGAGAGCTCTAGTGGATATTGAAGCTTGTGTGATAGCTTTGGATCATTGCTTATCTCCATTCACTTGGACTTGGTCACAAGTTATTCATGACAGGTTGACCATCTTGCCGGATTCATTCTTGACTGGGAGGTGCATCACCATTGTATTGACGTGTATTGCGATTAGTTTTTTGGCATATGTAATTGCCATTATCTTTTGGTTGGATCAGTGATAGGTGATGATAGATTACTCATTGTTCTTTTGCTATTGGTTACCTTGTTTGATTGCTCAGTTTACACGGGATACTTTGTTGAATTGTTTTCAGGATTCTTTCACATCTACTTGGTCAGTTTGGAGAATTGGTGAGCAGGCTTATGCTCACATATGCATGGTTATGTGGCAGGTGGTTCACATGGTTTCTTCTCAAGTGAGACATATGTGATGTGAGTTATGCATATGGATATGTAGGTGTGATCCTATTGAGGATAGAGTATTGTTTCTAGTCTCTTGGATTGTCAGCATGGTGTCTTCTTGGTTTGATGGCACTGACTTTCTAAGATGAAAAGATAAGATGTGGCATACATTGGTTCGTGTAGGGTTACACATGTATGTGCATAGAGATGCACAGAGGCCATGTGACATGCTCGACCACACATGGATGGATATGGATGCATTGGCTAGCTCCACTATCCGATTACACCTTGTGGATTCTATATATGAGTCTGTGATGTATGAGGAGATGAGTAGTGCATTATGGCAAAGAGTACATGATGTGTATGTGAGTCCATTGACTCATGTGAGATATAGATCACATTGACAACTTCGATGTTGGCACTGTGGTTGTGAGGGGCATATTCGATGATATTGCTTCAGGAGGATGCGATGACGACATCAGATACATGCATATGATGCAGGTCAGGTAGTGGTTTCAGGAGAGTCTATGGTAGTTGATTATGTTGGTGATGGTGATATCACTTTCTCTTATGGTTCATCTCAGGATTCCTCTTGTTCATTGGAGAGCACACATATGGCTTGGTTGTTTGATGCATTAGCTAGATTTCATGTTACTCCACATCACGAGTGGTTCTGTTGATTCTCAGGTGAGAGTCGTGGATGTGTGCACATGCCTGATGGTACGACATATGGCATTGAGGATGCAGGAGATATATGCCTTATGCTACCTAGTGGAGCATCACTTAGACATGTACGCTATGTGCCTTCATTTCCTACGAGCTTGATTTCAGTTAGCCAATTACAGGAGAGCAAATGTTATGAATTCCTTGGTGAGCATCATTTTCAGTTGTAGTTGGGATAGCTTATGCTTGTCAAAGGTGCCAGGATTGGGTATAGTGTGTGATGGTGCAGTTTAGCTCTCAAGATGCACAACTAGATACATCCTTGGTTGCGATCATGGCTGATTTGGATGCTGAGGAGTCAGCAGTTATGCAATCATTCTTGGATTCGCTCATGCCAGATGTTGACATAGATATGTTAGGACATGTTGGTCTTGATGATGGTGCTTTGGATGCCTTGGATATAGGCATGTCGGACATGCTTAGGTTAGCCAGGATAGCACATGTTTCATCAGCATTCGGGAGTCTGATGTACGAGTTGTTATGCTCAAGACCAGACACTACAGTTTCTATTAAAGCATTTGCACTTGGAGTTGTCAGTTGTTCGATGATTGACACAGGCATAGAGTGAGTGGGAGCTTTGCAAGAACTTCATCAGTTCTTGCATCCATCATATGTGAGCTCGACTCTTATCGCTATGAGTCTAGAGTAGTTTGAGCTGCATGGATACACCTTGGTCGAGGTAGTTGGTGTAGGCTGATCTGTATAGGTTGAGATCTAGACTCTTCTTGTACATTAGTATATAGTTCTACATCATTTTTTGTATATGTTATCACTTATGGTCACATTGACGCTTAAGTGAGAGATTGTTGGGGATGTAAGGGTCATGTGACCTTACCCCCATATTCATATATACATCATATATAGTGCATTGCCCAAAGAAAGATCATTATGTGGGTTTCGAGGCTCCCATGCATATATGCACATCTCTTCTCTTCTCTCTCGCATCATCTCCTCCTTGCTCCTCTTGTTCTGCACACCAAATCCCTTCAATAATGACATCACCATTTGATAGATCATGAACTGTACATCTCATCTACAAATTTCATAACCAAGCCAATCTTGGCTAAAGCTGAATTGATAACAAATTTTTGTTGATCCCTAGCACAAATAAAGCATCTAACAATGTAAAAGAACTACCATTTGAAATAGTCATAATGATCTTACCAACTCCCATGATAGGATAAGAGGAGTTGTTGGTGCATGTGATAGCATTCCCTGTAGGGGAAGGCTCGAGTGAAGTGAAGAAGCTATGCTGGGAGGTAATATGTTTGGTTGCCCCACTATCAAAGTTACAAACATTTGAGTCTACTATAGACATACACTATTCATGAGAAGATGGGTCATAATTGCAAACAGTGGCAAATGCCCATTCTTCATTCAACATAAGATTAGCAGACTCTATTTTGGGTGTAGAGGCCTCTAGAACAACCATTTCAGCCTCTTTCTTCCTTTCCTCTTCAATAGCCAGTTTGTGACAACTCTTTATGACATGATCATTTCCTTTATAGTATTTGCAAAACAATTTCTGATTTTTTGTTTTCTTCTTATCTTTGTCATCCTTCTTTGATTGTGCAGAATTAGTAGATTTCTCCTTACTAGTAGAAGAGCTCCATTTACCTTTGCCATTCTGACTAGCCAGGAAAGATTGATCTGCAACATGCATAATGGACCTATTCTGCCTAAGCTGATCTTCCTGCAACAGAAGAGAGACTAAATCCTCAAATTTTAAGGCATTTGGATTGCCTTTCATAATCAAATGAAGAGTAGAAGCAAAACTATGATATGAATCAAGAAGAACATTTAGAACAGTCTGCACAAGTGAACTGTCCAACAAGACTTCATGAGTAGAAATCAATTGTTCCTTCAAATCTTTGATCTCGCACCGTCCTCCACTAAAGAAGAGTACAAAGCAGCTTGGTTTGCTTCTTGTGAGGCAGTCTGACTAAGGAGAATTCTTGCAGATCTAGGCTTTCCATCAAATATGGTGACTGTGCTTAAGTGTGATAATAAAAGTTGTATGGCCATTGCAAACAACCCAGTATTTCATGCTCACACCAAGCATATAGAAGTACAGTACCATTATGTTCATGAGCTAATTGAAGATGAAATTGTGGAGCTAGAATATTGACCAACAAAGGAAAATTGTGCTGACATATTCACTAAAGCACTTGAAAGAGAGCAACTCAACAGGCACCTTCAACAAATGAGCATAGGATCGAGACCTGCTTGATTTATCATTTGGTAAACATTGAGGGGGGGTGTTAGTATATAATCATTGTCTAAACCTCATGATTGTATGTACTAATGCACATTTTGTAAGGACCCCATTATGAGGAGAAGCCAAGCATGCATTACCCAATTGATGGGAATCCCGAATTGCATGTTGGATGAAGATCATATTGGACCATGAAAGGTATTGTAAGGAAAGGGAGTTACCGGGGTCCCCAATTGTGGGGTCTCGGGTAGTGGGGAGTAGTCCCAATTGGGGGGTCCAAGGGGCCAATTGTTGATATATTTAGGTAGTGATGTGTGTGAACATTCTAGGACCACCGGGGCACTTTTTTCCCTCTTTAGGAGGTTTTTTTTCCCCCGGCTTGCATATACGCCTATTGCCCTAATGCGCTACTTATCTTTGTACATTCTCTAGTAATACATTCAGTCTTGTGTGTTGTGTTCCAAGCTTCTTCTTCTTCCTTGTGTTGTTCGCGTGCTTTTGCAGACGTCTAACTCCAACAATTGGTATCAGAGAAGGTCGCCGCTTCATCTAGGGCGTCATAAGCACTCCTCCGGTTGTAGTCTCCGATGCCGAAATCGCGACGTGAGCTCATTTCGGCCTCCGAACGCACTATCACAGCGCTTGTGCAGGCTATTTCATCTTTTTGTGCCAAAGGTATATACTTGTTTCGATTCGCCAGTATAAGCATCTCGAAGTCTGCTACAGGTTTAGCAGAACTCGTCTCGGGAGTTCCGTTCAACTTTTTGAGATGCAGTCAATTTTTTGCATCAAGGTATTTTAGTCACCGGCCATGGTTGAAAGCAGTGATGTATTCCATATGTTGGCTGTTGAGGATAAGTTGGATGGTACCAACTACCCATTATGGGCTTATATGATGCGACATGTATTTGTTGCAAAAGGACTGTGGAACATTGTGCAGGGTGTTGAAAGACGTCGTGTTACACCTACGACTACAGGTACTGCAAATACAGATGCTGAAGCTGATGGAGATGGGGTCGAAGATGATATTCTGCAGATTCCTGTTCGTGCTCTTGTTTCTGTTGCACCTACTGCAGAGCAAATTCGTTGGGATGGCAGAGATAATCAAGCACATGCATTGATAGCTTTATCTGTGTGCTATTATTCCTCACATTCGCTCTTGCAAAACAGCAAAGGATGCTTGGGATACACTTACCACATTGTACCAGGCTAGGAATGAGGCTCGTGTTGCTTACCTCCGAAAACAGTTGGAGAGTGAGCACATGAATGAAGGTGATTCTATGGACAGTTTTTTAACAAAGATCAAAGACTTGAAGGAACAATTGATTTCTGTTGAGGAGGTTATACCAGATAGCTCACTTGTGCAGACCGTTCTGAATGGTCTTCCTGATTCATATCAGAGTTTTGCTTCTACTCTTCGATTGATGATGAAAGGCAATCCAAATGCCTTGTCATTTGAGGAGTTGGTCTCTGTTCTATTACAGGAAGGTCAGTCCAGGCAGAATAGGTCCATTATGCATGTTGCAGATCAAGCTTTCCTGGCTAGTCAGAAGGGCAAAGGAAAATGGAGCTCTTCTACTAGTAAGCAGAAATCTGCAAATGCTGCACATTCGAAGAACCAGGATAAAGATGAGAAGAAATCAAAAAAGTAGAAATTGTTTTGCAAGTACTGTAAAGGGAATGATCATATCATAAAGAACTGTCCAAAACTGGCTGCAAAAGAGGCAAAGAAAAAGGAGGCTGGAATGGTTGTTGCAGAAGCCACTACATCCAAAATAGAGTCTGCTAATCTTGTGTAGGAAGAAGAATGGGTGTTTACTACTGTTTGCAGTTTTGACCCATCTTCTCATGAGCAGTGCATGTCTACAGTGGACTCAGATGTTTGGTACTTTGATAGTGGAGCGACCAAACATATTACCTCGCAGCGTAGTTTCTTCTCTTCACTCGAGCCTGCCCCTACAGGGAATACTGTCACATGCGCCAACAACTCCTCTTATCTTGTTATGGGAGTTGGTAAGATCATTCTGACTACTGTTGATGGTAGTTCTTTCACCTTGTCAGATGCTTTATTTGTGCCAGGGATCAAGAAGAATCTGTTATCAGTTTTTGCATTAGCCAAGATTGGCTTGGTTGTGAAATTTGTTGATGACAGATATACAGTTCATGATCTGTCAAATGGCAATGTTATTATTGCTTCTGGCATTTTATGTCGTGGGTTGTATAAGCTCATAGACTATGAAAGATATGTGAATGATTCGGCATGTGTAGTTCATGATTTTCACGCTATGTCAGATGCAAAGCTTTGGCATGCACGCTTTGGTCATCTGAATTTTGCTAGTTTGCTACACCTGCAGAAATCTGATATGGTGTCTTCTTTGCCCAAGCTTGAGGCACACAGAAAACATGTATGTGAAGGCTGTATTTTGGGCAAAATGCAGCGTTCCTCCTTTCCAAAAGATGGTTCAGTTCGGGCTACACAGAAATTGCAGCTTGTACATAGTGATGTCTATGGTCCTATGCAGACACCTTCTTTTGGAAACTATCTTTACTTCATGACTTTCATTGATGATTTTTCCAGGCATGCATGGGTATATCCATTGAAGGCAAAGTCCGAAGTGTTTTTGTGCTTCAAACAGTTTTTGGTTTTGGCTGAAAATCTGTCAGGATATAAAATAGGGACCCTCCGTTCTGATCGAGGGGGGGAATATATGTCTTCTGATTTTAATGCATTTCTGGCTGAACATGGGATAAAACACCAGTGTATAGTGCCGTATACACCTCAACAGAATGGATTTGCTGAATGGAAGAACAGGTCACTCATGGAGATGGCGAGGTGTAAGGTCAAGAGTCAGGCTTTACCACATAGTTTCTGGCTTGAGGCTGTCATGTGTGCAGCATATGTACTTAACAAGTGTCCCACTAAAGCGCTGCAGTCTATCACTCCATATGAGGCTTGGCATGATTGCAAGCCATCTGTTGCTCATCTGCGGGTTTTTGGTTGTTTGGCATATGCACTAGTGCTTGAACAACATCACATAAAATTGGATGATAAGGCAGTAAAATGTATTTTTGTTGGGTACAGTTCTGAAAGTAAAGGCTATTGTCTGTATCATCCACAGATTAAACGCATTCTGGTTAGCCGTGATGTTGTTTTTGTGGAAGATGCTATTCAGCCATTGCTTTCATGTACTAAGGAGACATCTGTTAGCTCCAAAGACATGTATGATACTTTGATGCCTCTTTTTACAGGTGGACAGTCTACTGCTGGTCTTAATGAGGCAGCTTCTTAGCCTTTGCAAGTTTCATGTAATGATGCAGATCATCCCATTTCTGATGCAGATTTACATGATGCACTTGTTGATGAGAGAGCTGATATTGAGGAGTCAAAAACTATGCCAAAATGGCTGGTGCAGACTTTGCGTGATAACAAATTAGATGCACCTTTGTCATATCGTACTCGTTCAGGCTCTCATAGTGCCTCCTTTGCATCGGATCGCTATGCTATGGCTGCATCTAGTCTCTGTGATGAGAATGAGCCTATTTCTTTTGATGAAGCACAAAATTAAAAAAATTGGATGGCTGCAATGCAATTTGAATATGATGCTATAATGAAGAATGGTACTTGGTCTTTATGTGACTTGCCTCCTGTCAAGAAAGCCATTGGTACTAAGTGGGTATACAAGCTGAAGTGTAAACCTGATGGTACAGTTGACATGTATAAGGCTAGGCTTGTTGCAAAGGGTTATGCACAGGAAAGAGGCATTGATTTTGATTAGACCTTTGCACCCACATGTCTTATGTTCGGAGCATATGTGCACTTGCAGCCCATCATGGTTGGAATGTACATCAGTTGGACATTAAAACTGCATTTTTGAATAGTGACTTGCATGAAGAAGTGTATGTTTTTCAGCCCCGTGGTTTTGTGCAGAAAGGGCATGAAAACCAGGTGTGCAGGTTAAAGAATGCATTATATGGTTTAAAGCAAGCACCACGTGCTTGGTATGAGAAGATACATGCCTATCTGATTGCACATGGTTTTGTGAACAATCCAACTGAGAGCACCTTATATGTTAAGCGTGCTAATGATGTGCTTCTGATCATTGTTGTCTATGTTGATGACATGCTGCTCACAGGTCCCATTTAGAAGCATATTGCTGATTTTAAGGCTGATTTGCATGCCTCATTTGAGATGTCTGATTTGGGGCGTTTGCATCACTATTTGGGCATTCAGTTTATGCAAGTTGATGGTGGATTGGCTTTGTGTCAAACGAAATATATTGACACATTATTGCAGCGTTTTGGCCTTGAAGACTGTAAGCCTATTGCCACTCCTATGGATACAAGTTTACGATTGAGTCTTCATGATGCTGGAAATGCATTTGATGTTGTCCTCTATCAGCAGGTTGTTGGATGCCTGATTTACTGATGCATTACTCGGCCAGATATTCAGTTTGTTGTCTCACATATGAGCAGGTTTATGCATTGCCCAGGTGTCAAGCATTGGCAGGCAATTAAGCGCATCTTTTGCTACTTATGTGGTACTCGGCTACTTGGGTTGTTTTATCCCAAGGGGGGATCACTACCGCCAGATTTGCATGCTTTTTCTGACTCAGACTAGGCTGGTTGCTATGACACTCGTGTGTCCACTAGTGGCTTTTGCTTCATGCTTGGTAGCTCATGTATATCTTGGTTGAGCAAGAAGCAGCATAGTGTGGCCACTTCCAGTTGTGAGGCCAAGTATAGGGCAACTTTCACAACTACTGTTGAGTGTGTGTGGCTCAGATGCCTTATGGCTGATTTGGGTGTTGGTCAGTTCTCTGCCACCACCATCTTCACTGACAGTCGCAACGCATTGGCAGTTGCGAGGAACCCTGTGTTCCATGCTCGCACTAAGCACATTGAGGTGCATTATCATTATGTCAGGGAGACGTTCTCTGCTGGGGAGATTAGCTTGGCAATGTTGAAGATAAATGTACAAGCTCATTTTCATATGAGCCGTGCTTGGATAAATTTACCAAATATAAAGATAAAGGAAAAGTAGAGGAAAAAAGGGAAAATAAGAAAAGAAAAAGTCTAGTCAAAACTTCATGATGAGTAAGAGATACAATATCTTGCCTTGTAGTTAGTAGCATGTAGTGGACAAAGTGGCGAGTTAAGAAGGAGGCACAAACTTCTTCACATGCTCATTGGTTATTAAAGTGAAGTGGGAGCACATTCAAAACAAGGAGAGAAAGAGGCAAGAGCTCCCAGTAGTCGGATCTAGCCATTTTGTCATTTTGGTTTTCCCTTAGACTCCTTCCAGCCGCACGTCAGTTTGTACACAACTCTGTTGCAGAGCTCATATCTCCGTGCATATGTAACCATTTTGTGCGTTTAAAAAATTATTGGAAAGCTTATCTTTGTAGTTTCATCATATCAAATATCTCTTTGAAAGCTTATGTAGTTTGTGAGATATCAGTGAAAGAGTGAAGTCCAGTTTTTCAGTATACCTATGTAGATAGGTAGTCTATTTTGGTCGGTTCAGTTTCCCAACCAAAATATATTCAAATTGCATGATTTTTGTCTTGTTGGAAAGCTCTTGGCATCTACTTTCACTGTCTCAAATATCACATTCAGATCGTTCATACTCTGTGAGATATCTATCATAGAGTAAAGTCCAGTTTTATAGTGTACTTATGTGTGCAGGTGTTCTATCTTGGTGAGTTGAGTTTCCTAATCAAAACTCATCCAAATTACTTGATTTTTAGCTTGTTGGAAAGCTATTTGTGGCTACTTTTTCTACAGCAAATATATTGCTCAAAGGGCATATATTCAGAGAGCTATCAGTCCGAGAGTGAAGCTCAGTTCTTCAGCATAGCTATGTGGACAGGTACTTCATCTTTGACAGTTGTCTTTCCTAATCAAAACTTGTCCAAATTAAGTCATTTACAGCTTGTTAGAAAGCCCTCTTTGTCTACTTTGATTGCCTAAAGTCTCAAGTCCATTTGAGTTTTGTATTGAGAACAGCAAGCTATCTAAGGTGCAGATGTTTGTCCAAGTGCTGGACATACAAGGGTTCACTACACACTTCCGTTGCGCATAGGAGAACTCATTCTCCACAGTTGGTATCAGAGAAAACTTGGTGTTGAAGCTTCATCAACAGAGCTGGAGGTGAAGCAAAGCAAAAGAGGAGCTACAAAACAAGAAGGAGCTTCACAAACGCAAGAGCAAAGGACTATAACTATTCGAGGTAACTCTCAAAGTCTTTGATACTCTTCAATGGCTGACTTGGGTCAACAAGTAGAGAAGTTGGATAAGGATAACTATCCCGTGTGGAGGTTTAGAATGACCAACTACCTAATGGGCAAAGGCTTATGGGGTATTGTGAGCGGCGATGATGCTCAACCTCAAATCAATCAAGCTATGGCCACCGACGTCCAAAGGAGGCAAGCAAAAGAATGGGAAGAGAGGAATAGGAGAGTCATGTTCCTCATTTCACAAGTCATTACTAATGCCATGGTAGGTCATATTCAACATCTAGAGAAAGCTAAGGATGCTTGGGAAGCTCTTGAAAGGATGTATTCAACAAATACCAAAGCTAGGAAACTTCAACTCAAGAATGAGTTGAACACAATCAAGAAAAGCTCGAGTCAATCCATAGCTGAATATACTTTGAAGATTAAGGAGCTAAGCGGTGCTTTAACTTCTATTGGCACAACGGTTGAAGATGAAGATCTTGTGTGTTATACTCTCAATGGGTTGAGAGAAGATGAAAGATGGAAGCCTTTTATAACTTCCATTAACTTGAAAGATGTATATCCAGGTTTTGAACAACTAATCCCTCATCTTGTCACAGAAGAGCTTAGCTTCGGTGGTCCCAAAGGAAAGGACAGCCACAACCAAATGTTTTATGTAGGTCGAGGTGAAGGAAGAAACTCAAGAGGAGGCTCAAGAGGAAAGGGAAGAGGTCACAACCACTCCAACTACAATCAAAACAATTCGGAAGACAACAAGGATGCATCAAATGCCAACGCACAAGGAAGAGGTCGAGGTAGAAGTAGAGGAAGAGGCCGAAGCTCCTACAATTCTCATAAAGGTATAACATGCTATAATTGTGGTAAAGTAGGACACTATGCTAGTGATTGTTGGCTGAAGAATGGAAGACCAAATGGAGGCAGTCAAAGGAACCAAAGCAACTATGCAAGCACCTCAAGTGAAGGAAGCAAGGACACACTACTTGCAATGAGACATGAGTATAGAAGCTCTTGTGAAGATGACAAAAAATGGTACATTGATTCAGGTTGTAGTAACCATATGTCATGCCAAGGAAGTTTGTTCACTAATCTACAGGTACCAAGTGGAAAAGGATGTGTTGAAACAGGTGATGATACTCAACACATGATTGAACACATTGGAGATATAAGGCTTGGAGATACAAGTAGAGCAAAGGTACTATCTAATGTTCTTCATGTTCCTACAATTTCAAAGAACTTGATTTCAGTAGGACAAATGTTAGAGAAGGGTTATCATGTCATATTCAATGAGAATGGGTGCTTCATAAAGAATCCAAAGGAAGGCTTCAAGGTCATTGCTCAAGGTAGAAGAGAAGGAAGGATGTTCACTTTGGATGTCCAACATCCACATGGAAAGGTCATGTACATTCAATGTGGGAACAAGAAGATTTCAGAGCTGGACTTATGGCACAAAAGAATAGGACACATCAACATTCCAAAGCTGAAGGACATGAGCAAACATGAAGTGGTAAGAGGTCTTCCAAAATTTAATAGCATTGGACTACATGAGTTATGTGAAGCTTGTCAACTAGGAAAGCAAACGAGGCAACCATTCAAGAGGAGCAATTATGTGGCTCCAAATGTCTTGGACTTGATACATACGGATGTATGGGGACCAACCCAAGAGGCATCAATGGCTGGTAATAGATTTTTTGTCACCTTCATTGATGATCACTCAAGAAAGGTATGGCTGTTTTGTATGAAGCAAAAATTAGAGGTGTTTTCTATATTCAAAAGATTCAAAGCTGAAGCTGAAAAGGAAATAGGAAGGTCTATCAAAACCTTAAGGTCCGATGGTGGAGGAGAATACTTCTCCAAAGAATTTTCAGATTTTCTACAAGAGAATGGGATGAAAAGGCAATTCACTTGTAGGTATACACCACAACAAAATGG
Source organism: Ceratopteris richardii (assembly GCA_020310875.1). Classification (NCBI taxonomy): domain Eukaryota; kingdom Viridiplantae; phylum Streptophyta; class Polypodiopsida; order Polypodiales; family Pteridaceae; genus Ceratopteris; species Ceratopteris richardii. The sequence continues at coordinate 70,195,286 of CM035427.1, read as the reverse complement.
AGTAGCTGAGAGGAAAAATAGGCAAATTGCTGAAATTGCAAGATGCATGCTCAACGAGATGAAGGTACCATTGTACTATTGGATTGAAGCTACCACAACCGCCATTTACTTGATGAATAGGTGCACAACATCACGAATACATCACTTGACTCCAAAAGAGGTATATTCCGGTAAGAAACCTAATCTTACACACCTCAAAGTGTTTGGATGTGTTTGCTTTGTTCACATTCCACAAGAAGTTAGAACAAAGATGGAACCAAGGTCAGAAAAATGCATTTTCTTCGGCTGCTCGACGGAACAAAAAGGATACAAGTGTTACAACCCTAGAACAAAGGAATTAAGAGTCTCGCGAGATGTGGTCTTTGATGAACTAAGACCATGGTATGAAGATAAAGGAAAGGAAAAGATTCTTGAAGAAGATTGTGATGATTATGCAGGAACAAATCAAAGAGAAGTTCAACAATCAAGCACAAAGGCTTCAGGTCCAGAGGCATCTACATCAAATGAAGAATGTTCAACATGGAGGAGGAGTCATTCTTTGTCTTCAAATTCAGCTCATAGTAGAGCCGAAGAAGCAAGTGCTACTCCAAACAGTGAGGTAGATGCAAGTGAAGAAGAATATGAAGAGGTAATCACTGCGATGGTAAAGCTAAATAGGTTAAAGAAGCAACTCTCTAAAGGCAAGGAAAGAAGATCTTCAAGGACAAGGTATCCAACTCAAAGGTTGAGTTATGATAGTTTTATGGTGACACATTTTGCATACATGATGCATGTTATCAAAGACAAAGAGCCTGAGACATATGAAGAAGCTTGCACACAAAAGGAATGGAAGCAAGCTATGAAAGAGGAGATCAAAGCTCTCAAAGATAATCACACATGGGAGCTAGTGCCAAAGAAAGAAGGTATGAAGATTGTTCCAAACAAATGGGTGTTTAAAGTAAAGAGGAATGCTGATGGTGCACTAGCTAGATATAAAGCTAGATTAGTTGCCAAAGGATTTAAACAAACACAAGGCATAGATTATGATGAAGTTTTCAGCCCCGTTGCAAAGATGGGATCTATCAGAACCTTAATAGCAATTAGTGCTTCAAGGAGATGGCCATTATATCAACTGGACATCAAAAATGCTTTTCTCAATGGAGAACTACAAGAAGAGGTATACATGAGTCAACCGGTTGGATTTGAAGATGAAAACCATCCAAATTTTGTTTGCAGGTTGAAGAAGGCACTTTATGGCTTGAAGTAAGCACCAAGAGCATGGAATCAGAGATTGGTAGAGTATCTAACTAAGTGTGGATACAACCCAAGTAGTGCAGATCCTTCGTTGTACATGAAGAAGGAAGAAAATAGAGAGGTATATATTTGCATATACGTCGATGACCTCATCATAATAGGAAATGATGTTACAGGGATTAAAGATATCAAAAGGAAGCTTGGTAAGGAGTTTAAAATTTCAGATCTTGGAGAGCTGAAATATTTTTTAGGAATTGTAGTTGTTTATGGAAAGAGTGGCATCTAGTTGATGCAAAGGAAGTACTTGTTGGATGTTCTTTTCAGATTTGGAATGAGTGAATGCAAACCACTCACTCAACCCATGGACACAAATACAAAGATTTGTTCAAATGATGGAGAACCATTGGAAGATGTAACGACATACAGAAGCATTGTAGGATCATTGATCTATGCAAACATTACAAGACCTGATTTGTCTTATGTTGTTGGTGTACTTTCTCAGTTTATGCAAGCCCCAACAAGTGAACACTTAAATTCAGCCAAGAGAGTGTTGAGATACATAAAGCATACAGTTAATCATGCTTTGTTTTACAAGTTTGATGAAGAACTGCAGGTCAAAGGCTTTAGTGATGCTGATTGGGCAGGTTCAAAGGAAGATAGAAGATCAACTTCAGGTTATGTGTTCATGATAGGAAGCAAACCTATCACATGGAGCTCAAAGAAACAACCTACTGTTGCACTTTCATCTATGGAGGCTGAATATAGAGGATTAGCTTTTGCCACATGTGAAGCAATGTGGATTAAAAAGCTTTTGGCCGATCTTGGAGTGCAAGTTGGAACCATCCCTATATATGGGGATAACCTGTCAAGTATCTACTTGGCGAGCAATCCTATGTTTCATGCAAGGAGGAAGCACATAGAGGTCCACTACCATTATGTAAGGGAGAAGGTGCTCAACAAAGATGTGGAGATAAAGTTCATTATAACCAAAGAGCAGGTTGCATATATGTTTACAAAGTTCTTGGATGCTTCTAAACTCAAAGGCTTCAAGGATGTGATAAATTTGCAGGACATGGTTGAAGATAACTCCCAAATGAGCTTGAGGGGGAGTGTTGAAGATAAATGTACAAGCTCATTTTCATATGAGCCATGCTTGGATAAATTTACCAAATATAAAGATAAAGGAAAAGTAGAGGAAAAAAGGAAAAATAAGAAAAGAAAAAGTCTAGTCAAAACTTCATGATGAGTAAGAGATACAATATCTTGCCTTGTAGTTAGTAGCATGTAGTGGAGAAAGTGGTGAGTTAAGAAGGAGACACAAACTTCTTCACATGCTCATTGGTTATTAAAGTGAAGTGGGAGCACATTCAAAACTAGGATCGAAAGAGGCAAGAGCTCCCAGTAGTCGGATCTAGCCATTTTGTCATTTTGGTTTTCCCTTAGACTCCTTCCAGCCGCACATCAGTTTGTACACAGCTCTGTTGCAGAGCTCATATCTCCGTGCATATGTAACCATTTTGTGCGTTTAAACATTTATTTGAAAGCTTATCTTGTGCAGTTTCGTCATTTCAAATATCTCTTTGAAAGCTTATGTAGTTTGTGAGATATCAGTGAAAGAGTGAAGTACATTTTTTTAGTATACCTATGTAGATAGGTAGTCTATTTTGGTCGGTTCAGTTTCCTGACCAAAACATATCAAAATTGCGTGATTTTTGCCTTGTTGGAAAGCTCTTGGCATCTACTTTCACTGTCTCAAATATCTTACTCAGATCATTCATACTCTGTGAGATATCTATCATAGAGTAAAGTCTAGTTTTATAGTGTACTTATGTGTGCATGTGGTCTATCTTGGTGAGTTGAGTTTCTTGATCAAAACACATCCAAATTACTTGATTTTTAGCTTGTTGGAAAGCTATTTGTGTCTACTTTCTCTATACCAAATATATTGCTCAAAGGATATATATTCAGAGAGCTATTAGTCCGAGAGTGAAGCTAAGTTCTTCAGCATACCTGTGTGGACAGGTAGTTCATCTTTGACAGTTGTCTTTCCTAATCAAAACTTGTCCAAATTAAGTCACTTACAGCTTGTTAGAAAGCCCTCTTTGTCTAATTTGATTGCCTAAAGTCTCAAGTCCATTTGAGTTTTGTATTGAGAGCAGCAAGCTATCTAAGGTGCACATGTTTATCCAAGTGTTGGACATACAAGGGTTCACTACACACTTCCGTTGCGCATAGGAGAACTCATTCTCCACAAGCATATGTGCCCACGTAGGAGAACATTGCAGACCTTTTCACAAAGGCTCTGCCTAGGGAGAGTGATTTCCACATAGCTTGGCACTTCCTTATACATGAGTGCCAACTCCTTGTTCACCGCATCACTCCCAGGGGGGATTTGTTGATATATTTAGGTAGTGATGTGTGTGAACACTCTAGGACCACGGGGACACTTTTTTCCCTCTTTAGGAGGTTTTTTTCCCTTGGCTTGTATATACGCCTATTGCCCTAATGGGCTACTTATCTTTGTACATTCTCTAGTAATACATTCAGTCTTGTGTGTTGTGGTCCAAGATTCTTCTTCTTCCTTGTGTTGTTCGCGTGCTTCCACAGACGTCTAAGTACAACACCAATAAGCACCCTGGTTGGGGGGTCCCTTTCCACTTGCTCTTGCTTGCGAAGTTGCCTTGGGAAGTCTCCTCTTTATCTTCTTCTGGTGAAAGACTGCCATTGCTTGTCAACTTCTTATTCCATTCAGAATCTGCCCCATGAAAGCCTCTTCTTCAATGAGCTCTCCAATGGATGTCAATTGATCAACAACCTCTTTGACCTTTGTAACAAATGCAGTGATGGTTTGTTTAGGTGTCTTAGCATCCTAAGACCCTTGAGATGGCTTTCATACTCTTATATGTGGTAATAGAAAGTCATAGATAGAGTTTAGTATGTATGACCTTGCTCGAGCATCCCTTGCACACCAAAGTGTAAGCTTATTTGTCTCCTCTTGTGTAGGTCCTCCTTTGGATCTTGGAATAGGCATAGCTTCATTACCTGCTATAATTCCATAAAGATTTCTACCTTGTGAATAGGCCTTTGTTCTAATTTTCCAAGCCACATAGTTTTGTCAATCAAGATTTTCAATTATTGAGGGAAGTCCATCACCCATCTTGATCTAGCTCTGATACCACTGAAAGTACTTGGAGAAGTTTCTAGGAGGTAGAAAAGTGAGTTGCAAAGCGACAAAGTTCTGTCCTCCCAACCACTAGAGGAATAACCCTTGAGCTTATGGATACTAGAATAGACCTTATAGAAATGTGATAAGTGCAATAAAATCCACTATGTACTTTGGAGCATTAAGGAGAAAGATCTGATACAAAACAGATAGGTTTGCACATTGACTAGCTCAAAAAACTTGCTATCTTTAGATAAAACAATCAAATTCAAATGCTTATAGTAGCCACCATGATTACAATTAGAAAAACTCCTTTTGGAGGAATGTTACACATAGGGTTAAATGTATAGAATGCACAAGATTACAGGAAATAAGCAAAATATGCTTTTCGAATGAACCTGACTTTCAACAGTGGTACCTCATATTTTTCAAGCATGCATAGAGATAGACCCCAAGACAGAAAAACTAAGATTTCTCCAAATCTGCTAGACTAAATGCTTTGCAAATTGGTACACAAACACCAGGCAACAATAACTTTCCAATGAATGTTTGATTGGTCCAATTTGGCACTTTTTAAGGAGAGCAACAACCTCTGCAAGTTGACTATTGTTAAAGACGATGATGCAGAGAAATGAAGGAGCAAGACAATGATGGCCACAAGTGTATGTATATTGCTTCCATGTAATGTACAAGTGATTTGAAGTATTTATATAGACTCTTGAAGTGCTCCACGTCTTTTAAAAGTGGATTTTGAATTCAAATGAAGGAGGGATTATTTGTTGAAGGGAATCAATTCACTTTCTTATAATCTAGCAAAAGTGAAGATCTAGTTTGATCTACTTTTAGGTGATTGATTGATCCATTGATTGTTAGGCTCAACCACCTCAAATTAGTGGAATTTTAGCTCTCTTTGTCTCCTTTTACATGTGTAAAGCTATAGGAGTTCATAATGGTAAATGATCCATAAAAAATCTTTTTAAAAAATACAATAAATGAGCATAAGTAAAAGAACTCTCCAATGGATTTTTTTTTTGACGTAATCCAAACAATAGCTTTTTGATGTAGATCAAATCCAGCTCAAGCATAGTGTAAGCTTGATGTTCCAATAGCTCCCCCTCAATCTAAAGTATGCTTTAGTCTTCATTCTCTAATAGGTTGAATATCTACCATTCATTTAAATTTGCAAAGCTTTATTCCATCAAGTGACTTTGCCATCATATTTGCTACTTGCTTTTTAGTCCGAACAAAAGAAATTTCAATCTCCTTTTCCATGAGCTTCTCCCTTTAGCTAAAACAGAGATAAAAAGATGGATTATGCTAAAAATATAATTCCAATGGGGGATTCAAGATGGTCCTATCCCATGGTTAGTGTTCCCAGAAGGAAGACAATTGAAATGAAGTGCGATATAGTTAGAGTTTGTGGAGGGCAAAGAGCTTCCATTAGTCATCATATCCAAGCTCAACGCCTATCATCAGCAAAAGTAAAGCTTTTGGATCACCTAGGACTTGCAAAATCTGTCCAAGTCGTACATAGCCTTCTCGTACCATTTTTTTTTGGCTTAATTTTATTGATTTTCATCAAGCTTTGAGCTTTTTCATGAAAATTAAAAGCCATTTCATATTCCATTTCATGAAGACCTTGTTGGAAATTTTTTAGATTTTTTTTAGGATTTTTTAGAATTTTTTATCTTTTTTCAATGCTATTTTTCTTGATAAAATAGAAGAAAAAAGGAGGCTCTCTGTTCTTTTGAGTGTGATAAGTTGTCTAGAAATTTAGATAAATTTTTGACAATTTTTTGGATCTTATTTGGATTTTTGTCTATTTTTTAGACATTTTCTATAAAAAAAGCGACCCTGGCCGTCTTTTATTTTTCCAAAAAAACCTTCTCTCTCTAGCTCTCTCTATCTTCTCTCTCTACCTCTCTCTATATGCTCTCTCTAACTCTCTCTATCTTCTCCCTCTACCTCTCTCTATCTTTCTCTGATCCTCTCTCTACCTCTCTCTACCCTCTCTCTACTCTCTCTATCCTCTCTCTAGCCTCTCTTCACTCTCTCTCCCCTCTCTTCCCTCCCCCCTTGTCCCCCCCTTCCCACCCACCATAGGACATTTTTATCCAATGGTGTGGTTTCCATTTTTTTTTTTAATTGGCAATATGTTTTTGGCTCTAGATTGCACCTATGGTGGGCATTTTTTTCAAATTTGGGGTCATTTTCATGATTCTTGAGGGTACAACACTCAATTTTTCCATTATTTTTATCAAAATCAAGACTTTTCACCTTCCAAACCCACATGTTGTGTACACATGTATCATGTGTTGTCTATACCACACGTGGTCCACATAGTCTATTCCCTCCTTATTTTCCCACATGTTTCACATTTTCCATATGAAACCTCTATAGCTTACATGCTTTAGCTTTTTTGCCCTCTCCACAACCCCAAATCATACTCCATATCTCTCCCTTTATACCTCAATCCAACCTCAACCTTCCCCCTATGTGCCCTATCCTTGTTAACCCCTAAACCCTCCCTAACCTTTCCTTCCTACCCTCACTCATCCTTTTTCTTCTTCCAAGAGCTAGTATCCAATTGTGATCATTCCCTTGTGATTGTTCTTCCCTGCTCCTGGTGGACTTGGTGGCTGCTCATATGTCTTTTTGAAGGTTTTGCACAACAGTTATCAAGGTGACCCCTCTATGTTCATGGTTTAGTTGTTAGCTCTTCAGGATGGAGAGCCCATTAGATGGTGGGCAACTATTGAGCTAGTCAAAGTCAAAATGTTCAAAGTCAAGTTGCTCAAATTCAAACTGTGCAACTATAGAATTGGTCAAAAGTCAAAGTGATGACTTTGCACGTTATGCATAGGTGGTGCAAAAGTGCAAAGTGGTGCATAGGTGGTGCACAAGTGGCCGTGAACAAAGTGCATAGGTCGTGCACAAACAAATTATTTGCAATGGTTATGGTTTTGCATAAAATTGAATGCAGGTTGCAAATTGTCTTTCTATAAGGTTTTCAAGGGTTTTAAAGTGTTTGGAAGGTTTAGGTGAACCCTCTCGAATGCACACATTTTGAAGAAGTGAAGGTCAATAGTGAAGTCATATGAAGAGGAAGCAGTACGCTAAAGTGTATGTATGGCTTCCCCATTTAAAATTTTGATTTTCTCCTAAAGCCACTATAGGACAAAGTCCTTGGCTGTACAAATTTTTAGTCATTCTTGGGACATCAAAGTGAGCACCAAGATACTCTATCAGTTAGGAGCGATGTACATAACTGAATCCACACTCACCACAAGGTATTGGCATTCTTGGAGTTAGAATAAACAAGAGAGAGCCTAGTCTACACTAGGAGGGAAGAGCAAGAGACACTTTGAACCGGGGTGACGCAGAGAAGCAAGTGAGAGACAAGTGTGCAAGGAAGGTGATCAAGTGTATAGACAGAAAGTGCAGAGGTCCATTGAGGAAGGCAATCAAGGTGGCACAAGGTACCATTAAGGAGGTGTGTCTGTCGACAGAAGGTGTCCTTTCCTCCTACCCTATTGGAAGCTTTAGTGCAAGGTGTGCACAAGTGCAAGCTACCAGAGAGGGTGGAGGTGTAGTGTAGAGAAGGTTGGCGGCATAAGGATTTTTGGCATCTTTTAAACTTGTGTGTGTACTCTTTGGGGTTAAGCACTCTGCATAGAGAAACAATTGGTCTTGTTCTAGACATCATCATTGTATTTTCTATTTGTAATCAATATACAGAAGCTTCTTGTGACTGTGTTTCACTTCTTCTTCTTTTTCTTCCTTGTCATAGAAAAACTCAAGTCCCTTTCCACAAAAGAATCCCCCAACAAACACCAAGGGTCGCCCCATTGAAGCGATGTTATATTTGCGAAGGCGACCACATGGCTAATGTATTCCCATTTCAAAACCAAAACATGAGAGAGCAGAATGCTACATATTGCACTATTGAAAGAAAATATATGAACCATACAACTAAAGATTTTCTGCACAATAGGTGGGCTGTTAGACAACCTTATTAGCAACCTTACCAATAGGGTAGGTATCATAACCAATACCAACAACCATATTATAGGCCACAACAACAATATCAACCCCAGTACCAACAGTATTACCATGCACCATATAGGCCACAACCATTCCAAGGAAACCAATCGCCACCTCTTGCCAATATGATTCCAGTTAAGTATGCAATGTTAGAGGAGAACCCTTATAGAGCATTCGTATCGATGAACCCTTTGATCTTAGAAAATGACCCTCATGCTCAAAGTTTTGACTACATCCATGAAGATAGTCCATGAGCTTATTACATAGAGTCACTCGAGCATAGTGAGACTTATCCATATCAATATGAGGCACTACCTATGGAACCAAATTGGGAGCCAGAATACTCCAATGTCATGTATACAAATCCTAATCCTAGGCCCCAATTAAGACAAATGATACCACAAGTCCCTAGAGGACCGTGTTTTAGATGTCATGGTGATCATTTCATTCATGAATGTCCCCACCCACCGACTCCAAGACATGGACAGACCATCACAATACAAGGCTTCTGTCCTGAGTGCTACAAAGAAAATCTCTCGAGAGATTGTCCAAAGAACCTCTCTAGTGAGCCCAAGAGTAAACCAATTAACATGGTAGGGTTAATGATGGATTCAAGTTCAAGTAGCATTAACAGGGCTCCTATATAGGCAATCACTAGGGCACATGCCTTAAAACAGGCTAAACCAATTGAACAATCAGAGACAAGTGAATTAGGAGAGCTTAGTCGGCTAAACCAATTGAACAAGAACTTGGAAGGATACCAGGGAGAAGAATAATCGTAAGTGGGCTATAAAATCATCCGAATAAGAAGAAATCTTGAGAGATGAAAAATAAAAATAATAGATGTTGCATCTCAAAACCCTTCACATACCAAAAATCCATCCACTCCACTTCATCCCACCCACCACTCATTATGAACAGACCACAACTAGGGTCTGTGCTCGAAGATCCAACCCAAAAAGGCTTCGGCATGATGTTCAAGGCCTACTAGGCTCGACTTTAAGAAGGGCCAACAGCTGCAAACCTACTTACCCAAGAAAATTTTCCTAAACCAAGTGAGAAACAATATCCAGAAACTAATTTTCTAGAATCACAATCTCCAGCCCAATCTGAATCACAATATCCTTGAAGTGTATCACCTGTGGTACAAAGAATACCAAAATCCAAATTTCCTGCAATGTACCTTAGAATTTTCATTCTAGCATTCTAATGACTCTTTTTAGGTTTGTTGAAAAACCTGCTTAACACCCCAACAACATAGCAAATGTCTAGTCTACTGCTACACAGAAAAATAAGACTTCCAACGAGCTTCCTATACTTCTTAGCATCTAGCTTAGGCATGTTATCATTCATAGATAGCTTATGATTTATCTCCATAGTTGTGCTAGTAGGTTTGCAGTCCATCATTCCAAATACCTTAAGTATTTCTTTGGCATACTCCTATAATAATTAGATCATCTACATATACAATGACAACAACTAGCTTGCTATCCCTTTTCATTACATACAATTTAGCATCAGAAGTACTCTTTCAAAACCCATCTTTTTGGAAAAATTATCTATCCATTGGTACCAAGCCCGTGGTGCTTGCTTAAGTCCATACAAAGCTTTCTTCAACCTACATTTTTTTTTTTTTGAATTGGGCACCTCAAAACCTGGTGGTTGCGATACATATACCTCCTCCTTGAGGTGACCATTCAAAAATGCAAATTTGACATCCATCTGAAAAATAGGTGAGGCTTTTGTGCAGCTATTGTAACTACCGTCCAGATAGTTGTCATGCATGTTGTTGGTGCAAAGGTTTCTTGAACATCAAAACCTTCAATTTGTGAAAAACCTTTTGTAACTAATCTTGCTTTATACTTTTCTAATGTGTCATTTGATTTATACTTAACTTTCCAAATCCATTTAGTACTTACTACCTTCTTCTTTGGCGGCAAGTCGACTAGATCCCATGTATCATTTTTTAGTATACTATCATACTCAGACTACAATGCCACTCTCCAACCTGGATCATCAAGGGCTTCTTCATTCGGGTACATCTAAGTGTGGATTGTGATAGCCAAAGAGTTTTTGTGCCCACTTGGTAGTGCCTTATGCTATGTAGCTACAATTGGTTGGCTTTTTACTGAGGAAATTTCACCATCAGATGTTTCCTCCTCCTCAACTTTGACCTGTCTTTTAATAGGCACAAGGTGAGATATTTCTTTGTTTGATGAGATAGTAGATTTACCTTTATCTTCTACTAAGTGTGGTTGTTCATCAAACACCACATCTTGGCTAACAAAAATCTTCCTTGCCTCAAGATCCCACAACCTATATGCTTTAGACTCTTCACTATATCCGAGGAAGACACACTTTTTGCTTTATGAATCCAACTTTGATCTTGTTGAATCAAGAATATGTGCATAACAGAAACAACCAAAAGCTCTAAAATGCAAAACTGAAGGCTTTTTACTAGAATATGCTTCTTGAGGAGTCATCCCCTTTAGTGCTTTGGTGTATCTTTGATTGAGGATGTATACTGCTATATTGACTGCTTCTACCCAAAATGAATTTGGCATGTCTGGAGCTTTTAACATACAGCGAGCCATTTCTATTGTCTTGTTCCTACGCTCAACAATGCCATTTTGTTGAGGTGTATGAGCTGTGGTAAGTTGCCTTTTCACACCATGCTCCTTATAGTAGTTCTTGAATTCTGTTGACAAGAATTCACCTCCTCTATTTGTTCTTAATTTCCTGTTTGATTCATTTTCCACATAGTTATGCCATGTTTTAACTTTTTCAAAAGCATCAGCCTTCTCTAGAATGAAATAAACCCACATCTTTCTACTATAATCATCGACTAACAACAAAAAGTAGAAAGATACTCTTAAAGCAAGTGTAGAAATTTTATTGTGGAGATCAGCATGTACCAACTCTAAAGGAGCTTGAGATCGATTGTCAGTCTCTCATGGAAATGCCTTTCATTGTTGCTTGCCCATCATGCAAGTTTCACAAGGTTCCTGCAACTCTGAAAATACAAACATAACAACCTATTGGACATAGTACATATAGATGTATGGGGGCCAAGTCAAGAACCTTCATTGGTAAGATCAAGATATTATGTCTCATTTATTGATGACCATAGTAGATGGACTATTCTATAGTTTATCAAAAGTAAGAATTAAGTGTTTGATTGCTTCAAAAAGTATATATCACATGTGGAGAATCATATAGGTAAATCACTCAAGAAGCTCATATTTGATGGAGGGGGATAATACTTCTCGAAAGATTTTGGTGAGTTCTTGCAAGATAAAGGTATCAAAAGGGTAGTGACTACTAGGTACTCTCCTCAACTGAATGGATTTGCAGAAAGGAGAAACAAGAAATTGGTTGGATCAGCCATAACAATGCTTGAAGAGAAGAGGTTGCCACATTATCATTTCAACTGTTGTGTACCTTGTCAATAGACTACCATCCAAATCACTTCAAGGTATGACTCCTTATGAAGCATGACATGGAAGAAAACCTATTCTTGGGCATTGCAACTGTTGTGTACCTTGTCAATAGACTACGATCCAAACCACTTCAAGGTATGACATGGAAGAAAACCTTGTCTTGGACATTGCAAAGTGTTTGACTATTTAGTGTATGTTCATTTACCATCACAAATAAGAGGTAAGCTAGATGAAAGAGCAACAAAGGCAGTTTTTATTGGGTATGAATCAACTCAGATGGGTTACATGTTCTATAATCCTTCAACCAGGCATTTCACTACAAGTAGAGATGTTGTGTTTGAAGAACACAAGTCTTGGTATGATGAAGACAAACAAAAGGTAACTCTACCATATGATCTTGATTCTGTCATCAATTAGGAAGCAAGCATGATACACAGTTCCAAGATCCAAGAAGTGATACAGATGATGACCAAGATGAAAGGGAAAAGGATTACAAGCTATGGAAGTCAAGAGGCAAAGCAAAGATGTAAGAGTGTGGAGAATGCTCCAAGCAAGCACCTAGAAGGTCAACAGGGGAGAAGAAACAACCAAAAAGTTATGGATATGATTCCATATTTTTTACAAAGCATTCAATCTACTTGACAAAAGACTCAATTTCATAGGAACCCTCAACGTATGAAGAGGAAAAGGGAAACCCTAATTGGGAAAAGGCCATGAAAGAAGAAATAGATGCATTGAAGGAGATATACACTTGGGATTTGGTTCCAATGTCACCCATTCAAAGTGTAATTGGTTGTAGATGGGTATATAAAGTTAAAAGAAACTCATATGGGTCAATTTGTAGGTACAAGGCAAGATTAGTTTCCAAAGGATGCTCACAAACTCATGGTATAGACTATGAGGAAACATTCTCACTAGTTGTAAATATGACTACATTGATAAGTGTAGCTACTGCAAGAAATTGGAGAATCCTCCAACTTGATGTAAAAAATACATTTCTAAATGGTTGGATAAGTGAAGAGGTATAAATGTCACAACCTCTAGGTTTTGAAAACCCTAATCATGCATCTTATGTTTGCAGACTTAAGAAAGCATTGTATGGATTGAAGCAAGCTCCTAGAGCTTGGAATTAGAGGTTGGTTACATACCTTCAAAATCAAGGGTTTAGACCTAGCAACAGAGATCCTTCTCCATACATCAAAAGGGATCACAATGAGGTTATCTATATATGTGTATATAAAGATGACATAATTATGACAGGTGATGATCTGAATGACATTCAAAGGATCAAGAGACACATGCAAGAGGATTTCAAAATCAATGATTTAGGTGAGCTCACATTCTTCCTAGGTATGTAAGTGATATACACAGATGAAGGAATGTATTTGATTCAAAGGAGATACATTCAAGATCTACTTCTTGAGTTAAAAATGGAGAACACTAAACCTGCAGGTACACCTTTGGACATGTAAACTTAGTGTTTATGAAGATGAGAAAATTGAAAACACTAAAGAGTATCAAAGCTTAGTAGGTAGCTTGATATATGCTACTCATACAAGGGTAGACATCTCATATAGTGTAGGAGTGCTAAACCAACTCATGCAATCTCCAAGAAGATCACACATGGATGCAGCTAACAGAGTACTTACGTACCTCAAATGTACAATCAATGAAGGTATATTCTATCCTTACTCTTCAGATTTGGATATCAAAATCTATTCGGGTGCAAATTGGTAGGAGCTAAGGATGATAGAAGAAGTAACTTTAGTTACCTAGCATTTGCAGGTTGAAAGCTAGTATCATGGAGTTCCAAGAAGCAAACAACAATTGCTTTATCTTCAACTGAAGCAGAGTATAGAGGTTTGACCATAGCAAATCAAGAGGCAATACGGTTAAAAGCATCATATACAGATTTGGGACTTGTGAGTTACAACCCTAACATATTTGGAGATAATGTAAGTTCCATGCATCTAGTAGCAAACCCTATTTTCCATGTAAGAACCAAACACATAGAGATTCATTACCACTTCATCAGGGAGAAGCTCGTGGCAAATGAGATTGAAATTTCTTTTGTTCCAACTAGAAAGCAAGTAGCAGATATGATGATGAAGACAGTTGATGGAATAAAACTTGGCAGATTTAAACCAACTTCAGGTATTCAACCTATTACAAAATGAAGACTCAAGTGTACTTTAGATTGAGGTGGAGCTATTGGAACATCAAGCTAACAATATGCTTGAGGTGGATTTGATCTACATCAAAAAGCTATTGTTTGGATTACGTCAAAAAAAGATATGTGTCGGAGAGTTCTTTTACTTATGCTCATTTATTGTATATAATTTTTTTTTTTATGGATCATTTACCATTCTTAAAGCCTAGAGCTTTACACATGTAAAAGAAGAAAACTAGAGCTCAAATTCCATGATTTTGAGGTGCTTGAGCTTGGCAATCAATGAATCAATCAATCACCTAAAAGTACATCAAACTAGATCTTCACTTTTCCTAGATTGTAGGAAATTGAATTAATTCCCTTCAACAAATAATCCCACATTCATTTGAATTCAAAACCCACTTGTAGAAGCCATGGAACACTTCAAGAGTCTATATAAGACTTCAAATCACTTGTATATTACATGGAAGCAATATACATACAGTTGTGGCCATCATTGTCTTGTTGCTTGATTTCTCTGCATCATCTTCTTCAACAACAGTAAACTTGCATATGTTCCTCCTCTCTCTACAAAGCTCCAAATTGGATCAATGAGAATTCATTTGAAATATATTAGTGTCTTTTTTTTGTGTAGCAAGTTGCAAACAATTTGTTATAGTAGATTTGGAGAATTTTTCTGTCTCAGGGTCTATCTCTATGCATCCTTGAAAAATATGAGGTACCAATGTTGAGTGTCAGGTTCATTCCAAAAGCATATTTTGCTCATTTCTTGTACCCTTGTGCATTCTATACACTGAACCCTATGTGTATCATTGCTTCAAAGGGATTGTTTCTAATTGTAATCATGCTGGCTGCTATGAGCATTTGAAGTTGATTGTTTCATCCAAAGATAACAAGTTTTTTGAGCTAGTCGATGTGCAAACCTATCTGTTTTGTATGGACTCTTTCTCTTTGATGCTCTGAAGTACATAGTGGATTTTATTGCACTTATCACATGCCTATAAGGTCTATATGAGTCTCCATAAGCTCAAGAGCTTGTCCCATGTAGGTTGGATGAACCAGACATCGTCGCTTTGCAACTCACTTTTCTATCTCCTACAAGCTTCTCCAAGTTCTTTCAAATGGCCTTGCTGAAAGCAATGATGTATTCCGTATGTTGGCTATTTAGGATAGGTCGATGACACTAACTACCCATTGCGGGAATATATGATGCATCAGGTATTGGTAGCAAAAGTGTTGGGGGATGATTCAACACCCTATGTAGCTTTGCAAGGTTTTAGGTCCTCATAGGTTGTTTTCCATAGTAACCCTGAGTCATTTTCTTGCCTCTAATGCAAAATCCAAATGTGGAAAAATAACCAAACTTTCTACAATAAAATTAGAAACTCTCATATATCTATAGCATTTTGAAACACTTGATTTGGATACTCCAATAGGGAGAACCAACCTTTGCAAATTAGACTAGCTGTCGGTACTACAGTCTGCCTATGTGCAGAGACACACCTATATTTTTTTCAACTTCACTCAAAGATTAATTGGAGTTTAGTCAAAAATATCACACCACATTGAACTCAGACTATGTAAGCAATCAAATGCAATTAAAATAATTTAAAATGGATATCAAAAGAAGGAGTTACAACCAAAACAAAATAGTCCTAGAAACTAAATCACTCCTCAGAGAGGTAGTGAGCAATGGCTAACTACAGAGAAGAATAAGCTAACAAAATGATTAACTAAGCAAGGGGGCTGCATATAGAAACTTCCTTACACTCTATGCTAACTTTAGGAATAGAGTAGAGGTCATGGACTTACTTCATGAATTTGATTCATACATATATAGGCTGTTCAAAAGTGCTCCTATAACTTTGCAAGAATCTCTCAATTAACCTCTTTAACATTTTTGGTAAGCTATGATTTAGGAAGGTGGTTGAGTCTTCTTGATAGCTGAATTTCATGATATGAAGCCTCTAATTAATATGTCCACTTGTCATCCATGCCTCGGAGACTTTAGCTATGATTTAGGCAAACATTCGAAACACTTGCATGCCAGATCATACCGGATTACTAGACCACCAGAAAAACATCGGAGACACCCCAGGCTGTGCGACCTTTGAGACTTTTAGACCACTAGATAAATACCAAAAAAACATCGGAGAGACTTCGAACTACATGACCCTTGAGTTTTTTTAGGCCATCGAAAAAATACTGGAAAATTTTTTGGTCATCTTCAAGGCTTGAATTTTAACACTCCCCCTCAAGCCTTGAACTTAAATCTACCATGCCAATGCTTCTTTTGAATTTTAGTAGATTCGTTCCTTCCAATCATTTTGTAAACATATCTACAAATGGACCTTTGGTACTCACATGCTCCACATTGACCTCTTTTGCAATCACTCTCTCTTATGAAGTGATAGTGTACTTCAGTGTGCTTGGAACTAGCATGAAAAATTGGATTCGAAGCTAGGCATACACTGCTCATATTGTCGCACAAGATTGGAATCTCTTTTACCTGCAAGTTCAAGTCTTTAAAGAGCTTCTTTAGCCACATAATGTCACATGTGATGAGGGATAAGGTTCCATATTCAGCTTTGGTGGAAGATAGGGCTACTTTTGGCTACTTCTTAGAGCTCCACGAGATAGTCTTGCTTCCAATCATGACTACATAACCACTTGTACTTCTCCTATCATCTTTTGAACCTGCCCAATCTGCATCACAATATGCTTTTACCTACAAATCCTCATCATAAGCATAGAATAAAACTTCATTTATACTACCCTTGAGATATCTAAGAACTCTCTTGGCTGCCATTAGATGTTGCACTTTGGGAGTTTGCATAAACTATGAGAGAACCCCTATTACATGTTTGATGTATGGCCTAGTAAGAATTGCATAGTTCAAAGATCCTACAATGGATCTATACAAAGTAACATCTTCAATTTCTTCTCCCTTATTTTCACTCAACTTTACATTTACCTCCAATGGATTTGCAATTGGCTTGCAATTACACATGCCATACTTTGTTAGTACATCAAGAATGTACTTTCTTTGCATGAAATATATACCTTCCTCCTTGTAAATTACTTCTATGCCTAAGAAGTACTTCAAATCTCTAAGATATGAGATCTTGAATTCTTCTCCAAGCTTTTTCTTGATCTCTCTAATGCTTGCTTCATTATTCCTATAAGAATAAGATCATCAACATATATGCAAATGTAGACAAACTGATCATCTTCCTTCTTCATATACAATGATGAGTTGGATCACTTTTCTTATAGCCACATTTAGCCAAATATTCCACTAACCTTTGATTCCATGCTCTTGGTGCTTGCTTACCATAACGATCCTTCTTTAATCTACACACATGATGTGGATACCTCTGATCTTGAAAACCTTTAGGCTGCTCCATGAAAACAGTCTCCTCTAGGTCACCATTTAAGAAAGCATTCTTCACATCTAGTTGGTGGATCCTCAAACTCTTTGAGGCTGCAATTGCAATGAGAGTTCTTATTGTAGTCATCCTTGCTACAGGGCTCAAATTCTCCTCAAAATCAATGCCATAGGTTTGTGCAAAACCCTTGGCTATGATCCTTGATTTATACCTATATATGCTGCCATCTGAATTTCTTTTCCCCTTGTATACCCATTTGTTGCTGATAACCTTCATGCCCTTTATTTTAAGCATCAATGACCAAGTGTGGTTCTCCTTGAATGTTTTTACCTCTTCATTCATGGCTTGGTTCCATTCTTCATACTTGCTTGCATCCTCAAAACAACTAGGCTTTTCACGTGCAACTACTTGACTCATATATGCATAGTGTTTAGCAATGAAAGAGTCATAAGTGTTGGAGGAGATGGTAGATAGATTCTAGAGATGAAGTGGTGCTGTGAAATCCTGCTTGACACTAGCCTAGAACAAGTTTTGGAGAGTATAGTAGGCCCCTTGATCTTCCTAATAATCACAAATAATCACCTATGTGCTTTGGAGCATGATCCTTTAATCAATGGATCAAAACAAATGAGTAGAAAGTTCAACCATGAACTAAGACTTGCTATTTTAGTCTCTACACATGTTCAGTAAAATGAATGGTGCTCTCAACCTGCTCACAATTAGCCAAATTACTTTTGGCAATATATAACTACCTTAGATAGCTACCAATCATGAGTTGTTTCAATAAAAAAGATCAACTATACACTGAGAATGAAGCTTAGCGAATTGAAGGACTAGCCCGACAATTTCAGGCTACTACAATATGCAAACTAGTGAGCAGAGAAAAACAATGAAAATGAAACTTTGTAGCTATGAAATAGATAGTATGAAAAATCTATATCATTTTAAGGCACATGAAATGATTAACTATGCACTGAGAACAAGCTTTGAGAAGTTATTGTTTTGAGAGGATCATAGCAGAGAAGTGAAGTAGAGATATGATCAATGTGTATGTATTAAATCACATAAGAATACAACGAAATTGGCAATGTATAATTGCACAATGTGAGGGTAGTTATGTGGCTATAGAGTGAGCTCACTAATCACACTAACCCCTCTCAAATGATCTCACTCATCGGGCTCACTCTACCATGCAAGTTTTTGATCCACTTTTTATAGTTTAAGTTGGAGCCAAGTTTTGAATTCAAATTCAAATTCTCACCATACAGTGAGTCCTAAACTTTAGACTTTACTATCTCATCTATCATCCACCAAGAATTTGAGTTTTGATTCCTCCTAACTCCTCGTGGGAATAGTGCAATTAACATGTGCACTTTTGCAAGGATAAAAGATAATTGACTTTTACAAGGGAATAGTCATATAAGACTAATTGTAATAAATGCTAATTGTCCAAGTATGTAGGCTTGGACTTATTTGCACCAACAACTACCCCTCAAGCCTAACATGCTTGCTCTTCATTCCTCCTTGATTTCCTGCAAGCCAATCATCATCTTGAACCTGTTCATCTTAGTTCCATCTAAAGATTTTTTGAGTATATATGCACATTGCAAATTGGTTGATACATATGACAATTGAATGTCCTTGCTGAGTAGCTTTTCTCTTACATAATGATAGTGCACTTCAATGTGCTTAGTCCTTGCATGATACATAGGATTAGCAACCAAATGAAGTGAACTAGTGTTATCTCCAAAAATCATTGGAGTATAAGAATGTAATCCCAAATATGTGTAAAGTTGCTTGAGCCACATAGCCTCTTGTGTTGCATTTGCTAAGCCTCTATATTTTGCTTATGTTGATGACAATGCCACAATTGGTTGATTCTTTGATGACCATGAAATTAGCTTTGATCCTGCAAAAAAATAAGTAGCCAGATGTGCTCCTCCTGTCATCTTTGGAGCCAGCCCAATCTACATCAGAATACATCTTGATATCTAAATCAGAAGTGAATGGATAAAACAACCCTTCATTTATGGTACCCTTTAGATATTTTATGATCCTCTTGGCAGCTTCCATGTGAGGTTTTCTTGATGTATGCATAAACTTGCTTAATGTACTTACTCCATAACATATGATCACTCTTGTTAGGGTTGCATAATTGAGACTTCCAACAAGATTTTGATAACCTGTAATATCTTCAAGGAGTTCTCCCTCATGAGAACTAAGCTTGTGATTGAGTTCCACGGATGTACCTACAATTTTAGTGTTCTCCATCTTGAATTTAACCAACATATCATGAATGTACTTCCTTTGAGTAATAAAAATTCCAGAATATGAATATACAAGTTCTAATCCAAGAAAGTATGTTAATAAACAAAGGTCACTGATTTTAAATTCCTCCATCATCTGAGATTTGATTTTCTTGATTCCATTGGCATCATTCCCTGTAATGATAATGTCATCCACATAAACACATAAGTAAATAACGGATGAGTTAGTCTTCTTTATGAACAAAGAAGAATCTGCTTTGCCAGCAATAAATCCTTGATCATGCAAATATGTGACAAGCCTATGGTTCCAAGATCTAGGAGCTTGCTTTAAACCATAGAGTGGTTTCCTTAGCTTACATACATATTCTGGTTTGTCCTTGTCTTCATACCCTCGTGATTGAACCATGTAAACTTCTTTTGAGATCCATCCATTTAGGAATGCATTTTTAACATCTAACTGATACAAGTTCCAATTATTTGAAGTAGTAACACTTACTAATATCCTGATTGTTGGCATCTTAGCCACAATTGAGAAGGTATCCTCATAATCCACTCCATGGGCTTGAGTAAACCCCTTTGCAACTAGCCGTGCTTTATACCTCTTTATAGAACCATCTGAATTCTTCTTGATTTTATATATACACCTGGATCCTATTACCTTCATGCTTGGTTTCTTGGGAACCAAATCCCAAGTTTTGTTCTCCGAAAGTGCTTCAATTTCTTCCTGCATAGCTTCTCTCCATTCTTTCTTCTTATTGGCTTCTGCAAATGAAGAAGGCTCTTCTGACATAGAATCTTTAGTCATGTATACAGAATGTTTGGTGACTAGTGATGTGCCATAGCCATACCTTATTGGTTTTTTACTCTCCCTTTGAGATCTTCTGAATGTTATCATTAGTATCCATGTGAAAGGCCAAATGGCCATCGGAAACTTCCTTGTATATGTTCTTTAATAAAACATATAGTGGTCTAGTCAGTCACAGACTGTAAGTTCGACTGCATTTGTAAGACCTAAGAAGTCTGTCTTCGTGCTCCTCTGTGTATTTCTTTTTTTTTTGTGTATTTTGCAGCATCTGTGCGAAGTACTATGTGCGGCCTCAGGAGCTCGGTTTTCTACTCCGAGCATATCGTCGTGGAGCTCTCAAGAAGGAGAGTGCACTGTGGTGCATCAGCATCGAATCACTTCATTGGTATCAGAGCAGTTCGACGCAAAAAGCGCACCCTCCCAAGGCTTTCTCCAAGGCACCATCTTCGATGCAAATGGCATCGAAGATGGTGATATTCTGTAGATTCATGTGTGTGCTACGGTTCCTATTGCACCTACTGTAGAGCAAATTCATTGGGATGGCAAAGATGCTCAGGCACATGCATTGATAGCCTTGTCTTTCAAACATGCCATTATTCCTCACATTTGCTCTTGCAGAATAGCTAAGGATGCTTAGGATACACTTACCACATTGTACCAGGCTAGGAATGAGGCTCCTGTTGCTTACCTCCAAAAACAGTCGGAGAGTGAGCACATGAATGAAGGTGATTCTATGGACAGTTTTCTAACAAAGCTCAAGGATTTGAAGGAAAAGTTGATTTATGCTGATGAAGCCCTTCCTGATAGTTCACTTGTGCAGAATGTTCTGAATGGTCTTCCCGACTCACTCCCAGGGGGATTTGTTCATTGCATCACTCCTAGGGGGATTTGTTGATATATTTAGGTAGTGATGTATGTGGACACACTAGGACCACCGAGGCACTTTTTTCCCTCTTTAGGAGGTTGTTTCCCCAGCTATTATATAGGCCTATAGCCCTAATGGGTTACATATCTTTGTACATTCTAGTGGTATTACATTCAGTATTGTGTCTTGTGCTCCAAGCTTCTTCTTCTTCCTTGTGTTGCTTGCGTGCTTCTGGAGACGTCTAACTCCAACATGCACTTCACTTGTTCATGGTCATCATACCATCCTCACATCTTCTCGAACTGACAATTATGAGTTGGATCTCCTCACTTCAGTACTTGCCATTATGCTAGAGTGACACATAGATTGAACTATTTTGAAAATTCATCATCACATAATCTTCATGGTTATAGATTCCACAATGAGTTTTTATACTTTCAAGAGAAAATATTTGTTAACAACCCTTTAAAGATTTTATAATGAAAGAAATGCATAAACCTCCATGTATGTCACATGGTAGCATATAAAGCACTAATTTGTGCATGTTAAGATTTGTATCCTTTGTTCTCAAATGGAAAACGAGCTAAACATCAGAATGATAAAGTGTTTGGTTTTCTTTTTATGCCATTACCCATTCCTTTAAAACATGCAACAAATTTCTATGTATTTTACTTAGTCTTCCTATGACTTCTTCACATAATGATGTGGTTTGGACGATAGTAGATAAATTTGGAAAGCATGCATATTTGATTCCTATAAAATAAAATTTCTACACCTAAATATGATAATTTGTTTATCAAATGTATTTTACATAATGGATTTCTTAAAGTCATTTTCTTAGATTATGATATTTGATTTTGTAATCATTTTTGGGTTATATTTTTAAAAATCTAGGATCACACATGAAGCCTTCATGGTGTTCTTGAGGTGTCTCAAGGCCATATCTATCTAGTATGGACTTGTTTGCATGTTTCTCGTGCTTTTTGTTGTTTGATTCTAAGTGTGTATGTATTGGAATTCTTCCTCTGGAGCTTCTTTGAGCTCCATACATTTTTAATGATGTGTCTCCATAAGCTCGACTGGTTTAAGGTATTTGGATTGAAATTGAAGTTTTTCCCTATCACTTGAAGCTGGTAAGCTTTTTGTTTGTGTGTCTATAGCAACTTTTTGCAACATTGTCGAGGATCATGCTCCAAATCAAGGTCTTCTACAAATTTTTGAAACTATGGAAAGTTTGAAAAGTATTGTGAACTTTTACTTGAGTTTCTTTTCATATTTTTGAGTTTTTATCTTCATTTTTCATCTTCCATATCTTTAGCTACATTGTATAGTAGATAGAATAGTTGGTATATGCAAGTTCAATATCTTAGGACTAGGAGCATGTTTGAAGCCTCTATAGCTTAAAGAAGTTGCATAATAGAGCGAGTTTATCTCCAAAACTCCAAATTAAAAACAAAAGTTTCATACAAAAATACTTTGTCTTTGCATGTATAAATACTAAACTCTAAGAAGATAGAGCATTGAAGTGAGAGGTAAAGACATGGAGAGAGCGCTAGAGAGAGAATTATCAAGGTTTTGGTGAAAAATTGGTGGTGGCCAGGCATTGTAAAGAGGCCATTGTTGAAGTGGTGCAACGGTGATGCACCACCAAGGATTCCCCTTTAAGTGAGATTCAAGGTGATGCTCTTATAGTAGAAAACCGATCTCTAAACAATATGCACAGTACTCTGCACAAACCTACAAAATACACAAAATCTACTAGTACATAGTCCTCAAACTCAAATTTCCTAGATTTTACAAATGTGGTCAAACTTATAGTCTATGGATTATTAGTCCATTATATCTTTCATTAAAGAACATATAAAGTAGTCTTTGGTGGCCATTTGGTCTTTCACAAGGACACTAATGGTAACACTCAAATATCTTAAAATCATTTTTACCACGTCCTAGTGCTTCTTGCTAGGATTAGACCTTCTGTCACACTTTTGACCACAAATGTAATTTTTGTTATAATAGCTAATCATAGAATACATAAGACTACCAACAGTAGACTAATAAGGAAGTTTGGTCATGAATTACTTTTTCTCATTTTATTTGGGGTAGTCATCCTTGCTCAATGTCACATATGTAGGTAAAGGTGTACGCAATGCCTTTCCACCGTGCATATTGAACCTATGAAGTACTTTGGATATGTACTCACTTTGAGACAAATATATGCATCTGTTACTTCTATCATAAGTAATGCGCATGTCAAAATTATGCTTGGCATGCCCCAAATCCTTCATATCAAATGTCTCATTCATATTCTTCTTGAGCAATGATAAGTCTTCAAAGGACTTACTAGCAATCAACATATCACCAACATAAAGTATCAAGCATATCGAGCTTCCATCCGAGCATCTCTTGTATAGAGATAATGATCCTTGTTGCTTTGAGAATATCCTTGAGACTTCATGAAAGCATCAAAATTTTGGTACCATTATCTAGGGGACTATTTGATTCCATAAAATATCTTCTTCAACTTACAAACTATACCCTCTTTGCCAAGAATTGCTAACCCTTTGGTTGTTCCATATAGATCTCTTCTATAAGATCTCCATTCAAGAAAATAGTTTTCACATCTATTTGTACCATATCTAATTCCTCCATTGCAATGAAATCAAACAATATATGTAGTGTAGTCATCTTGACCATTGGAGAGAAGATTCCTCAAAATCAACACCATGTTTTTGCACTAAATCCCTTTGCAACAAGTTGTGCTTTATACTTTGGAGAAGCACTATCCAATGTGAATTTCAATTTATATAAAATGGCACTCAATATCCCTCTTCTTTGATTTAATTATACCCTTATTCTATTGAGCATTCTTTTTCTTGTTCTTGCTCCTACCACATTGTTGATTATTGTTGGAGTTAGACGTCTGCGGAAGCACGCGAACAACACAAGGAAGAAGAAGAAGCTTGGAGCACAACACACAAGACTGAATGTATTACTAGAGAATGTACAAAGATAAGTAGCCCATTAGGGCAATAGGCGTATATACAAGCCGGGGGAAAAAAACCTCCTAAAGAGGGAAAAAAGTGCCCCGGCGGTCCTAGAGTGTTCACACACATCACTACCTAAATATATCAACAAATCCCCCCTGGAAGTGATGCGGTGAACAAGGAGCTGGCACTCATGTATAAGGAAGTGCCGAGCTATGTGGAAATCACTCCACAAAAGGAAGTAAGCCCAAAGCTTTGCGGAAAGCTTCAAACTTCTCCCTAGGCAGAGCCTTCGTGAAAAGGTCTGCAATGTTCTCCTGCGTGGGCACATATGCCAAGCTGATCTCCCCAGCAGAGAACCTCTCCCTGACATAGTGATAATGCACCTCAATGTGCTTAGTGCGAGCATGAAACACAGGGTTCCTCGCAACTGCCAATGCGCTCTGACTGTCAGTGAAGATGGTGGTGGCAGAAGACTGGCCAACACCCAAATCAGCCATAAGGCGTCTGAGCCACACACACTCAACAGTCGCTGTGAAAGCTGCCCTATACTCAGCCTCACAACTGGAAGTGGCCACAGTAGGTTGCTTCTTGCTCAACCAAGATATACATGAGCTACCAAGCATGAAGCAAAAACCACTGGTGGACACACGAGTGTCATAGCAACCAGCCCAATCTGAGTCAGAAAAAGCATGTAAATCTGGCGGTAGTGATCCCCCCTTGGGATAAAACAACCCAAGTAGCCGAGTACCACTCAAGTAGCGAAAGATGCGCTTAACCGCTTTCCAATGCGTGACTCCTGGGCAATGCATAAACCTGCTCATCTGTGAGACAGCAAACTGAATATCTGGCCGAGTAATGCATAAGTAAATCAAGCATCCAACGGCCTGCTGATAGAGAACAGCATCAAATGCATCTCCAGCATCATGAAGACTCAATCGTAAACCTGTCTCCATAGGAGTGGCAATAGGCTTACAGTCTTCAAGGCCAAAACGCTGCAATAATGTGTCAATATATTTCGTTTGACACAAAGCCATTCCACCATCAACTTGCATAAACTGAATGCCCAAATAGTGATGCAAATGCCCCAAATCAGACATCTCAAATGAGGCATGCAAATCAGCCTTGAAATCAGCAATATGCTTCTCAAGAGGACCAGTGAGCAGCATGTCGTCGACATAGACAACAATGATCAGAAGCACATCATTAGCACGCTTAACATATAAGGTGCTTTCAGTTGGACTGTTCTCAAAACCATGTGCAATCAGATAGGCATGTATTTTCTCATACCAAGCACGTGGTGCTTGCTTTAAACCATATAACGCCTTCTTTAACCTGCACACCTGGTTTTCATGCCCTTTCTGCACAAAGCCACGGGGCTGAAAAACATACACTTCTTCATGCAAGTCACCATTCAGAAATGTTGTTTTAATGTCCAACTGATGTACATTCCAACCATGATGGGCTGCAAGTGCACAAATGCTCCGAACAGTAGTCATACGGCATGTAGGTGCAAAGGTCTCATCAAAATCAATGCCTCTTTCCTGCGCATAACCCTTTGCAACAAGCCTAGCCTTATACCTGTCAACTATACCATCAGGTTTACGCTTCAGCTTGTATACCCACTTAGTGCCAATGGCCTTCTTGCCAGGAGGCAAGTCACATAAAGACCATGTACCATTCTTCATTATAGCATCATATTCAGATTGCATAGCAGCCATCCAATTTTCTGAATTTTGTGCTTCATCAAAAGAAACAGGCTCATTCTCATCACAGAGACTAGATGCAGCCATAGCATAGCAATCTGATGCAAAGGAGGTACTATGAGAGCCTGAACGAGTACGATATGACAAAGGTGCATCTAATTTGCTGTCACGCAAAGTCTGCACCAGCCATTTTGGCATAGTTTTTGCCTGTTCAATATCAGCTCTCTCATCAACAAGTGCATCATGTAAATCTGCATCAGAAATGGAATGATCTGCATCATCATATGAAACATGCAAAGGCTGAGAAGTTGCCTCATTAGGACCAGTGCTAGCCTGTCCACCTGTAAAAAGAGGCATCAAAGTATCATACATGTCTTTGGAGCTAACAGATGTCTCCTTAGTACATGAAAGCAATGGCTGAATAGCATCTTCCACAAAGACAACATCACGGCTAACCAGAATGTGTTTAGTCTGTGGATGATACAGACGATAACCTTTACTTTCAGAACTGTACCCAACAAAAATACATTTTACTGCCTTATCATCCAATTTTCTGCGATGTTGTTCAGGCACTAATGCATATGCCAAACAACCAAAAACACGCAGATGAGCAACAGATGGCTTGCGGTCATGCCAAGCCTCATATGGAGTGATGGACTGCAACGCTTTGGTGGGACACCTGTTCAGTACATATGCTGCACACATGACAGCCTCAAGCCAGAAACTATGTGGTAAAGCCTGACTTTTGACCATGCACCTCGCCATCTCCATGAGTGACCTGTTCTTTCGTTCAGCAACTCCATTCTGTTGAGGTGTATACGGCACTGTACACTGGTGTTTTATCCCACGTTCAGCCAGAAATGCATTAAAATCTGAAGACATATATTCCTCCCCTCGATCAGAACGGAGGGTGCCCATTTTACATGCTGACAGATTTTCAGCCAAAACCAAAAACTGTTTGAAGCACATGAACACTTCGGACTTTGCTTTGAGTGGATATACCCATGCATGCCTGGAAAAATCATCAATGAAATTCACGAAGTAAAGGTAATTTCCAAAAGAGGGTGTCTGCATAGGACCACAGACATCACTATGTACAAGCTGCAATTTCTGCATAGCCCGAACTGAACCATCTTTTGGAAAGGAAGAACGCTGCATTTTGCCCAAAATACAGCCTTCACAAACATGTTTTCCAGGTGCCTCAAGTTTGGGCAAGGAGGACACCATTTCAGATTTCTGCAGGCGTAACAAACTAGCAAAATTCAGATGACCAAAGCGTGCATGCCAAAGCTTTGCATCTGACATAGCCTGAGAATCATGAACTGCACATGCCGAATCATTCACAGATCTTTCATAGTCTATGAGCTTATACAGCCCACGACATAAAATGCCAGAAGCAATAATCACATCGCCATTTGAGAGATCATGGACTGTACACCTGTCATCAACGAATTTCACAACCAAGCCAATCTTGGCTAATGCAGAAACTGATAACAGGTTCTTTTTTATCCCTGGCACAAATAAAGCATCTGAAAAAGTGAAAGAACTACCATCAGCAGTAGTCAGAATGATCTTACCAACTCCCATAACAGGATAAGAGGAGTTATTGGCACATGTGACAGTATTCCCTGTAGGGGCAGGCTCGAGTGAAGAGAAGAAACTGCGCTGCGAGGTAATATGTTTGGTCGCCCCACTGTCAAAGTACCAAACATCTGAGTCTACTGCAGACATGCACTGATCATGAGAAGATGGGTCAAAACTGCAGACAGTAGTAAACGCCCATTCTTCTTCCTGCACAAGATTTGCAGACTCTGTTTTTGGTGTAGAGGCCTCTGCAACAACCATTCCAGCCTCTTTCTTCTTTGCCTCTTTAGCAGCCAGTTTTGGACAGTTCTTTATAATATGATCATTTCCTTTACAGTACTTGCAGAACAATTTTTGCTTTTCTGATTTCTTCTCATCTTTATCCTGGTTCTTCGATTGTGCAGCATTTGCAGATTTCTGCTTACTAGTAGAAGAGCTCCATTTTCCTTTGCCCTTCTGACTAGCCAGGAAAGCTTGATCTGCAACACGCATAATGGACCTGTTCTGCCTGGACTGATCTTCCTGCAACAGAACAGAGACTAATTCCTCAAATGACAAGGCATTCGGATTGCCTTTCATCATCAATCGAAGAGTAGAGGCAAAACTCTGATATGAATCAGGAAGGCCATTCAGAACGGTCTGCACAAGTGAGCTATCTGGTATAACCTCATCAGCAGAAATCAATTGTTCCTTCAGGTCTTTGATCTTTGTAAGAAAACTGTCCATTGAATCACCTTCATTCATGTGCTCACTCTCCAACTGTTTTCGGAGGTAAGCAACACGAGCCTCATTCCTAGCCTGGTACAAAGTGGTAAGTGTATCCCAAGCATCCTTTGCTGTTCTGCAAGAGCGAATATGAGGAATAATGGCACGTTTGACAGACAAAGCTATCAATGCATGTGCCTGGGCATCTCTGCCATCCCAACGAATCTGCTCTGCAGTAGGTGCAACAGAAACAGCAGCACGAACAGGAATCTGCGGAATATCATCTTCGACACCATCTTCATCAGCTCCAACACCTGTATTTGCAGTACCTGTCGTTACAGGTGTAACAGGACGTCTTTCAACACCCTGCACAATGTTCCACAATCCTTTTGCAACCAGTACATGTCGCATCATATAAGCCCATAATGGGTAGTTGGTACCATCCAACTTATCCTCAACAGCCAACATACGGAATACATCATTGCTTTCAGCCATGGCCGGTGACTAAAATACCTTGATGCAGAAAATTGACTGTATCTCAAAAAGTTGAACAGAACTACCCAGACGAGTTCTGCTAGACCTGTAGCAGACTTCGAGACGCTTAAACTGGCGAACAGAAACTGGTATATACCTTTGGCACAAAAGGACGAAATAGCCTGCACAAGCACTGCGATAGTGCGTTCGGAGGCCGAAACGAGCTCAGATCGCGATTTCGGCACCACAAAGCGAAGCTGTTTTGATCTCGGAAACACCCTGAGTATGCTCACCAAATTTTGTGCGAATCTGAGACTGCAAACGGAGGAGTGTCGATGGCGCCCTAGAAGAAGCAACGACCTGCTCTGATACCAATTGTTGGAGTTAGACGTCTGCGGAAGCACGCGAACAACACAAGGAAGAAGAAGAAGCTTGGAGCACAACACACAAGACTGAATGTATTACTAGAGAATGTACAAAGATAAGTAGCCCATTAGGGCAATAGGCGTATATACAAGCCGGGGGAAAAAAACCTCCTAAAGAGGGAAAAAAGTGCCCCGGCGGTCCTAGAGTGTTCACACACATCACTACCTAAATATATCAACAATTATTTCCTTGGTAAGAATCACGAAAACTATATGCATCCTCACTCTGAATACCAACCATAGACTTTATATAGATCTCTTCACTCATGAGTGCTCCACATATGTCATGGTAGATGAGTTTAGCACCAAGACTGCTTTCATTTCATTAATCATATCCATCTTCTTATCATGTAGCTAATATAGCATCAAAATCATGTACATTAGCAACAACACTATTTGTGTCCTCTATGTAAAGATCATATAACTTTCTCATCAGATACACATGATTTGATGTCTTTTTTTTTCATAAATGTTGCATAACTTTTTGCAAAGCTCATGTGCAGTTTCACAATCCAATACTATAAAGTAAGCATTATCTACTAGGTGCAATTGAATGGTAGACCTAGCCCTTTCATCTTACTCATCCCAATCATCATCATCCATATCGATAGGCTTCTTTGAGATTACATTTACTAGCTTCCACTACCTCCTCTGAATCATCACATCTTAAATCTGATTCTTCCATAGAACAAAGTTTGTGTCATCAAATTTCTGGATCTCAAAATGGTCTTTTCCTTGCAAGTTATAACTAGAATGATAATGAAGCTAGAGGAGTCCAAACACTAGTAAGGCTAAAAATGGGTGACCACGTGTCAAATGTTGGGAGAATTTTGGCAGAGTCTCCCTAGAAAAATGGATCGATTAAAAGTTGACCAACCAAAGAGATTATGTGAGAATGTATGTGTTTTTGCCAATAAATGTGTAAAGGAGTAAAGTCAACCATTATATAGTTGAAAATCTAAAATCTAGAAAACCTTTCCCAAAGTCTCCACTATAAAAAATGAGCATATGAACAATGTAGAAAACTCACAATATATTGAGTACTTACATGTAAACCTACATAGTGAGTCATTGACTCCACTAGATATAACCACTTTATCAAAAGAAGCCAACTAGGCTTATTGAGCACCTGCGAACAACTAGGATACATCTCCTATGTGAGGCTAGGTAAGTCTTCCACCTGCATCACCAAAGAGACTCAGACATCTCGATGTCTCCTAGTTAAGAAAACCTCACCACAACCTCTTTATCAATGTCAAAGGCTATATGCAAAAACATAAATGCTATATCAATAACCTTATGGGCATATATAAGTGATATCCACTGAAGTGTACATAGTGTGTACGTGCTCAATATATGCAATAAAATGGTACTAAAAGGCTGAATTTATAGCCCAAACACTAGCCAACAACACTTGCAAGTTTCTTTCAACTCCATTCTTTAGAGCCAAAAATCTGCATAGACTTGCAATGCTTGCTCCCAGCACAACTAAAATTTCAAGCGTCTCTGGTGCCAAGGTTTTTCTTTAGACCAATCTTTCCACCTATATAGCCAAAATTATAAAAGCGGCCTCTACTTGTCCTGAATTTTGTACCCAAAAAAAATCTCAAAAATACTGATGCAAAGAGCCCAAGAAGACACTTTCAAGGCTTGAAAATAATGTAAACCTTAAGTACCTTCACTCCTATGATTGCCAAACAACTAGGGCTTAATGGTAGGGAAACTTTCTAGTTATGTGCACCTTGGAGGAAAAACTATTGGAATGGGTAACCCCCCAGGAAGTACTAGTACTTGATCTCCCTTGATCACTGAATTCCTTCCTCATGTGACACTAATGCGCCAATGGTGACTTTGATGACTAGGATGACAAGGTATGCCAAGGTCTATGCCTTTGTTGCCACTGAAGTGTTTTGATGGCAATGCACCACAGTGCACTCTCCTTCTCATGAGCTCCACGATGATATCCTCGGAGTAGAAAACCGAGCTCCTAGCACCACACACGGTACTCCGTACAGAGGCTGCAAAATACATAGAAAAACACAATACATGGGGAGCACGAACAAAGACTTCTTAGGTGTTACAAATGTGATCGAACTTATAATTTGTGGCTGACGAGGCCACTATATGTTTTATTAACATTACAAAAGTTTCTGGTGGTCATTTGGCCTTTCACATGGACACTAACGGTAACAATCTCCCACTAAAGTCCAATATGGCCAAAGTAATTATGGGAGAAAAATGAAGAATGATAAAGAATACCTGAGTGTAAGTATACAAACTATACCTCCCACATGATGGGCATGTTACATAGTATACAAGTGATTTTGTAAGATCATAAATCAAGTAACCCACATCAAGTGACAACAGTGTCGAAAGCTATCCTGTGGTAGAGCTTTAGTCAAAGCATCTGCAGCATTATCTCGAGTATGAAACTTCTCAAGAATAATGCACTCAGAGGCTAAGAAATCTCTAATGAAATGATACCTCACCTCAATGTGCTTGGTCTTTGCATGATAGACCGGATTCTTAGCCAAAGCAATGGCACTCTGACTATCACTGAGCAAACGAGGTACATGCTGAGTTAAATCCATATCACAAACAAGACACGAAAGCCACAATGCTTCCTTACATGCCTCACTTGTTGCAACATACTCTGCTTCTGTGGTGGAAACAGTTGTATATTCTTGAAGAAGAGATCTCCAAGAGATAGCACCTCCAGAAAAATGAAAAATATACCGTGATGTAGACTTACGATTGTCTACACAACCAGCATAGTCAGAATCTGTGTAACCAATAATGGATGCTTTCCCTCTACCTAAGCATAGACACATGTCCTTAGTGCCACTCAGATATCCCAAAATCATCTTGACTGCCTCCCAATGTTTCTTTTCGGGATTAGACATATATTTGCTTACAACTCCCATTGCAAACGCAATGTCTGGTCTCATAGCTACCATAGCATACATGAGACTATCAACAACAGACTGATAAGGAATTTTGGTCATGAATTCCTTTTCCTCATTTGATTTGTGGCAATCATCCTTGCTCAATTTCACATATATGGGTAAAGGTGTACTCAATGCCTTTCCACCCTGCATATTGAACATCTGAAGTACTTTGGATATGTACTCACTACGAGACAAGTATATGCATCTTTTACTCCTATCGTGAGTAATGCGCATGCCAAGAATATGTTTGGCATCCCCCAAATCCTTCATATCAAATGTCTGACTCAACTTCTTTTTGAGAATTAACAAGTCATAAGAGGACTTCCCAGCAATCAACATATCATCGACATGAAGTATCAAGCATATCAAGCTTCCATCTGAGCATCTCTTTGTGTAGACACAATGATCCTCATTGCTTCAAGAATAACATTGAGACTTCATAAAAGCATCAAACTTTTGGTACCATTGTCTAGGGGACTATTTAAGTCCATACAAGCTCTTATTGAGCTTACAAATTAGATTTTCTTTGCCAGGAACCACATAACCCTCTGGTTGTTCCATATAGATCTCATTTGTAAGATCTCCATGCAAGAAAGCAATTTTCACATCCATTTGGACTAGCTCTAAGTTCTCCATTGCAACGAATCCAAGCAACATGCACAGGGTAGTCATCTTGACCATTGGAGAGAAGATTTCCTCAAAATCAACACCATGTTGTTGCTTAAAATCCTTTGCAAAAAGTCGTGCTTTATACTTTGGAGAAGCACTATCTGATGTGAATTTAAGCTTATATACCCATTTACATGGTAAAGCTTTCATGTCCTTTGGTAAAGGTACTAAATCACAAGTACCATTCTTATGAATAGAATCCAACTCACTCTTCATGGCACGCTCCTACTTGACATGATATGTTGTCTCCATAGCCTCTTTGTAGCAAGAAGGCTCATCGGCATCTATTAGCATAACAAAATCTAAACATGGAACATATCTATCACATGGATGTGAGACACGTGTAGAGCATCTCAATGGTTGCTAAATAGGAACATTTGCAGACTGATCTGATAAGAAATTCTCTTGAACATCCCTATGTGCATCATTTTTATGCATGCTAACTAGACGACTAGTATCCTCAAACACCACTCTTCTCACGTCAACCTCCTTAATGGGCTATTTATGCATCTTAGACCCATTGAAACTGACATCACTACTTTTGATCACTAATTATGTTTCAGGATCCCATAGGTGATATCCAAATTGTCCTTCTCGACCATATCCAAGAAAAATGCATTTCTTTGACTTATGGTCCGATTTTTGTCTAAGATTCTTGGGTATATGAACATATGCTTCACACTCAAAGACTCGAAGATGATCATAATATGGTGGCTTCCCTTTCCATAACTCTTGTGCCACTTTCAAACCTTCGGTAGTACTAGGTGAAAGGTTAATCACATGAATTCTAGTCAATACTGCTTCTACCCAAAAGCCTTGTGAAAGGTTTGCATGATGCAGCATAGAAACTACTCTATCCTAAATAGTTCTATTAATCCTTTCAGCTACACCATTCTGTACTAGGCTATAAGGAGCTACAAAATCTATATGAATTCCTCTAGACTCGTAGAAAAGGCTGAATTCATGTGAGGTGTACTCACCCCCATTATCTGAATGTAAAGCTTTGAGCTTAGTTCCTTTTTCAATCTCAAGTGAAGCAAGCCATTTTCTGAAAGTAGGGAATACCTCATCCTTCGATTTGATAGGATATACCCAAAATTTTCTAGTAGCATAATCTATGGAAGTGACAAAGTAAAGAGAACCACCTAATGACCTTGTGGGCATAGGACCACACACATCTGTATGAACAAGATCTAAAGGCTGAATTGAAGAGTTAATGTGCGTTCTATACACATTTCTAGTTTGCTTTCCATATTGAAAATGCTCACAAAATGAAAAATCAGAGAAAGATAACACAAGTAAGTAGCTAGAATGAGAAAGAATTTCCATTCCACTATGTGATATATGGCCCAAATGGCTATGCCAAATACAAGCCATGGGCTGTTCAATAACCGCTAACAAGTGTTCTTTCCATGATACGAATAAAGGATAAAGTGAGCCAAATTTTCTTCCTTTTTCCAATAACCATATTGCCTTTTGATATGCGAAAGAACTGAGGATAGAATACCACCTTGTAACCAAGGTCATCAAGTTGACCAACTGACATCAAACTACATGATAACTAAGGTACATGGCATACATTATGCATAGTAAATTTTGAACCATCAATGAACTGTACAACCATATCTCCAATCCCCATAATGTCACATTGGTAAGAGTCACCAAGTCTCACAATACCAAGAGAATTTACTGCATAATCAGAGAACCATTCTCTATGTGGTGTCACATGGAAGGAAGCACTAGAATCTAGTAGCCATGTGTAGGAAAGAGAATCAGCCATAAGAACCTCAGTTGGCACAGTACTATCAAATGTCAACACATCAACATCATCAGAAATAGCATTAATTTCTTCAATCTTCATAGTTGAAGTAGATTTTTGCAGGTAATTGTTTAACATGCCCATCGACATTCTGTCCTTTACATTTAGCATTCTTTAATGCATAACAGTATTTCTTCATGTGTCCTTTCTTATGACCATAATGGCATTCAATATCCCTCTTCCTTGATTTACTTCTACTCTTATTTCGTTGTCCATTCTTTTCCTTGTTCTTGCTCCTGCCACATTGTTGATTCTTTCCTTGGTGAGAATCACGAACATTATATGCATCTCCACTCTGAATGCCAACCATAGATTTTCGATGAATCTCCTCACTCAAGAGTGCTCCACATATGTCATCATAAACCAATTTACCACCAGATGCACTATTGCTAATAGTTGTGCAAAACATATTCCATGATGATGGCAAGGTGCATAGCAACAAGACTACTTTCATTTCATTATCCATGTCCATTTTTTGAGCTTGTAACTGGGAGAATATAGCATCAAACTCATTCAGATGAGTAGCAACACTGTCTGTATCTTTCATGCAAAGATCATATAGCTTTCTCATCAGGTATACTTTTTTTTATCCCGTTTCTTTTTCATATGTATTGCATAACTTCTCTCAAAGCTCCACTACGCTTTCAAACTGGGAGAATATAGCATCAAACTCATTAAGATGAGCCGCAACACTTTGTATCCTTCATGTGAAGATCATATAGCTTTCTCATCAGGTATACTTTGTTTGATGTCGTGTCTTTTTCATATGTATTGCATAACTTCTTCCAAAGCTCCTCTACACTTTCACAGTCCAATACTATAAAGTAAACATTATATGTCAGGTGCAATCAAATGGTAGACTTGGTCATTTCATCTAACTCATCCCAATCATCTTCATCCATGTCAGCAAGCTTCTTTGAGATTCCATTTACTGTCTTCCATTGCGTCCTCTAAACTAGCACATCTTTAATCTGATTTTTCCATAGAGCAAAGTTTGAGCCATCAAATTTTCGAATCTCAAAATGTCCTTTGCCTTGCAAGTTATAGCTCCTCCTCGAAACACTGGCACTAGACCCTGATCCACCAGATGTTCTTGAGACCTCTGATGCCATGATGATACAAAACTGAATAGAATGATAATGGAGCTAGCGGAGCTCAAAAAATACCACTAAGGCTCAAAGAAGGATGACCAAGTGTCAGATTCTAGGAAAAGTTCAACAAATTCTTCCCAAAAAAATGAATTAATGGATAGTAATGGCCAACCAAAAGGATTATGTGAGAATAAATATGCTCACACCAAAAAGTGTATCAAGGAGTAAATTGACCACTATATACTTGACAAAACCCAAAAAATTTTGGAAAATTTTTTCCAGAGTATCCTCTGCAAAATAAGCATATGACTAGTGTCAAAATCTCATAAAACTGCAAGTATTGACATGTTTACATGCATAGTGAATCACTGACTCCACTGCATATAATCAATTACCCAAAAGAAGCCAACTAGGCTTATCGAACACCTATGAACAACTATCATGCATCTTCTATGGTGAGGTTGGGTAAGTCTTCCACCTACATCATCAAAGAGACCCCGATGCAGTGTCTCCCAGTTAAGAAAACCTCACCACAACCCTCTTTATCAAACGTAAAAGGCTTTATGCAAAAACATAACTGTTAAATCAATGACCACATGGACGTACAAAATCGTACATAGTGTTTATGTGCTCAATATATGCAATAAAATGACATTGAAAGGCTGAATGCATAGCCCAAAAACTAGCCAACAATACCTACAAGTGTCTGTCAACTTTGTTGTTTAAGTTCAAAAAATCTGCATAAATTTGCAATGGCTGCTCCCACTGCAACTGACACACAAAATTGGTGATCATACTTGAGGTCATTGGCAATTCAAAGCAACCTTTTTATGTGTCCTAAAAATTTTGATTTGAGAGCTGCCTTTGAACGCACTATTATAATGAATATGTAAGTAATTTTGTCCTTTTGTGCCAAATCCTATATAGTTTTCGATTCATAAGTACAAGTACTTCAAAGTCTATTATAGTTCTAGTAGAGCTTTTTTAGGTATTTATGTTCAAATTTTTGGAGAAATAATCAAATTTTTTCATCAAGGTATGATCATTGGCCATGGTTGAAAGTAATGATTGTTTTTATTTCAATGTTTGGTTGTTGAGGATAACCAAAATGGTTCTAACTACCCATTGTGAGCATACATAATGCATCATATATTCATAGAAAAAGGCTTGTGGAATATTGTGTAGGGTTTTGGAATACATCCTCCTAGTCCTACAAATATTGTGATAGTAGGTGATGCAAGTGGTTTCAAATATGATGAGCTTCAATTTCCTGGTCCTACTATGCTTCTTATTGCACCTACTATAGAGTAGTTTTGTTTGGATGGTAGGGATGCCCAAGCATATGCATTGATAGCTTTGTCTATCAAACATGGCACTATCTCTCATAAAGATGCTTGGGGTACTCTTACCATACTTATCAGGTAAGAAATGGGGTTGTGTGGCTTACCTTCAAAAAAAGTTGGAGAATAAGCATATGAATGAAGGAGATTGAATGGACACTTTTGTGACAAAGATCAAGGATTTGAAAAAGTGGTTGATTTATGATGATCAAATCTTGCTAGATAGTTCAACCTTCCATATTCTTATTAGATTTTTGTGTCTATTCTTTGTTTGATAATGAAAGATAATCCAAATGCCTTAGCTTTTGAGGATTCTGTCTTTGTTTTAATACAGCAACATCAATATAGAGAAAATAGATCAATTATGCATGTTGAAGTATAAGCAAGATTTCTTACCTAGTCAAAAGGGCAAAGGTAAATGGAGTATGTAGAAATCTGCTAATGTAAAGGAACCAAGTACCATTCTACCTAATAGCATCATATTTAGATTGCATAGAAGAAATCCAAATTTTTGGATTGAGTGCCTCATCAAAAGAAATAGTTTCATTCTTATCACAAAGATTAGAGATATCCATTGCATAAAAATCGGATGCAAAGGAAGCACTATGAGAGTCTGAACGAGTATGATATGACAAAGGTGCATATAATTTGTTATCTCTCAAAGTATGCACCAACCATTTAGGCATATTTTTTGCCTCTTCTATGTCGGTCCTTTCATCAAGAAGTGCATCATGTAAATTTGCATCATAAATGGAATGATCTACATCATCATTTGAAAACTACAAAGGCTAAGAACTCGCCTCACTAGGACTAGTACTTGATTATCCACTTGTAAAAAGAGGTAGAAAAGTGTCATACACATGCATTGAGTTAACTAATGTCTCACTAGTACATGAAAGTAAGGGTTGAATTGCATCTTCCACCAACAAAAAAACAAATGCACAGCTAACTAGAATGCATTTATTATATGAATAATACAGATGATAGCATTTGCTTGCAAAATTATACCCAATGAAAATACATTTCACTCCCTTATCATCCAATTTTCTATGCTGTTGTTTAGGCGCTAATGCATATGCCAAACAACTAAAAATATGCAGATGAGCAATAGATGGCTTATAACCATGCCAAACCTCATATGGAGTGATAGATTGCAATGCTTTGGTGGGACATATTTTAAGTACATATGTTGCACACATAATAGCCACAAGCTAGAAGTCATGTGGTAAAGCCTAACTTTTGACCATACTCCTTAAAATTTCCATGAGGCATGTTCTTTGTCTCAGCGTGTCTAGAAAATTCATCAATAAAAGACATGAAGTATGGGTAATTCCCAAATGAAGATGCCTACATTAGACCAGTGACATCAATATGAAAAACCTACAGCTTATGTCTAGCTCTAACTAAACCAACTTCTGGGAAGAAAGAATGCTATGTTTTACCCAAAACACAGCCTTCACAAAGATATAGAGGGTGCCTCAAGTTTGGGTACAGAGGACACCATTTCAAATTTTTGCAATTGAAATAGAAAATGCTTGTTACCATCATATAGAGTTATTGCACCAATAATCCTTTTGACACACTATAATATTTTTTTCTCAGTGAAAATAAGTAATTTATATGTAAGGTATTTCGTCTGTATTCTCTTATAAATTTTAATTAGAAATAGGCAGAAATAATGCAATTTCTAAATAGTGGTTTATTAATAAGACACTAAATCAATCATTCGGTGCCTTATTAATAAGGCTATAAACAATTGTTACAAATTCATCTTTATACCCATACTCAGTAATGGCTTGAAAAACAAACCTAGATCTCACTAATGCAAAATTCCATGCAATTAAACAATGCAATGGTAGTCTCTAATGTGAAATAATGATAATAATGATAATAATGATAATGATAAAGTGCATTTTTATTAGATTCCTTGTAAAATATATGTGCCTCTTGCCCTTGACAACAATTTCAGTATTCTATATTTTTCAATATAATAACCCAATTGTAGTGGGAATATTACCTCAATTCTTTCTTCTTACAATGCATGTGCTTTGAAAAAAAGAACTACAAGTGGGAAAAAGTAGACAAAAGGGAAATTTCAAGCAACCTGAATAAGTGTAGAGAATGCGAAAGATAAATGTGAATTCTATAGTGTCAATTAAGTACATTATCTTCCAACTCTTCTTTGCACTAATTTCCATACTTGTTTTAGGAATTACTCCTAAAATCTTGTAAACAAAACAATCATCGCGAAAAAAAATTTTGTGTAAGTATAATTTTCTATTGTCAACTCGCTAACTCCATTATAGTCCATGCAATGGCTCATAAAAGAACGAATCACCATTTTTATGTTGTATGGATATAAACAAACTTGTTCCTTCAAGTTTGACACTTATTGACGGATTGCAAATGAATGGAAAGTACATGGTGGATGACCATAGCACTAACATGATCTTACACATGTAGCATATGGTTGAATCAATTCACAACGAACATGTTTTACGTTGCCATTAATCCAATTGTTATAGTTTTCAAATACGACACTGTTTTGTGGATTTAATTATTGTCCCAAATTTCTTCCTTTTGCATTGTGTGTGCGAACTCATTGAGCATCAACACAGCTAGATGCCATGACTAGATGGATAAATAATGTTATTGCTTTGATCTAATAGTGAAGAACGGGCAGTAAAGAAACAACGCCCATGTTCAACTTAAGTGCTCTAAAGCTGTAAATCCCCATGAACTTCAAGCAAGTGAATTATTGTTCATGGATATTTCATTCATGATATTATAAGCTCCTAGAAGGATACCTAGAATTAGAGTCGACATAAAGTTAACAATTGGTTTTGCAGTCTTTTTCCAAGTATCTTGTTTTGGTACCAAACTAACATTAAAAGAAGATCAAAATATGGGGCTATGGGTCTATCCACCTTTACATCAATCCATTCACTTCTCATTAATGAATGCTCCGTGAGATAGATTCGGTTTTAAGCAATACATTTAGCGCATTCTTTGCGCATTTGAAGAGGACACATTGTAAAGCTCTTCCATAGCCACCTTCAGATGCTAAATACATGCCGAAGGAAGAATGTGATCTTGTCATGACAGTTAGAAGTGCATGGAGCAATTGTGGAAAAGGAATGTCACTTTCTGATTTCAATCTTGGATACTCTCAAAAATGCCAATTCTATTTCTCAAAGGAAAAAAACACTTATAGTAACAATAATAAAGAGGGCAGTAGACCTTAAGCATTTAAGCCAAGAAATGTTGCACATTGGAGCAGACTCTCTATCTGCAAGACCGTATCTTTTAACAATAATTGTGTCTTGTCTGAAAATATATCTTTCTAGCCATATTTCCAGTTCATGCACCATGTGTAACTCAACCTTCCTAACTCAAACAATGTATGCTCATTTTGATTGAGAAAACTGTTTTGAGCTCCCAGATCCTGATCATTTCTGAGTTCTTAACATTCGTCGATCAGATCTCTTTTGCCCTATAGCTACTGAGACCCAAGATATTCCAACTTGTCTCATGTCTTTTACCGTCCCTTCCATGCAACTCGGTGTATTCAGAGAAACAATGGAATGAAATGAGGGAAGGGGGTACAAGCACAGGCTATGCCAGCACAGAATGAGTGCAACACAGGTGTGGGTGGGTGTTTTGGGTGGATGGATGTGGGTAGGAGGGGGGCCAGACAGGTGTGGGGCATAGGCGTGCACGCGTGTGCGCGCTTTTTTTTTTTTTTTTTTTTTTTTGGTTGGGGAGGGGGGGAGAGGGGGAGAGACATCTCCGTGGGTGGAAAGATAATCAGGGAACTAAATCCCAAGAATTCTTCATCACATGCATGTAACATGCACAAATTGGTGTACATCTCTGCTAATGACATTGGAATATTTTGCAGGAAATGGTTGCAGGTCAATTATTTATCAGGGATCTGCATTCCCAAACAAAAATGAACAGAAATCTTGATGCATCTTCATTTTTAAAGGTGACTATGCTTGCACACCTTCAAATTGCATGTATGTTTGCTTATGGACGCGCATGAATAAATGTTCACTTGTATATGTACATACGTGTTAAATGCAAATACCAAAGCATGCATAAAATTGGATAGAGGAGAGGCTTTGAAATGACAAGAGCAAATGCATGCACATGGACATGGACAAAGTGGTTATCATGAAGAGACTGTGGATTAACAATTTTCTATACTCAATCAAAGTTACAGAATCATGTACTAACTCGCTGCCAAAACCAAAAATGCCTTCGCTCTCGTGCATTGTACAAAGTAAAGCAGAAATTCTGCCAAAATAATGCCTTCACAAATTTTTGAGATGCATTCCCAGCCATCAAAACATGACAAATAGATAGCTTATCAGCTTGAACAGAACTGATCACCTCCAAGACCAACTCAATATTGATCCATTTGAAGGAAAATTCATTCACTATCTCAATGGCTGAACACTAATAGCAACCATTAGACCTGTCCTGTTGCTGACTGGATAAATCCACTAGCATTGAACATGACTGCTTGAAAGCTCGTGACAATCAGATAATTTGTGAAACTTTCTGATTTATGACATTCATGAAATCTGAGCTCATTCAGAGTGAAAGCTTCAACCTCGACCTTGCAATGCATCTGGAATATGCAATTCTTGATAGAATGGCACCTCAAGACGTTCTCTTACAACACACCTGGGGAATTCATCGTCCAGTTTATCTGTGTTTCTGAAATCAGCAATCCTTTTACCTTTGCCTAGAAAAGTTGGAAACCACCTAGATGAATTTGGTTTTTGACTGGATCTTGAACCACTTCCTTGATATCCCCTTTTGGCTACTTGATGTTGATGAGACCGATGTGCAGGCATCCTTGAAACTCTTGAGATAGACTTCGACCTTTCTCCTAATTCAGTGAGTGAGAGAACTACAAGAGTACTTGCTATTATCAGCACAGATTTTGACGGAGGTCCTGTGACTTGTGCTGAGACTTGGCCCACCAAACGTCCAAGAAAAGTTATTGAGCTTCTGACTGCAATAAATGCAAATGAAAACACTCTTGAATTCACAACAGACTTTCTCATGACATTGACTGCATTCATCGTGATTCTCACCAAGCTGTCAGGATCCCTGAAATCATCATCCCCATAAGCTGAGTCCAGTTCACTACCTTCATCATTTTTGGGATCATCTATATCAAATCCAAACACTTGTCTCTTGCTCAGCTGCTCTTCATTAGATTCCTGGCTCCTTACAGAGCCATATCTTCCTCTGGGGAATGAACCGAGGGAAAAGGGAGATCCATCTTCTTCAGAAAGTGAAAGATGACCTTGTGCTGAAACCTCATTCTTATCAAGGACATCACCACCGGCAAATGCAAGTGCTTCTTGAACTACATCCAACTCTCGTCCTCTATATTCACTCAGCAATTTTAAAAATACCCGGCGACTCTCTTCAAGTTCTGCAAGCCCTGCATCTCTATCAGCCCGTTGTTGCTGTTGCAAAACCTATCCAAATAATAAGCACAATATTAAGACTCACACAAAATGATCTGGCATAGATCAACAAAAGAAAGAGTAGTTTAAAAATAGCACATGCCACTGTTAGTTTTGTTGAACATGAGTAAGATTTTCCAAGTTATTCCGACAAAAATAACCGTTTGCAAACACCAATTTCACTTCAATAGAGATCTGTAATCCAAAAAGGCATAGAAGCTGGAATGCAAAACATGAAAATAAATTATTCATACTATCATTTCAGCCCCACATCTCATCCATACAATTTTTATTTCTTTGGTCTCACTCTTTTGTGATTTGGTGAACAATAACTCGAATACTGTATACAGTACGAGTACAATTGGATTTCAAATTTGTTTACATATTTATCTACACCTACACAATCACATTCAAATTATTCTAAGATATGGCTCAGTCAATCGAATATCTTGTGTCCCCATTTCCTCGGGATATCTGATGGGCGCTTGCAGTTAAGTGTCTGGCCAGATGGGAAAGGACGAGCCCAGTGTGAATCAGCCCATCTCCTTAAGAGAGTCCTATAAATAAGACTCAAAGGCTCATTGGCATATCCTTATGTGTGCACACTTGGGATCATAGTTTTTCCATACGCGAACCATATAGCAAACGCATACGGGTACGGAAGTATGAAAAAAGTATGGAATCTTTTTAAAAATATCATACTTGATATCATATGTCTAGCACAAAAATGATTTAAAATTTGAAGTATTATGATATCATACGTGATATCATACGTCTAGCACAAAAATGATTTAAAATTTGAAGTATTATGTATACAATAATATAGTATTAAAGATCAAAATTTGTTGGGGTTGTCAAAAAGGAGGATCCTGGTAGGGCACTAATATTGGTATCAGAGTGAACTCTCTACCCGAAGTCAAGGGAGGGTAACATGTACAAATCCACTATAGCTCATGGGACATGGGACCATGATGTGTAGGAAAACAGCAGAATCATAGTGTACAAGAACAATACAATACAAGTCAAACAAGAGGTAATTCCCCAAGGACTTGAGGTGAGAATTGGACAACAGAATCTGCTTGATCTGCTCAACATGCCCCACACACACACACACACTTATGAGACGAGTTTTACAATATATGAAATGTAGAGGCTATGGACATTCAAGAACGCGAGGTAGATTAATGTAGGACAGCTATGGACGCTTGCACAAGGCTGTAATCTACAAGTGCAGCATCCAATTTGTCAATGGTACCTTACACTTGACAGTACATCGATGATCATTGTAACACGTTACACAAATAACAATACGCTTCTTTATCCATATACAACAAAAAAAAAAAATAGACTACGAACTTAAGTCGTGATTCATATTGGAATTCGCACCATAAATGAAATAATGAGGAAATATTCCAAGTATTCTTTGTAAATTGGTCATATACATATTTTTTTCTTTTCTACTTACTCTCTTACCTCTCATAAATCAGAGCAATACACACCTTATATGTATTAAATTGCCTACAATATCTTATGTGCATATCATAGTGCGACAGAGAGATTCAAATCGTAAGATTTGAATCAAGAGTCAATCATCTGAATCATTCAGATCCAAATAAAAATCGAGGTCTTTATCCACTCACATAAGAAAAAATCCAAAAAAGCATACATATATATAGTAAATACATATTTGCATTATAGTGATAGGCTCCTAGTAGAGATGTAAGCTATCGAGAGTGAAGTGTCGACTCAAGACTAATAGAGAGCCGAGGTTAGAGCTAGATGGCTGAAAGCAAATGATTGTCTATATATTGACTTGACAACAAATCTCTCTCTCTCTCTCTCTCTCTCTCTCTCTCTCTCTCTCTCTCTCTCTCTCTCTCTCTCTCTCTCTCTCTCTCTCTCTCTCTCTCTCTCTCTCTCTCTCTCTCTCTCTCTCTCTCTCTCTCTCTCTCTCTCTCTCTCTCTCTCTCTCTCTCTCTCTCTCTCTCTCTCTCTCTCTCTCTCTCTCTCTCTCTCTCTCTCTCCCCCTCCCCCCCCCCCCCGTAGCAAGCAGACCATACCACATGACATCATCCGAGCAGAGCTCTCAGCACCACCCATGGTCCTCGAGGCACTGTTCCAGACAGTGAGTTTCATACAAAGGGTGAGGGAGTTACCAAGCAACAGAATCACTCGTAGAGCTTTTGAGGCAGCTATACAGTTATCTCAGAGTGGACATGATAGAGCCTGGTACTCACAGGTCACATCTTGGTTCGCGACACATGGGCTCGATATGGAGAGTTTGCCACCTTTTGAGTACG
The DNA here is from genome assembly GCA_020310875.1 of Ceratopteris richardii. Lineage (NCBI taxonomy): Eukaryota > Viridiplantae > Streptophyta > Polypodiopsida > Polypodiales > Pteridaceae > Ceratopteris > Ceratopteris richardii. The sequence continues at coordinate 70,150,376 of CM035427.1, read as the reverse complement.
ACTCAGACTCACCTTACTATCAGCTCTCTCGCAGCGAGAGGAATCTGGTGATCAGACAGGACTTATGGAGGCTCTACATCAGGAGAGTATGGAGCTCACCCAGTTTAGAGGGGAGGATGTCAGACTACAGGGATCAGTTTCTCACCATTATGTCAGATGGGTTCATACAAAGACCACGCTCTATGGACATCTATATGCCACAGAGTTCACGAGTAGCGATTGGACAACTCAAGGTCGCATCACACAGACTAGAGATCGAGAGTGGGAGACACAGTGGGGTCCCGAGAGCAGAGCAGATCTGCAAACTATGTACAGAGGAGGTGGAGAGTGAGGAGCATTTCGTATGTCGATGCACAGCATACACTCATATTAGAGACAGATATGAGACTTTGTTAAGAGGGCAGCCCACCCTACGAGAGATTATGGACTCCCGAGATCAGAGACAGTTAGGACGTTTCTTGATGGAGATTCAGAGGCATAGAGATGCACTCTTACCACTGAGACACACAGCTATACAGGTGGAGAGGAGACAGCTACAGCTCATGTAATAATGTATCAGTGCATGTGCATTATGTGTGCATAAGTGCATGTGTGTATGAGTGCAATGTGCATGTGTGTATGGAGCAAGTGTGTGTATACATTGTACAAGACTTGAGTGCATTGTGTGTGTATGAGCATTGAGTGGCAAGTGCATGTGCATTGTGTGTGCATTGTAATTTGTGTCTGTGCATTATCTATCATCTGTATGACATGCACTATAGTCTATGTAGATAGTCGTATCATGTATGTAGTGACTAGCCATAACTCATATGTATTATGTAATATCATATATGTATGTACTTACTACAATGTTACATGTACATTATAATTTATGTGTGTGTGTATATGTAGCATCTTATATATATATACATGTACTATAGTCTATCATCTATGTAATATGTGTGCACTATGTGTGTAATTACTAACAGTGTACGTATGTATGTACTATGTATCTTGTATGATGTATACAGTATGTTGCAAGTTGCAACTTGCATGCATCATTCTAAATTCATCATGAGTCTACTTAGTACTATCATAGTATCACTAAAGTCTAATTTTCTTTATGTATGCACGTTCTTCTCTAGCAACTAGCTGAATATTACACATGGCTCGAGATCCCTACTGGAGATATGTCAAAAAGATTAGAGACTATTCTGGTGGAGGTGGATCAAGAAAATAGAAGTGTAATTTTTGTGGATATGAAAAGACAAGTTCAGTGACAAGAGTGAAGGACCATCTTGCACGTGTCCCATGTAGAGATATCGGACCATGCAAAGAGGTCCCTAATGATGTGTATGCTGGGCTTGAGGCATGGAGACGATATCGGATGGGAATGCCCTCATGTGATGAGGAAAAGGAAGAAGAAGGCACCCAAACAGCTACCTCAAGCCAATGTGTTGGCACTTCAACAAGAACTAGAGTTGAACGCTCTAGTATTCATACTTCCTCTAGTGTGGGTGAAGGTCCTAGTGCAATAAGGATACCTTTACCCAAAGTGGACAGCCATGCAAGAGGTTCATTGCAAAGTGCAAGTGTCAAAGCTAGCTTGCAAAAGCAAGCAATGAGAGAGGCCACTAGGGAAATCACGCGATTATTCATTCGTTGTGCTATCCCCTTCAATGTGGCTAGAACCACTCAATGGAAAAACACCATAAAATCGATTAGCCGCATTGGATGTGAGTGGGAAGGTCCTTCAGCAAAGATTGCGCACTAGGGAATTAAAGAAGGAAAAGGCATGTTTGGAAGTGCAGCTTGAGTTTTTGTGGGATACATGGAAGAAGTATGGATGCACCATCCTGTGTGATGGTTGGTCAGATGCCCACAAGAGGCATGTACATAATGTTATCGTCTCATGTTGTAAGGGGTCCATGTTTTAGAAAGCTATAGATGCATCGACTCCTAATCTTACCATTACAGGCACCTTCCATTGGTAACTGGTTAAGTATATTATTTTGATTTCATGTGCATTGTATATTATGTAAAGTGTAAATTCTAATTTCTGAATTTTTTTATTATTAGAGGTGCATATATTTGGGAGCATATAAAAATTGTCATAGAGGAGATTGGGGCTCATAATGTGGTACATGTGACAACAAATAATGGAAGCAATTGTGTTTCCATGGGGAATTTACTTGAACAAGAATATCCTTCTATTGTTTGGACCCCATGGGCTTCTCATTGCCTAGATCTTTTGATTGAGGATGTGGGCAACATATTTTGGGTGCATGCAATCTTCGCCACAGCAAGAAGTATGGTCAGATTTGTGACCAAACGTCCAAAGATGTTGGCTATGTTTCGAGCTAACAGTCAGTTGGAGATCCTCAAGCTCACCGTCACGAGGTTTGCTTACATGTTTGTGGTATTAGAGAGACTTGTTCGTGTGCGAACAAATTTGATTCGCACAATCAACAGTGATAAGTGGATTGCTTGGGATAAAAGCACCACTCCAAAGTTCTTGCAGTTTAGACGCAATGTAATGAATGAGTCTTGGTGGGTTGAGGCAGAGGGTTTAGTTAAAATCCTAAACCCTATATATACCGTCCTACGCATCACCGACATGGAGGGAAGTACGATGGGTCTTCTCTATGAGTATATGGACAAAATTGGAGAGGCCCTGAATAAAAACACATACTGAATAAAAACACATACTTATCTGTTGAGAAGTAAGTTTTTTCCATGTTTTATGTTTTCATTACTCTTTAATCTTGATTAGCCATTATAAGCATGACATATGTAAGTTTTTTCCATGTATTATGTTTTCATTACTCTTTAATCTTGATTAGTCATTATAAGCATGACATATGTAATGTATTAATTCTTGAATTTCCTTTTCATAATTGTAGAGTGGAAGAGATACGACAGGTATGGAATAGGCGTTGGGATTGGTTTCATAGACCAATTCATGCTGTCAGTCACATATTGCATTCATTATGGCATAGTGAGGATCAGCTTCAGAGTGAGGAGCTAGATTTTGGCTTTAAAGAGTACATACAGCGTTATAGTGGTGGTGATTTAGAGATCATCCGTCGCATAGAGGATGATCTTCTTGCTTTCAAGAATGAGACACACCACTTTAGTAGACCGACAGCAAAGCTCCGAGAGACTAAGATCCAAACTGTCTCATGGTGAGAGAAATATGGTGCATGTGCACCTACATTGGTAATTTTCTTATTTACTTTGATTTTATTATGTACTAATTAGTGCTCCTCAAGATTATGTTTTTGCTAATTTAATATCATTATGTTTTTGCTTAACAGAAACATATTGCTCTTCGAGTTCTCTCTCAAGATTGTACTCCGGATCTTCTGAGAGAAATTGGAGTACATGGGCTCTTTTTCACACAAAAAAGAGAAATAAACTTACGACACCCAGCTTGAGGGACTTGTCTTCTGCAATGCCAACTTGAAGCTTTTAGAGAGACTTTCAGCATCTCCTGATCCCATACAGATAGATGTTGATAAGCTTGATATTGAGAAGGTGCAGCCCATTCCAGAGATTCCTCAGGAGGATAGAGATGTTTACACTTTGCTCTATGAGGAGTCCATTCAGCCCGCACATGATACACGCTCACGACGCCATGGTGATAGCAGGAGGCATGCAGATGAGCCTACTAGAGATATGTTAGCTTCTAGTAGCAAGGAGGATATAGAAAGTGATGATGGATCCCAGGATTCTATTGATGTAGAATCTGATTGAAGTACTTTGTTTATGGAACATCTTTCATGATGATATGTATTTGACACTTCAGTTTTTTATCTATGATGTATCATTTTGGCTTGGAATTTTGGATTCTCGAGGTATGTATACATAATACAAGTCTTTATAAATTGTGTAGAGACAAATGTTTAATTAATAATGTGCATATGCCATAGTTGAACTTAATAATGTAAGAAATTTGAATGTTCAATGCATGTATGTATGAGTGCATCATGTATGAGCAGTGAGTGTGTGCAATGTGTGTATCTCTCTCTCTCTCTCTCTCTCTCTCTCTCTCTCTCTCTCTCTCTCTCTCTCTCTCTCTCTCTCTCTCTCTCTCTCTCTCTCTCTCTCTCTCTCTCTCTCTCTCTCTCTCTCTCTCTCTCTCTCTCTCTCTCTCTCTCTCTCTCTCTCTCTCTCTCTCTCTCTCTCTCTCTCTCTCTCTCTCTCTATATATATATATATATATATATATATATATATATATATATATATATATATATATATATATATATATATATATATTTATCGTTTCTCGTTTCCTTCCATTTCCAAATTTTTGGAAACTCCGAAACTCCGTTTCCGATCGGTCCGAACCAACCGTTTCCAACCGTGCTGGGCACTATGTATGTGAATAAACTACCTCTTTCCAACACTCCTCGGAAGAACCTTCTCTTACACTCATATGCACATGCCAACATGGATAGCACACATATATGAATTGAGCACAAAGATAGAATTCTATAGAGAACATCTTCTCTAGCTTATTACATATGATTTTATGCTCAAGATGCATTACATGGTTGTACATCTCTTACACTCATGCAGATAGCACACATATGAATCGGGCACAAAGATAGAATTCTATAGAGAACATCTTCTCTTCATTACATATGGTTTTATACCATAGCAGTCAGGTGCATTAGGTGCGTTCCATTCGGTGCGTGTAAGGTACGTGAATGGAATGGTACGGGGAGGTAAGGTGCATAGGGTGCGCCATATATATATATGTATATACATATTTATGTGTGTGTGTATGTGTGTATGTATGTATGTATGTATGTATGTATGTATGTATGTATGTACACACACACATATATATATATATATATATATATATATATATATATATATATATATATATATATATATATATATATATATATATGTGTGTGTGTGTACATACATACATACATACATACATACATACATACATACATACATACATACATACATACATACATACATACATACATACATACATATATATATATATATATATATATATATATATATATATATATATATATATATATATATGTGTGTGTGTGTGTGTGTGTGTGTGTCAATGGTGAGAGAGAGAGAGAAATGAAATGAAAACATATATTAATGTCTATAAATGGTAAAAATGATATGAGATCAAAAGTTACAACCTGTCAATATGATACAATGTGTATGTGTACTTGTATGTAAAAATGCGTAGATGCTTAGGTCATATTCATGTGCAATATATACCAAAAGAGATTGTAGACTTAAAAATGACTCACAGATACATAAAACTTAGAGAAGCACACATTTTTGTGCACTTCTTCCTTCTACATCCCATCATAAACTACTTTTTGTAAAAATGAGGCACCAATAAACAAGAATAGATATTTAGCGGCATATCCACAACAAAATGCATTCATCGCATACATTTGGGAAGTATTTTAGGGTTCCCAGCCAAAAAAAAAATTCGGGATTTTTTCGGAGAACCGCATGATAAGGTTCGCACCGAATTGAAAGTACCGCATGAATGCATCATTTCAAATGATGCGCGAACCCGTGCTTCTATGTTTTATACTCAAGATGCATTACATGGTTGTACATTTATCACATGAATATTAATGTATTACTATAAAAATATACAAGTCCCCATACCAGCTCACGATCAAGATTTTCAAATATAGAGTAGAAGTTAATGCCAAGATATGTCAACATTAACAGACTTCATTGACCAAATACATGGCCATTTCCGTTACTTCTTTTAAGAAGGATGTGGGCCATTCTTTAGAATCATTAGATGTGAGAACAAAGATGCTTCGATCCATTCTCACTAGAGGTATAAAATCCCCCATTAGAAGACCAAAGAGAGCCAAATTCAAAGAAACATTAAACAATCTCTTTATGCAAGCCATCACTACCTCATCAGCTCAATGACAATTCAAGCAATTTGGAATAATATTGCTTGACCATGTGATTAAACAACAAACATGTAGGTGTGCTAAGCAACTCTCACTCCACCATTAGTAGTTCCAATCTAGGATTCAACTCATTCTCTATCTTCATGTAAAATGCCCTATTAGGTTAATTATCATGGATGATACTGAGGAGATTGACTCCTAAAGCATATTGTGAAACAGGGGACTCCTTACATATTCTTTTTATTCTTCACGACAACCTAATTTTGGCACGATAAATCACCCTCCATTTGATGTCTTACGGTTTTCAATTGTTGTATGGTTTTCCAAATGTTGTTAAGGCATCGGAGATGTGGTCACAATGTGGTGTGGTGTTTCAAAACTACACTTAAGATAAATCTATATTACATATATCATTGCTCATTATACATTGTGATACATAGCTATTTTTATTACTTGTTTAGAAAGGCATTTGGAACACTCTCCAAGTGACTAAATATAAGGACCAAGGATGTTTCAACCTAGTGTTAGAGCTTGGAGACATTGAGAAAACCTCGAGAGGAGACCAAAGAGATGAATTCAAACCCAAGTTGCAAATTTCTTTAGGTGATCCATCACTACCTAGTCAAATGGCCCATTAATGATGCAAGAATTTCACACTTTAAGCAAATTGCTTGACTACGCGACCATGCAATAATGAACTATGCATGCATAACTAGAGAGGACCTCATTCTATCAAATCAAACTACAATCTAGGATAGGAATTATTGTGGTTCTTCAAGTATGATGCACAATCAAGGTACTTTCCATGGGGTACTAACAATGGTGAACACCAAGGAGATTAGCCAATGACCAATATGGAGTGTCTTGAGAAACGAAGAATTCCCTACACCATCCTCTTTTTTCTTTACCACAAGCTTTACACTTCTCTTTGAATTGCTTCATTTATTGATGTTAGCATATGGTACCATGTAGATACCCACACTCCATTGAATGCCCCGGGGTTTCTCATTGTTGCCGGGCATGATAGGTTTTATAACTTCTTGGCAGTTTACTTTCTAGTATTATCCTTTATTTTCATACTCCCTTGGCACTTTAGTTTGATGCTGATGTCCTTTACTCTCTTTGTTTTGTGTTACCAAACATTGAATCAAATGCACGATGATGTTATTTTCTCCTGCAGTTCATTTTGTCCTCTCTCTCTCTCTCTCTCTCTCTCTCTCTCTCTCTCTCTCTCTCTCTCTCTCTCTCTCTCTCTCTCTCTCTCTCTCTCTCTCTCTCTCTCTCTCTCTCTCTCTCTCTCTCTCTCTCTCTCTCTCTCTCTCTCTCTCTCTCTCTCTCTCTCTCTCTCTCTCTCTCTCTCTCTCATATATATATGTGAACACAGACATGCATTAGCCTGCACAAGCACGTAAAAAGATATGAAAATCAAGAACAGCGGAAACCTGCAGTGACTCCAATTGCTCTTCCAGGATTTCTAAAGAGTCTCGGATAGCAGCAAGACTTCGGACCTCCGAAGCGGCCTCTCCATTCTGTATACCGGGAATTCTGAAAGATGAAGAGGAAGTGTTCTCGACGACCACGTGAATTGCGTCGCTAAGCTTAGTATGTAGCTTCGACGCTCTACTCAATACGACAGCGATTTCCTCCGGCTCCATCACCGACATTTAGAGGCCGTTTCGCTCTTGTATGACCACCTCGGCCGAGCCCTACACTTGGGCCGCTATCCTTCCCAAACATGTCCATGTCTGCACATCTTACGAATTGACAAATACAGGCAAGAATCCTTCCGAAGTTCTCATTCATTATTCGTAACACCTTAAAGCGTAGGTGCCTTTTGAATCAAAGGCTCTTTTTGACGAGCCATTCTATCTATTTTTTATTGGCTACAATCTCTTGACGGCGATGGAAGTCCATTTTTTACTTCTTTCCATTTGGCGAAGGAAAATTACTTGTATTATATATGGAGATTACTTTTTTGTGCAGATTGTGGCATTGATTATATAGTAGGGTTTGCATGATTTGGTAAGCCATGAAAAGGCTTTCATGCGTTCCATGAATATAAAGGATAAGCTATGTTGAATGTGATCTCTAACATGGCAATCATCCTCTCTCTCTCTCTCTCTCTCTCTCTCTCTCTCTCTCTCTCTCTCTCTCTCTCTCTCTCTCTCTCTCTCTCTCTCTCACACCAGCACAAAGGGAAACTCTCTCATATGAGATGTTGGCTTATGCATAGTGCACACTCGCTTATTCATGTGTGTTGTGCACTAGCATATTGAGATGATCAAGAAAGATGTGGACTAGCACATCCACACAGATACACATTGCATGAGCTGATGGATGATGGATAATGAGCCATGGAATTAATTAGGAATATACTGTGAAATCTCGTCAATGGTCCTGTTTATAACATTTTAATGTCAAGAACTTACATTAAGAACCAATATTTCCACATCGTTTTTTATTAGATGATCATGAAGTTAGTTAGTGGATAGATTTTTGCAAATACAATCGTTTTTTATTAGATGATCATGAAGTTAGTAGTGAATAGATTTTTGCAAATACAATGAAAAAGTGATCCACTCTGTTTCCCAAATGTCACCAAAAAAATGACCATCTATAGAAAAAACATGCATCTATATTAAAAAACAGTCCTAAAATTTTGGATACTTAACCCTTCAAATATAGCTGTTTTTTCACCAAAAAAAAAAAACAAAACAAAAACAAAAAACATGTATAATATGAATGACAACGAAATATCCATACCTTTCATGATCCTTGATTTGCTAATCAAAACATAAACCACATCAAATCCCCTATCTATAAAGCATAATGTTGGTAATGTCACGTGCTTACTTATGTAACAAATCATTGTCGTATCATAAATAATAACATGCACTCTAGCTAAAAAGCAATTATCCTCAATTGAAAACAAGACATGGATGAAAAATCACATGGCACAGGCAGGCTCCCTTTCCACCAACAACACAAGCAGTTAGCACGTAAACGCTGAGTGAGACTCTCGACTTTTACAACTATCAGCACACTCACATATCCAATGCAACTTCAGATGACATAATACTTCAAGAACAGGTGATAGTTGATTCATAAAACAGTTCGGCATACATTACAAAAATTAGGTTGTTAATCCCTCGAGAAAAAACACTAAACGTCCAAATGCAGCTATGCACTTTCCTGAAGCCACAATGTACTGCATGACTAAGCCAACAACTAGCCAAAAACTCCCAATACATAGACAGGCTATCTTCCACAAACATAGAGCTACAACAAGAGATACAACACAGAAATACAACAAGTCATCTATTGCATCTCTCCAAATGAGTGGCACTGCCCGATTCTCGATGATTCTTGAAGAGAGCCAAAATTAGCTTTTGACATGGTCTACATGCCCCAAAATTACGTAATTGATGATCTGGCACAAGCCGGTTAATTGCATATACTATGGGGGGCCAACAACCCCCAGAGCACCTAATTTTAGACCTTCTCTTGATTGTTCTTGACATCCATGAGACTTTGCCAGGTTCCAATTGCAGTTTCGTGTCTCATTTACTTCTCTCATATTATCTTGGTTATGCCCCTATTTACCCACATCAAGAAGGACACACGGACTTGGTGGTCACATGGAGTCACCCCATTTTTTCCATAAAATGAATATTAGCATCACCTATTTTTTTGGTGTTCAAAATAATGGAGTCACCTATATTTTTGTCGCCCTAGTTTTGATGGGGAAGAAGATGGGGTCGCCCTAGTTTAGGTGGCAAAGGGGATCGCCTTGATTTGTGATGAAAAGAGAGAATGGGTCACCCTTATTTGTGGCGGAAGGAGATGAGGGAGTCGCCCTCTTTTATGTGGCAAGAGATGGGAGAGTTGCCCTCTTTTATGTGCCAAGAGATGGGGGAGTCTCCCTCTTTTGTTTGAGGAATAGAATGGGAGTCGAAGAATTTGCCATGAAAGGAGAAAAGGAGGTCGCCTTGATTTGATGGCCATGCAAAAGTGGGGAACCCATAATTTTAAGGAGACATGAAAAGAAAGCGAGGCTTTAATCCATAACTAGGCGAATGCTTCTCTACAAAATAAGGCGAATGCTTTTTTTTGGGGCTTCCCACATGGTTTTGATAAAATAAGGAGACTACTTGTTGGTGATTAAGAAAAAACTTGGGTGCACGATTTGTGGTGAGTTAACACAATGGGGCGATTAGATTTTAGTGAGTAGAAAAATGAGGCGAATGTTTTTGGGATCTTTGGATGCGGAGGACAAAAAAAAGGCGAGTAAAATTGGGCATTTTGCGAAAATTAGAGTGACTAGATATTGTGGTACACACATCAAAAGTGTCCATCTGTTCATCAGCACATCCTCGGTGTTACAAACCCGTGCATCAAGCCTCTCCACCATCGCGGTGTAAGCTTTCCTTTTATTTGCTGCAAGGAAGGATCTGTTATTTTGATAGAAATGAACTACAATACATAAATGAACCACTAGCATATACAATGGATGGATAATCAATCATGCTTGCTTCAATTGAAGTCGGTCTTCACCCATGAAATTTTTACCTAGGGCATCTTTTCTTCTTCCAAGTATTCCAATTGTTGCATGGCGCCTTAAGGAATCTTCTCCTTGGTTTTCATTTTTTTGGTGTAGGCTCTTTCCATCTCATTGTGTTGTTGCAATAATCTTCCCATGGCATCCTTCTTGCATTCTTGGAGAGCAATAGTGCTCTTATGTTTTGCTCGATATGATGAGATAGCTCTAAGCATAGTCGGTTCTACCTTGGACTTTGGCTTCCTCACCACATTAGTACAAATATCATGCAGGTGAGAAATTGTCCATCAATGGCATTCTACAAAGTCCGAATTCTTCTTGGATTTCTTCCATGTCCTAAATTTCTTATAGGCCAAAATTGACCTTACCCTTGGATAAGATTGGTGTAATACCATACTCATTTTGCTTAATGGATTAATGATCTGAAGATTTTGATCACCTTCAATGTTCATGCCATGCATGAATGCCTCTTCTTTACAATCTTCATACGAATCTCTAATAGTAGTAGCAAGGGCAATACTTTATCTTGTGTTCCATAATCGGATCCTTAGTCCAACCATATGAAATTTCTAGAAATAGGGCATCTTTTGGTACTATTAAGTCAAAAGTTGTGGCCTGAGATGCCTACCCATATTCTACAACTTTTGGACCCGCATCCATAAAATTTCCAGATTCGTCTTGATTACCTTACCTAGTTTTTCTTGGCCTAACAATGTAGTGGTGCCCTTCAATGAAATTTGGCCACTTGATAGATTTACCCAAATGGAGGCGCTTGCCTCCAGGGAGGTGTATGCAAAAAGTTACATGTCCAACTTGTTGCCCATCATTATGTAGGTACCCAATTTCTGGTGGTCCAACAAAAGTTAGATGTCCAGTTTCTGGTGGCTTATCTAAGAGTAGGCACCCAGTTTCCACCAGTTCATCCAAAAGTAGGCGCCCAAATCTAAGTGGTTCATCCAAAAGTAGACGTCCACTTTTAGGTGGTTCATCCAAAAGTAGGCACCTAGTTCTAGGTGGTTCATCTAAAAGCAAGCACCCAATTCTGCCATTTTGGCTGCCTAGGATGAGTCCCCAGTTGGGCCACCCAAATTGGGCCACAAGTTGGCCCATTTGATCATTTGTCTTATTCTCCTACAATCACCAAGTATACCTTCTCCCCTGTCGAATGTTTGTAAGTTACATATTTTTACCTCAATCATGCATAATTGGGCACCTTCTACTCCCGTGTGCAGAGGTTGGATAGGATCCATCTTGCTCCAATTCTTTCCACGGTGCTGCACTCTGGGTTGCCCATCATCCACTTAAGTAGATAATCTTCTTCAAGTGGGAAGGAAGGCATTACCTCAGTACCCATCGTGTATCTAGTTGCTTTAGCATTGTTGCACCCTTATTCGAAATGTATCTACAATTGGTTATTGGTTTTTGTGGAGACCCATAACATGTTTCTTCCCCAATCTTTGAATGCCCTGCCTTGCTCAGCCATGGTCTTTCTAGGAACAAAGGAAAAGAGTTTTCATGGGATAATACAATGACAACAAAATCCAACATAAATTGGAAGCCTTGTACTATCATAAGTTCCTTTTCGACAATTCCTAATAGTGTAACCAAGTTGTCACTATAGCACAATGGAAGTACCACCGTGGTCAAGATTCACCTCATAAATGTCTATCCACGGAGATGTGAGGATGATATGATGATCATGAGTGATAGGAGTGCACAAGTGAGTGAGTGAGAAGCACAATGACATGCACACACATATACACATGCTCACACAAGGTAGAACAAAGAGTGGAATAATGGAATCTTCTACTATCTTAAGATGCTTTTACAACTCATACAAGTTTAATCTCCAACTAGGTAATCTCAAAATGCCTAAAAAACTAGCCAACCCCAAAAATGAGCTCTCTAGCTTTTTTTGTAGTTTTTGACTAGTTTTTGTTGGTTTTAGATTTAGTGTGTGACCTAGTTAAAAATTAGGTTCCTAAGCTATTTTGAAGGCTCAAAAGAGCTTCAAAAATTATGAAAATTGGAAGGGAGGTCCTATTTGCACTCGTCAACTCGAGGACTCCTCAACTTGCACATTATGGAGCTAGAAATATGAAAAATGGATATTTACAAAGGTTTCTTTAGTGATAAAAATCAATGTGTTGTAATGTAGGGACTTGGAAATTTTTGGAAGCATTTGGGGAGCTTCACTGACCTCCTCTTCTTCTTTGGCTGCCCTAGCTGCTCAAGCTTGCACCTATGCCTTGGTCCTCTCTTTGGTTGAATTATATTTGACTACCCTAACAGCTTAGGCTTGTGCCTTGGTCTCTTTTGCTAGCACTCCCACCCTCTTGAGTATGTCATCCCTGATTGACCCTTGTGGCATGGAGTGCTCAATGTAATACTCTATTATATTTGTTGCCAATTTGTGTTCCTTGATTCGTGGACCCATGCTAGATCTGCTTCTAGACTTTGCCAATCGATGGCTACTGGCATCTTTGGTTGTGGCAACATGTAATGTGTTGAATAAAGGGCTTGGTCACAAACGAATATGTGTGAGAGATGGGTTGGCTTGTATATGAACACTTGAGAGTGGTATTCCCAAAAGCATGTGGTAAACATATATTCAAAAGTTTTCTTATATGAGGCCGAGAGATACTTCACTCGACAATGCGAGGCATATATTGTTGGAAACAATGTCATTGTGTACAACATGTGTAGAGTTTACTTTAGAGCCTCTATAAGCAAAAGCTCACGGGTAGGATGGCTGGGCTAAATGCCTCCCAAAGAATTGGCCCAAGTTCGAAACCACAGGCAGCAGCGGCGCAGCAAAGAAAGAGTTCTTTTGAAAAGCACAATTTAGCGGACGAAAAAAAGAACACGATTATTTTTTAGGCATTCATGATCGTAACTTTTTGGTCAAGGTAGCTTTTTAAGTTGCTTTTGAAGCTTACATCAAACACTATAAAAGAAGGAGCTTGGCTCACTTCTAAATCATCATTCGAGGAGTGATCAAGGAGATCATCTCAAGCTACTCTCTTTGTGGAGATTAAGGAGATCAAGGGGAAGATCTTGGAGGCCAGGTTTCTCACACTCTTGGAGGAGTTGTGGTCTACATCTTGGTGATTATTTGGAGAAGATTCTGCTAGCTTACCATCAACATCCATTGTTGATTTACTATAATTAGCAAGTCTACTTCCGTTCTTACTTGCTAGGTCACTCATTTCTTATTTAGGTTGATAAAAACTTGGATTTGTTGTAGAGAAATTCTAAATTGTTCATATTCTCCATATTCTCACACACACACTCTTCATACATCTTAGGCAGATAATCTCTTGTATCTAGTTCCTATTTCTACCTAGATACAGATATTGTCAGTTTGTATTATATACACACATTGTAATTTGACATTCATATATAAGATAGTGTAGGTGAGCCTCAGAGCTTACCATTACTTGAAATCTTGCCTATTCTCTCTTTATCTCTCACTCATCTTCCTTTTGAGTATTCAGGTGTGTATGCTAAGGTTCATGTGTTGGAAGATCCTATATGTTGGAAACAATGTCAAAGTCGTACTTCAATAACTATAAAAAGGAGTCCTGAATTCATTCAAGAAATGATGTGGGATGATGGCTAAAGCAATTGGCTTCCAAAGTTCATACTCGGGTTGGGGTTATTGCCTACAAAAACACTACAAACAAGTAACTTAGCTTTTAAGAGTAGCTTTTTAATATTCAATTATTTTGGGGGACAGCCAGCGTTAGGTGCATTTTCACGATCATATATGATTTTAGTTGCTTTATGATTTTCGTAGATGTTTGTTTAGCAAAAGCTTTTATCAGGCTGTGCTTTTGGAATCATGCAAGGCTATATAAACAAAGCCTCTTGCTCATTGTTCATCATCACACAAGCAATCCTCTCAAGGAGATCAAGGAGGATTCTCACACACTTGGAGGAGGTGATCAATCTTCTCAAGCTAAAAGGAGATCTTGGAGGCCATCTTCAAGGAGGATTTCTCACACTCTTGGAGGATTTGTGGTCTACATCTTGGTGATTATATGGAGGAGATTTTGCTGGTTACCATCAACATCCATTGTTGATTTACTGTGAGTAGCAAGTCTATTTTCCTTCTTACTTGCTAGGTCACTCGTTTCTGTTTAAGTTGATCAAAATTTGGGTTTGTGTAAAATAGCTCTAAACAGTTCTTATTCTCTCTCTCACACACACACACTCTTCATACCTCTTAAGCACACAATTACTTGTATCTAGTTCCTATTTCTACCTAGATTCAGATATTGTCAGTTTGTATCATATTCACACATTGTAATTTGACACCTGAATATAGATACTGTAGGTGAGCCTCATAGCTTACCGTTACACTTAAAATCTTGTCTATTCTCTCTCTATCTCTCACTCGTCTTCTTTTTTAGTATTAAAGTGTGTATGTTAAGATTCATCTGTTGGAAGATCATGTAAACCTGTGATTTATTTTTATTGTGGCCCACCCCACTTCCAACATTTGGTATCAAGACCTTAGAATACCAACATTCGGTATCAGAGCATAGTTGACATACACCCTTAACAAGATGAGTGACTATAGACTTGAGAATAAAGACAAGCTTGAGGGCATGTCTAATTATCCAATGTGGAGTTTTATGACGATGAATCTGTTAGTAACAAAGGACTTATGGAATATCATCAATGGAACTTATCCAAGGCCAGGACAAGTCTTAGAAGAGGATACTTTATCTTCTAGAAGACCTACTATTCCTATTTCTGTTCAACAGGAGGTTAGTGAAGAAGAAGAAACTCTTTCATCATCAGGAGTTCATACTACTACTAGACTACTTCCTACAAAAGAGCAATCCAGATGGGATTCAAGGGATGCACTAGCACTTTCATATATTGCTATGGGAGTCAAGAGGCATATTATACCCCAAATCAGGTCATGCACAACCTCTCGATAGGTTTGCTTGGATTTAAAGAATCTCTATCAGAGCAGAAACCCTATTAGGAAATATCATATAAGGAGAAAACTAGCCAACACAAGGATGAAAGTTGGAGAATCAATTCAAACACAAATTTTGAAGCTCAAAGATTTACGAGATCAGTTACTCAATGTTGGAGTAAACATTTCAGATGAAGAGATGGTAAATAATCTTCTAAACTCACTTCCATCGACATATTATGCTTTTGTTACTTCTTTATCCCTCTTTATAAGAGATATAGAGCTTTTGTTTGAAGAGCTACAGTTCTTGTTACTTCAAGATGAAGATCAACAAAAGGGTATGGAAGAGAATGATGAATCTTTATTATCATCATCTAAGGGAAAGAAGAAGAAGGAGAAGAAGAGTAAGCAATCCAAGAAGGAAAGTAAGTCTTTTAATCCTAAGTCTTCTAGTCCTTTTCCTAATGCTTCCTCTACACCCAAAGAAAAGTCTTTGACTACATCTGATTCAAAGAAACGAGTATGCCATTAGTGTAAGAAACTAGCTCATTACATAGCAGAATGTGAAGCAAGGATTTTTAATGAGACAAAGAAAGCATCAAGTAATAGAGTTGAAGATGATCCAAAACCTAAATCTTCAATGGTAGATTCATATGCATGTTCTACTATTGAAGAAGTAGCTTTTGATCAGGCAGATTAGATGCAATCTCAGATAATCCTTGGATCTTTGATTTTAGAGCTACTAAGCATATGACAGGTTGCAAAAAGTTATTTTCTTCTCTTTCTAATTCTTAAGGTAGAAGAGTGAACATTGCAAATGGTCATGATTTAGATGTTGTTGGTGTTAGAGAAATGAACCTAAAGTCAAGAGCAAGTGGAAATTTCACTCTTCAAAATCATCATTCGAGGAGTGATCAAAGAGATAATCTCAAGCTACTCTCTTTGAGGAGATCAAGGAGAAGATATTGGAGGAAGAGTTCTCAAACTCTTAGAGGACTTGTGGTCTACATCTTGGTGATTATTTGGAGGAGATTTTGCTAGCTTACCATCAACATCCATTATTGATTTACTGTGAGTAGCAAGTCTATTTGTGCTCTTACTTACTAGGTCACTCATTTCTTATTTAGGTTGATCAGAATTTGGCTTTTTTGTAGAATAGTTCTAAATTATTCATATTCTCCATATTCTCTCTCTCTCTCACACACACACACACTCTTCATACCTCTAGGCACACAATCTCTTGCATCTAGTTCCTATTTCTCCCTAAATACATATATTGTCAGTTTGAATCATATACACACATTGTGATTTGACATTCATATATAAGATAGTGTAGGTGAGCCTCATAGCTTACCATTACACTTGAAATCTTGCATATTCTCTCTCTATCTCTCACTCATCTACCTTTTGGGTATTAAGGTGTGTACGCTAAGGTTCATGTGTTGGACGATCATGTAAACCTGTGATATATTGTTATTGTGGCCCACCCCACTTCCAAAATATATGACCTTGATGGATAGCATTGTAATCATGTCATAAACTAGGTCCAATTTGCAATGTTAGAAGCCTAAAGTGAACACATGAGGTGCCTTGACATTCCTCAACATTTTAAATATGATTTGTGTAATCTATTCTTGCACTTGAGCTTCCAATTGTACATGTGCTTGTTGGAGAGCATTAGATTATTATTGGATTGCCTCATTGGTAGTAATCAATGCTAATTTTCTATTTTGGAGCTCAGTCAATTGATCCCATAAATGTTGATTCCATTGGGTTAGCAATGTCTACTCCTGGCATAGCTGGTTGGTGTAGTTAATCATCATGTTGATAGCTAAATCACTAGTGAATGTAGTGTATGATGGGTTATATGCAAAGGGGATTGGGAGAGGAAGGGGAATTGTGGATGCAAAAGGGAAAGTTAGAAGTTTTAACAGTGTCAAATGGTGCAGGCATGCTTACATTATACATGGGGTTGACATGGAAAGAAAAGAGATGCATGTGTGAAGATGGGCTACAAAATTCAAAACTTGGGGTGGGAACAACAGTAGGAACATGATGGGTGATGATGGGTGTTATAGTGGCAATGGTTGTGGCTGGTTCTGGTGTTTGTAAGGGGGGACATTACATGGGTGGGAAATGTGGAGTATGTGTGTGGAGGTGTCTGGAAAGTAGTTTCTATCGGTTGACTAAAGGATTTAACAGTGGAGGTTTGTATAGTTGAGGTAACAGAGGTGGAAGTATAGGTAGTGGTGGGGGTTACATGTATTTGTATAGTTTTTCCTTGGTGGAGGAGGGTTCTAACTCTTTTGGCATCATATGGCACATGGGGTCTCTTAATCAAATGGTTCAAAGCCTCTATGACTCACACTGCTTGCTAAGAAGTTATGATAACAGGTTAAGGACCGAATGTCTTGCATATTTTTATGTAACCATTTTAGAATTTGTGTGTATGCCGATTCACCTTCTTTTTTGTGATCGTTGTGATGTCTTTTTTCACCCTCAAAACTAGGTGACTCATTTTCTTTATTCAATGGGGCTTGCTACTCTTCTTCATCTTCAATATGTTGTTGGCCTTCTTGTCTATCGATTGGGCCCCCAATGTCTTATCCCTCCTCCTCTTCGGGTCCAAGACACACATCCAATTTTCCATGAAAGAGAAAGAGCATATGGTTTGTCGCTTGCATAAAGCCTTGCATGGTCTCAAGGGGCGTTGACATAGACAATCCAAGCTATTCAAGTTCTACCCATTAGCAGTCACCTATCTAGATGCATTGCGTTCTCCTACCCTTACAAACACACAAAATTCCAATCCGAGAAATAAGACAAAAGTTTAAACAAGCAACCGTTATTCTACAACTAGTTTTATCATACTACAAGAATCATAGTTTGAAGATTCCACAATGACCATCCATAAGAGGGGGTTATCTTGCACTAGAGCACCAAGAATTACTCAACATTATTGGCTGCTAGGCTAGCAGTGGAGCCATGGCTATGGACAACAAATGGAGGCCCTCGCTCAGAGAGAATCAAGGTAGGTTCTGGCCACTCTATCGATATGGGTCCACACAATAACTTGGCAGTCTTGTCCATCTATAGGTGCAACATGATCTCCAAATTCTTGACTTCATTGGCATCCATATCTTGCAATCTTGAATTGAGTTCTTGATGTGTCTGCCTAGATTTGCTTGCATTAAACACTTGGGCATCCTTGCCCTTTGAGGAAACTCCATTTAGATTCATTTTTTCGATTACCATAAGAGAAAAATAATTTCTCAAAATATGAAAGTGAGTCCCTCACCCAAACTAAAGTGGTGAATGGTTTTCACTTCTCATCATCCCTCAAACCATTGAGTGTATAAGCCACTAAATCATCATCATCTATGTGGCTACGAATAGATACCAAGGCATTCAAAAGATCCTTGAATTTGAGAATAAAGTTGTTGATCCTACTTGGATGACATCTTTTTCAATTCTTGGTGATCTCAACCAGTTGGCAACCTTTCAATCAATAGGTCCTTGACTTCATTGGGCCCATCGAGTTTAGTTCTATATGTATTATGCCATGAGGGCTAACACTACAACAAATCGATGGTATACCGAGGTTTTTACCGAGGAAAATGAACGCGGCTTAATTTGCCGCGACGCCGGTGTAAAGGTTGGTTTGCGCGTCGGTACCAAAGCGTCGGTATATGCGTCGGTATATGCATCGGTAATGGCGCAAATATCGAGGCTTCTGCTGGATATACCATCGCATGCCGGGTGTACCGACAGTTATTCCGATGACACTACTGGAAGTACCGTCGCGTATATCGACGACCATACCTGCAAAATTTTTTTTGGGCAGTGTGTTTTGTCTTTTGCTACAGCAACATTACCATGATGTTGCTTAACAAAAGACAATACACTCTGCCCAAAAAAACCGAGTACATGTGATGTGTACTCTAATGACAACCAAAATATGATTTCATGAAACAGAGTACTATTGGACACAAAAGAGATAATCAGAATGAACTATGAACCATGTACAAAAGAAGTTATATATTTCAATAATGAAGCATGTACAAGAGTGTGGCAAACCACTATCATATACGACGCTTTTACAAAATGTGGCAAAGCAATGTATTGCCATATGAAAATCAAATACAAAATATTCGTCTTCCACTGCCATACACATGCAAAGAACATTCCATATCAACAGTCCTACAATAAAGAACATTAATGGAATGAGATAAATTCACATGAAAATTACAAACAACAAGTAAAAACCAAGTTTATAAATTAATTACCTCATCGCAAATGCTCCCATGAAACTACCGCACCGCGTCCCTCCAAGTCCTACAATAGTGCAGTCAACCCATGACTATATCCATAAGACTCCTCCGTTCGTGTTGAGGACGATCCATTGCCAGCTCCTGAAACAAATATAAAAAGATTAGAGAAACATACATGAGAAATTTAACACAAATAAATTCAATAAATGAAATGGTACTTACAAACTCATAACGCATCGTGTCATATCCGCCGCTGCCCAAATGTGACGGTCCAATCATATCTAAACGTGTGGTTGCGGCATTTCGCTGCTGGCGATATCGATCAAGAGTCTACTGCTGCTTGTCACGAATCATGTCCCACTCCTCGGCATCTATTAGGCTTTGGTAAGCCTTCTCTAAATGCATCACGTGCCTCGGATCGTCGATGGGACATGACCTCACATGCGGTGTGCAGAATCCACTCTGAACTGACAATAGACTGTCCATCGGTTGGTCGGAACTCCTGGTAAATCGTCTGTGTGATATAATTCTTCCGATCTTTATCCTGTTCACTCCATTTCAGCATGATGGAGTGTCCAAACTGGATGGAGCAAAGCTGTCGTATGCGTGTGCATGCATTGCTTTGCTAGCCGCATCCATCACCGGAGCTCCATCTCGGATACTATACACCTTGGAGTCATCATGGTCATGAGCACCCCAAGGTGTACGAGCACGTAGTACAGATATCTTTGCTCCATTGTAAAGTGGTAAATGAGTTAATCTTCGCATGTTTTCATATTCTTCATCAACTTCTGATCGTGGAATTTCTGTTGTGTCCATCTCGACACCTTCTTCACCATCATGATCTTCGTCCATCTCATAAAATGCTTCAAGCATCTCTTCCATATGTTCATTCTGTGTAATATTATTAGTGCTTGCTTGTACGTCTAAGTCCTTTTTTGCTCTCTTTTGTCCACGAGAGGTTATCGGTGCAATGTCGTTTGGGTCCATATGCTCACCTGGAGTGAATGATAACGTAGGTTTTCCAATCGACTCCTATCAAAGGATCCATGCTCTCTAACATGTGCAGTACAAATCCATCGTTTTCGATAAATTTGATACTTGCACTGTGTGCAAGGACATGCCATTCTCTCTTCAGGATCCAAAGAAGCCATCTGCTACAATATGGACATTTTAGAACATTTGTTTTTTTATTAAACCTAAAAATCTAACTCTTAAAGACTTAAATATGAAATACTAAACCTAAATACTTAAATACCTAAAAAAACTTAAAACCCTAATTTCAAAACCCTAATCTATATAGTTATCCTATTTTATCTATACATTCGGATTTTTTCTTGATTGATCCTATTTTATATATATTTATTTATTTATTCAGATTTTTTTCCTCTTAATTGAGTTATATGTATGCCTAAACCCTAAAACCCTAATTTTAAAGATCTAGTCCTAAATTATGTATATTTCTATACACATGTGTATATACATGTATATATGTATTATATGTGTATGTGTATGTGTGTATATATGTTATGTAGGTGTTAAAACCCTAAAACCCTAATCCAAATGACCTAGACCTAAAACATGTATATATATATATATATATATATATATATATATATATATATATATATATATATATATATATATATATATATATATATGCATGTGTATATATATATGTATATGTATATATATGTGCATATAGATAGGTGTATAAGTATGTGTGTTTCTGTATTGTATATATATTCACTCTATTTAAAATGATTAAATTTAAATCTATTTTTATATATTTACTCATATATATTTCATTTATTTATTTAAAATACTATTTCTTATCATATTTTATTATCTATATAATTATCCTACCTTATATATATATATTATTTATATATTCAGATTTTTTCCTTACTTAATCCTATTTTTATATATTTAATTATAAACATTTAATTAAATTTTTTAAAACACTAGTTCTTTTTATATTTATTTATCTATATAATTATCCTATTTTATATATATATTTATTTATATATTCAGATTTTTTTCATTACGTAATCGTATTTTTATCTTATTTTTTATATATATTTATTTATATATTCAGATTTTTTCCTTACATAATCATATTTTTATATATTTAATTTTATATATTTAATTATATATATTTAATTAAATTATTTAAAACACTAGTTCTTTTTATATTTATTTATGTATATAATTATCTTATTTTATATATATATTTATTTATATATTCAGATTTTTTCCTTACGTAATCCTATTTATATATATATATATATTTTATATATTTAATTAAAACCCTAATCTTAAAATTCTAGATCTAAAATATGTATATTTTTGTATGCATGTGTATCTACATGTATATATGTATTATATGTGTATGTGTATGTGTATGTGTGTATATATGTTATGTAGGTGTTAAAACCCTAGAACCCTAATTTTAAAGATTTAGACTTAATACTAAAACCTAAATACTTAACCACCAATAAAAATCTAAACCCCTAATCCTAAAACCCTAATCATATTATATATATATATTTATTTATATATTCAGATTTTTTTTCTTATTTTTCTCTATATTTTTCGTTAATATAAATATAATTGAGTGATATATATGCCTAAACCCTAAAACCCTAATCTTAAATATCTAGACCTAAAATATGTATGTTTCTGTATACATGTGTATATACATGTATATATATATTATATGTGTATGTGTATGTATGTGTAAATAGCGTAAAAACCCTAATCCTATTTTTATATATTTGATGTAAAAAAAAAACTTCAAAATAAAAATAGGATTATATGTGTGTATGTATGCATGTGTGTATATATGTGTGTGTATGTATGCATGTGTACATGTGTGCGTGTGTATGTATGCATGTGTATACATGTGTGTGTATGTGTATGTGTGTGTATGTAGGCATGCATGTGTGTGCATGTGTGTGTACGTGTGTATGTATGCATGCATGTGTGTGTATGTGTATGCATGTGTATACATGTGTGTGTATGTGTATGTGTGTGTATGTATACATGCATGTGTGTATATGTGTGTGTGTGAATGTATATGTGTGTGTATGTGTATGTATGCATATGTGTATATATGTGTGTGTATGTATGTGTGTGTATATGTGTGTATGCATGCATGTGTGTATGTATGCATGCATGCATGTATATGTGTGTATATATGTGTGTGTGTATGTATGTGTGTATATGTGTGTGTGTATGTGTATGTATGCATATGTGTATATATGTGTGTGTATGTATGTGTGTGTATGTATGTGTGTGTATGTATGCATGTGTGTAAATTTATATGTGTGTGTATGCATGCATGTGTGTATATGTGTGTGTATGTAAGCATGCATGTGTGTATAGGTGTGTGTATGTAAGCATGCATGTGTGTACATGTATGTGTGTACATGTATGTGTGTAAATGTGTGTGTGTATGTATGCTCTATTTTCCTATCTCTATCTTCCTTTCTTTCATTATTCTTTATCTCTCTCTCTCTCTTCTCTCTCTCTCTCTCTTTCTCTCTCTTTCTCTCTCTCCTTCTCTCTCTATCAATAGAGAATAAAACAATCACTTACAAGTATGCTCCTCATTTGGATCATTGTCGTCAAAGCGTAATGTATGTCGTCTATCGTCCAATTCCAAACAATCGACGCCAAAGAACTTCTACAAAATCGAAGAAAAGAGAAATTATAAAACCTAAAGCATAGAGAAGCACAAATGCTAACAGTACGCGTAGCACTTACCAAGATGTGAGATCTAAGCCGAGAGAGAGAGTGTGTGTAGAGAGAGAGTGTGTGTAGAGAGAGAGTGTGTGTAGAGAGAGAGATCTGTGTGTGTGTGTGTGTGTGCACAAGACAATGCAGGTTGCAATTCGGTTCGTGCGCGCAAGTTTGACAGAAGACCAACAATACTCAAACACGTGCAAAAATGTGAAGTTTTGCTATCGGGTTCGCGGTATGTTTAAAACTCGCCGCCGGTATGGGCATCGGTATAGGTGTCGGTAGTTGCCAGTAAATTACCGACGCCTATACCGATGCATATACCGACGCACATACCGGCGGGTGCGGGCCACACCGACGATCCGTTTAAAACGGTCATACCGACGGTCACTTGACCGTCGGTATCTCTAAGTGACATTTTCCGAGGCCCATACCCGACGCCGACTGTGACCGTCGGTATCTGCAGCGTTGGTATACCCCTCATATGTTGTAGTGTAACGAGGAGCTTGCATGGAATGGTTGGAAAGACCTTTGCTTGGTACCCTACACTGTGAGTGCTTCACCCTATGGAGTTCTTAGGATGATATATATGCAGCATGATTCATGACTGAAAACTAAAGAATGTATGACCATGTGAATCAATGACTTTAGCGTTGTGCTCTGAGAGATAATCCATATACCAAATGCAATTCAGTAATGTACTTGTGCATCTAAGTGTGTTCATGTTTGCATGAAAAAAGGGGTTTTGTTGTGTATATCTGTGCACTACATGTGACTATGTGTGTATGAATGGGTATGTGCAGCTGTGTGAACTTGGGATCTTCAAAGCTGTCTTCTAGCGTCTCATGTTGCATTGAAGTATGTGCATCCTGATGTGTTATAAGATAAAACAAAAGGTTTTATCAGCTACCAAAACCAACTTGTTTCCGTGAAGCAAGAAAGATGGCATTGTTCTTGAGTTATCTCTTGGATCGACAGTCCATGAGAATTGCAATAGTGCTCTTGTGAAATATAGCATAGTTCTTGACTTATCTGTGAGTTTGCTTGTGCATGGCAAATATAAAATTGAAGTGTTGTTACCACTGTGAATTTCGTCGACGTATGCATGAATGATGCTCATGATGTACAACCAGACATATATGTTCAGCAAAGATTAACATTTGTAAGGGTGTAAGGTCACAACTTTGAAGTTGTACTCAATTATGAATGTAGTTGTTCGTCCTATGATGCCACGTACGATAAGTATAGGAGAGCTATACTCGATTTCAATCATTTTTTTTTTCACTTGCATATGAAGAAGAATTTTATGAGTTATGTGCATTGTTATACGTGCGTGCTGCATTAATCTATTTGGGTTTTGTTTGCAAAAGGTGATAGGAAGAGAATATAGGTGTGATGGTCAATGAGAGAGAGAACATAGAGTGCACTGAAGAGAGAGAGAAGTTGAAATGTGTGTGAGTGTTTAATGATCCGATGTTGGGTGAGTGTGTATGGGGATTGTGATAAGAAGTGTCTGAGGGGTGTGAGCAGTATTGTGAGTGAGGAAATGCGAGGGAGGGGAGAAGAAAAAAGAGAGGCTAAGAAAGAGAGGAAAGAAACGAAAGTGAGCAGGATTGGGAGAAAGAGAGAGTGTGTGTGAATGTGAGCAAGGGAAAGGGAGAGAGAGACACTAGAGAAAAAAATCAAGGGGTTGCTTTGATTTCGGGTGTGTGAGAGTGAATGCATGTGAGTGTGTTAGTGTGCGCAAGTGCACGTGTGTGTAAGCGGGTTTTAGGGTGTTTGGGTAGGCATGTGTTTTGTTGGGTGAGTGAGTGGGAGTGTTGGAGTGGATGTGATAGTAAGAGAGAAAAAGAGGAATGTGAGGCTAGAAATAAGAGCGGAGTAGAGGAAATAAAAAGGGGACAAACTAGACTAGAGATAGCAAGAGAGAGGGAAAGCATTAGGAGTGTGTGCGTATGTGAGAAAGAGGGATAGTGAAATTTGAAAATGAAAGGAGAATGAACCAGACTTGAGGAGAGCATGAGAGGGGAAGATAAAAAGAAAGTAGGAGAAAGTAGGTGAAAAAGATTGAGAGTGGGTGTGTGTGAAGAGTGTGTGGGAAAGTGAGAGTGTGTGCATGTGGGTGGGAAAGGGTGGAAAAGAGAGAAAGAGTGAGGAAGTGTGAGAGAGTGAACATGATGTGGTGTGTGAAGGATTGTGTTTAATAGAGGGAGGAAGAGAAGGGTTGAGAGAACGAAAAGAATGAAGTGAGAAGACTTAGGTTGAGAAAATAGAGACATCCCACTAGGGTCCGAAAATGTGATCCAAATCGGGCACGATTGTGGCTTGGGGGTAAAATAAACTTGGCAACTTTCAAGAAATTGAGCAGATATAGCCTGATATAAGTGCAATTATTTGCACATTCTCCGCGATCAAGACATTATCCATCTGGTGACCCTACTGGGGAGTGCTTGGTATATCTCTATAAGAGATTGCCATAGATTCACCTAGCACCACACATTGGTCGAGCTCTCGAATATAGTAGCTAGTACATGAGCAAAGAAAGTTCTTCATCAAGAAGAACTCAAACACAGAGGGAAGGACAAACCATTCGAAAGGCTAAAGCTCAAGAGAAGCATAGGCAAGAGTAGTACAAAGCATCTTCGAATAGTCGGAAGGAGTTAGAGGAAAGGACCTATTATCAGAGAAGAGTAGTTGCTCAGGTCAGGAGACTCGACGGAGTCTTGAAACCAAGGGCTCTGAACTTCTACGAAAGGAGTGACATTGATATCACCCCTTTGTTTGAGATGGCTTACCAAATTCCGGTACATCTAGGAGACTTCCCAAGATTCTCGGGCCTCTAGGATGAGCACCCAAATAACTTTATTCAACTTTTCGAAGTGACTTGTGGAGCTAATGAAGTCATGGATCAAGGCCAAAGGTTGAGAAGCCGCAAATTGGTATGGGAATCTAACACCATAGGAGAGAGGGACTTACCAGTTGCTTAAGGACACGTTCTTGGTGAAGTTCCAAAGATAAGGGTTCCAAGACAGACTTTCCCAACAAATGAGCTATCTTTGATAGGGAGTAAATGAAAGCATAGACCATTATATCCAGAGAATGGAAACTTTGGTAAGGAAGGTGGGCGTAAATTCCCCAAATGATGAAACATTGAAGAGAAGGTTTATTTCCGGGTTGAGGGATCCCACAACACAGCAACATATAAGCCTTATGCGGCCCACCAATTTGATAGCTACAAAAGAGCAAGTTAGGGTATGGGAGGAAGTATAGTAAGGTCAGTAGAGGAGGATAGATCTCCTATACGAGCCAACAAAAGGACTAGGGAGCACACTAGTAAGAAATCCTAGCTAGGGAAGCCCTACATTGACAACTCTTGTCTTTGTCACTGCCACTAGTACACCAGGTGATCCTAAGCCTGCATTGACCAAGGAATGGATTCTAGAATTAGTGACACAAGCGATAAAGGTTGCCACTATGACCCAAGAGACATACACTATGAAACAAGAAATAGCCTTGGATCCTAATTAGGGCATATTTAGGTCCAACACATGGTGTGGGAAGTGCCATGGCTATGGTCATATGGCCACTAAATGCCCCATAGTCTCAAGACTTGTCACGGATAGACCGCCACCTAGGATGTTGCACCTTTTGCAATAGGACAAACCATACTGAGGACTAATGTTATAATAAGAGGGCTTATGAAGAATGGACCATGCACTCGGGAAACATGAGAGCATCCTTACACAGGGATGTTGACTCAAAGTGTCCCACCTATACCTCATTGGGAAACAAGATAGAGATATGGGCATGGTGCTCAGGGCCAAGGAGGTGGAGGGATCAACACAGCCCTAGAGAAGGGCTACTCCAATTCAATGTTGGAGATGCGACGGTTTTGGACATACTCAAGCTAAGTGCCCAAATGAAAGGAAGCCGGTTGACTACACTCCAATGTGCAAGTACTGCAGTGATGAAGATTGTCCTAAATAAAGAGTTGACATTGGCAAGGGAAAAAGGCCACTAGAGTCCTCAAACTATGTTGAGACCCAGATGCATCCCACTATAAAGTTCAAGAGCAAATTCCTATAGTAAGAGTGGTGTTTAGGATGCCAAACCCTCAGGAAGGATCTAGTTCATCCATGCACTTTGTGGAAGCTGACCAAGGCAAGAGTGGGTGGAAAGGGCCAATTGTGGCAGTGGTCACGAGGACACAAGAATATATGAAGAAGGATGCAAAAAGAAGAAGTGAAAATGCACCAAAGAAAAGGCACCCAAGTGTGGGGAGGTAGAAGAACAAATGGAGGGACTTGTTGAGCAACAAGAATTGGAAGACGGGGATGGAATCAAAATACTTCCACTAGTGAGGAAGAAATTTATGCCTGCCATTCCTCCGTTCCCCGAAAGATTGAGAACTTCGAAAGGTCTAAAGGAAAAGTAAAGCACGAAAGAAATTGATATTGTGCACAAGTTGGCCAAAACTGAAGTGATTCTGAACATCGATACTTTGCTAAGATATTCTTCTGCATGTAGGAAGCAATTTTACAATGAATATATCAAAAACCCCCAAAAATCTCAAGATAAGAAGATACGGGAAAAAGAGATTTAGGGCATCATTCAGAGCATCACAACGCAAATTGATTCAAATGCTCCTGCAATGACAGTAGGGATTAAGGGATATGCAGTCCCAGATGCTCAGTTGGATAGTGGGGCAACATTATATGATGAAGGCCCTTAGCCTAACCCACATGGAGGAGACTCTAATGTCCCTAAGAATGGTGGACCAAACTCAAGTGAAACTGCTGGTCTTTTGAAGAATGTAAGCACAGTGGTTGGAGGACTAGATTTTGGCATCGATTACTTGATAGTCCGACCAAGAACCATAGAAGCCACTTTCTCCATCTTATTGGGATGACCGTGGCTAGTGCAAGCCAATTGTGTGCATGACTGGCACACAGGATTTATTACAATTGGGCCAAAATCGAATCGTGTGCAGATCCAGTATCTTCGAATTCGACCGCCAAGAGTTTGGCAACAAAGGATGAAACGAGGAAAAAGGTAAAAGAGAAGGAAAAGCAAGGAAAAGTTCAAGCAAGGTTTGCTTTAAACCTTGAGCCCTACATGGATCTGCTCCAGGATGGGTTCAACTTGCAGCTATTTAAATTCCAAAACACAAAAGTGGGAGAGAACGAGAATCCGTTAGCTCACAAGGATGACTCCAACCAAGAGTTGTTAGGATGGTTGGCTAGTACAAGTCAATACGACTGCTACACGATGAACTTGGATCCAAGGAAGGGCAAGCTAAACAACCCCCTAGATAGAGGAATCTTAGAAGATGAATGGAATCTTGAATTGACCACCACAGTGGAAGTAAGACACTTGAGGAAAAACATTGAGGCTTTAGAAGTTGAACTCCAAGGTAGGTGTCACAGGTAAGAAATGATGATGGAAAGAGAGCCGAACGTACGAGAAATGGATGTAAGAGTTGAGTTGGAGGAAGTAAATCCAAATAGAGAAGGAAAAGCTAAAGAAGTGTTGGCCAATGGTGCATGCCTATTATTAGAAAATCAAGATAAAGCCACGACCGAAGGGGAGGATATGGTAAAAGTGGGTTTTGCAGAGGAAGAGATAGAAATCAGAGAGATGGCTGATCATTACAGTAGGAGAAGAAATCCTTCAAACGGTGGGGGTCGTTCTTCCAAGGTCCATGATCAAGGATATCATCCAAAGTTGATGGGGACACAAGATGGTCACCAGCCTTCTAGCACAAGCAAGGCACGTAACTCCGGGAGTAGTGACATGTGCAGGAAAGGTCACAAAAGTAAGGGTAGATCTTTGAGAGAGAAGTGTTGTATAGACAACGAAGGTTCTAGCAAGGAAACAGAGGAGCGAAAGAGAGACCTCTTGGAGGGTAGAGACAAGGGGAACCAAAATGTTTGTGAAAAGAGAACTTCCAAACATGAGGGACTTAGGAAAAGACACACATTGGATAATGGGCGGGAAGGGAGCCTGGAGAGCAAAGAGCCTCATGCAAAAGGTACTGGTAAAAATGGAAGTGGGTTGAAGGAGTTAGGATTGGTTTGTGTCGAGCGTGTCAAGGTCATCAGAAGGTCTTATGGAGATAGGCATCTGGATAACTGACAAAACATACAAAGGACGGTTGGAGAGGATGCATGGAAAGGATTTTGAGTGAACCATTGGATTATGGGAATCTTTCTTTTGATGTGGTTGATTCTACAAGAGTTGTGTGGCTGGATACAAGAGTGAAGCAGCAATGACGTGCCCTATTTCATCAAACAGTTTACCTTCCATTGATTGAGACCACGGAAGCTAATAACTCAATTGTGTTGTTATGCAAGATGATTAGGGACTAGGCGAACAATGGCGGACATTAAAACTCATATGTATTTTCATGACCCGGTGATATACTTTTCGGACATTTGCTAGTATGAATGTTCATGTCGAGAACTTTGAGACTGAATACGATGCAAATGAAGCTTACTAGATGGTATATTTTCTAAATTAGGTTTTAGGTATTACCTTTCCTAGGTTTTTGTTTGGGAGATATTTGTTTGAAATTGTAGGATGGGCAGAGGAGAGGTACTACTATTATTTTTTTGAAAGTGTAGGATGGACAGAGGAGAGGTACTACTATTTTGATTCCTCAAGGGAAATGCCTAATGAAGAGAACGACATCTCTTGGGCTTGGGTGGACCTTTTGACAATGCAGAGTGATGATGAGGCTCCTGAAGCAGAGCTTGACTCACCTTCTAGAGAACATTGATCATCAACTATGAAACGAGGTTGAGTAGAGACTTTAAAATAAGATGAGGAAAATCTAGATTGGTGAGTGTGGTTGCAATTAATCAGTTATATCATATAATCCTTATACCCTAGTAGATAATGATAAGAGAAGATCGACCTTAGGAAAGACTTTAAAATAAGATGAGGAAAATCTGGATTGGTAAGTGTGGTTGTAATTAATCAGTTATATCATATAATCCTTATATCCTAGTAGGTAACGACAAGAGAAGATCAACCTATTAGCTTTCATGGGTGTTTTTTGTTTTTTGTATATGCATGATGTGAAGGAAGGGTAGGATAGATGCTCCTTTCCATCCCTCCCTAACTCTCAAGACATGGAAAATGAAAAAGAAAGGGGAGAAAAACAAAAAAAACAAAAACAAAAATCATGTATATATGTGTGCCAGTGCACTATGATGGGTTAATAGGCAAGTGGAGCCATCCTGGTCGGGTGGTGAGGATTGCGAGCTGACGCTAACTTTGACATAGGCTTAGACAATTATGTGTATACACATTTTGTGCTATGCGCCATATTGGGTTGATAGGTGAGTGGAACCATCTTGGTGGGGTGGTCGAGACCATGAGCTTCACCCAGCTTTGCTATGGGCTAGCACATGTATATGTGTGGGTACATCATGTATACATTTGTTGCATGCTATGTTGTGTTGGTAGATGGGTGGAACAAACCTGACCGGGTGGCCAGGGCCACGAGTTGCATCCAATTGCAACATGGGCCAACTCATGAATTAAAAATAAACAAAAAGAAAAGGAAAAAAATAATGAAAAAATATTCCCACTCTTGAGGGGGAGACATAGAGAGGAGGAGGGCAATGATCGCCCTGAAGTATGTGTTTTTGCATGCATGTGTCTACATGGATGAGATGATGATAGCTGATAGATTGATTTGCTCAAGGCCAATACCAACGAAAGGTATAATTATTATATGTATGAGTGGTTGGTTCGTAATCCATTTTCCATATCTTTTTTTTTCTCATTATATTGGCAAGTTCGTTCCAAAGGTCGGTAATGTTGTACATGCTTCTTAAAAATTCTTTATTTATGTATTGATGAAGAGAAGGCTACTTCAAATTCAAGGAAGAACAATGGTTTAGAGAAGATGAAGGAATCATATCAACATCAAATCACAGGTATCATTTTTTACTACAGGTATCAGTTTTTACTATCAGATTATCATTTGCGAGTCATATCTTAGAAGAGCAGTTATGAAGAGATTTGAAGGATTCAAGGAGTGCTTTTATACACTTTCATCATTTGAAAGTTAAAGGCTACATCAAAACAGGTATCTAGAGGTTTTCCTAGAGAGTTTTGAGAGATCTCTTTCATGGCAAGAAAGCTCATCTAAGAAGACAAATGTGGAGAGCATAAGTTTTGTTTTCAGCCAACATTGTGTTGTAAGTTGGTTGGAAGTTTTTGCTCACATTTTGTATCTATAAAGGTAATCATTCAGACGAAAGGTTGGTGAATTCAGTCATATTAGTCACATTTGAAGCAAAGTTTTGATTCAGAGATATGAGGAGATGGTAAAACATGATTCTATGTTCACTTCCATTTGTATACCATGTTTGTTTTGTCTCTTACCTTAGCATAAGAGGAAGAGAAAGAGTTCATTTGAAGAAGCTAAGATTTCTTGCTACTTCAAGATGAAGAGAACAAAAGGTATGGAATAGAAGTTTGAAGATGTAGACATCATCAGGTGGAATAAAGATGCAGAAGAAGAAAGTCCAACATTTCCAAAAGAAAAGTAAGATTTCCTTTTCTCTCATATTCCCCATATACTTTTCCTACTTTATCCTCTACATCCAAAGACAAGTCTACGTGAACATCGTGTGTGAAGAAAGTTTAAAGAAGAAGTAGTTTTTTGTTTTGCATGATACTTGGTCATGATTTAGTAGATTTGACAAAGAATTTCATTGAGAGAAAGAAAAGCAACAGATTTTGAAGAGAACTTGTATGTTTTGACTCATATGTATGAGTTATATATAAGTTGAAGTTTTTGAGAAGGCAGCTTATATGTTCCCTCAAAGAATTCTTGGAGTGTCAATACAAAGCTACTTGGTATATGAAAAGTTGCAGAGAAGTATAGTTCTTCTTTATCTAACTCTTGAGGTAAACGAGTTTTTTGTAGCAGATGTTGAAGACTTGGGTTGAGGTTTTGTGTTTGGGAAAATTACCTCATATCCAGTATTTTAAAAAAAAATTAGGAAAATTCAATTTTTTGATGTACCAGTCAGATGGAGAATCTACTTTCTATGATTGTCTAGATTTCTATGATTGTCTAGATTTTCGAAAAAGGTGTTCCATCAGATCCTATCACTTCATTGAGAAGTGGAGTTAGCCAAAAGAAAGTCAAGCAGGTACTATCACATTTCACCCGGGTAGAATATGAAAAGATGAAGTATCAACTTGTAGTTTTTTGGAGTTCTCAAGGTGAGAAGTTTGTCCACTTATGTTTCAACAACTTTGTGAGAAGCATGGACACTTGGAGACATTCAGGTAGCAAATCAAACATTCAGTCATGAAGGTTTGATGAGAGCAGATTCTACACAGATTCTTAACATTGGAAGAAGTAAGTCAAAGGTTCAGATTCTATGAGATTTGTGTTGCAGAAGAATAGAAGAAGATACTTGTTATGTTACAGAAGATTATGGATCCTAAAATTTTGTTTCAGATATAGGTATTGATTATTGAAGATCAGATTTATTGAAAGAAGGAAGACATTCCAGATTTCATAAAGTCTGATATATTTGAAGAATTCTGGATACTAGTGTTAAGTCATCCAGGGGGGTGATGAAACATGAAGACTTATTTTCAGCCATATATGTAAAAGAATGTAAAGTCATACCTACATGTATTCCTATATTTCCTTTGTCAGGTTCTCTTTATGTTCCAGCTTTGAAAGAAGAAGGAAGAAGGAGAATGTCTGGAGAAAGTTCCTATTAGGATGTTCCTATTCAGGAGAAGGTTCCAGAATTCTATTAAAGAGAAGCTTGATATTTCTGAGAGGTATGTTTGAGAGGTGCACACATATATGTTTATACCAGATTCTGAAGGAAAGAGGTATGAAGGACTTAGAGTTAGAACAAGGATGATGACATCATAGATTTTTTGATGAGACTCATGAGTTGATTTCAGTTGACTTCACTTGAAGTACAGTCAGAGATGAACCAGCAGTGTTCATAATACACTAAGTTGTCAGTCATAGGTTCCAGGATTCAGTTCCTGATTTTGTTTAGTGTATTTACATGACACAACAGAAGTACGTTGAGAAACCTTTAAGGTAAATGCAAATATGTGGATCCTAGTGTATGTTTTCAGGTTTGAGAAAACAGGAGATAACAAGTTCAGAGTCAGTACATGCTATATTTGTTGTCAAGCAGTGATTGCTTGATGAGTACACTATTGGATACCTAGTTTGCATATTTTCTCAAGTATTATGGTTCATATTCAACAAGTTCAGGTTTTTGAAGTTTGAAGGAAAGACAAACTCATTTTTTAAGAAGACTTTTGAAGAAAAGATTTGAAGGTCAGTTCGGGAGTACAAGCTTGAAGCTTGTGATAGTTTGGAGCTTTGATAGTTTGCAGATCCAGTTCAGTTTGTACCAATATGACATTGCAGGGGGGATTGTTGGAATACAATATCATATTGTACAATGTCCCACTAGTCAAAGGTTGGTCCAATATCACATCATGACTATAGTCTTGTATTAGCCTCTCTACAAGAAAAGCGCCCAGCGCTCTTGGCTAGACAAAAAGGCTCTCATAAAATCGGCATGACTTCGATACCTGCTCCCGCAGCGCATTCGCAAGGAAAAACAAATCGATATTTTTGCTTTATTAAACGTCTCACGGTAGCACACGATTAAAACGGCGATGGAGTTTTATTCCGGATCGATAGCGATCGTAGTCTTTTGCTTTTGCAAGTAGCTTTATTCATGGAAGATATACTATAAAAGAGAGTCTTTTGGGATCACTTTGTTCATCCATCACCTATTACAACACAAGCTTTGGAAGCTTGGTACCTCTTTGAGGTAGTGCTTTTAGCACATGGGGCAGCCATGGTGTTTTGTTGAAGCATGTTGAGGAGCGGCTATGGAGTTCTTCTTGAAGAAGAAGAGTGTGCTCACACTCTTGCTTATGGAGAGAACTTACCTATCAACAGCTTGATGGTGTGGATCGGCCATCTACATGATGTATTTGAAGATCATCTTCTACATGAAGATTTCGGGTTACTTCAAAGACATTGGATGGTGGTTAACATAAGATTTACATCTTATGTTAAGAATTTAGATACATATTATCTTTATGCACACAGGTAATACTTGGAGTTTATGGAGGTAGTGGCATCCATATCAAGAGGAGTCCTGATCGGCATAGGTACAAGAGAATCAGTACATGTATGCTTCATGCATATTTGGATGAGGTGTTCGAGAAGGTGTTTCCATATGAGTTTGAGGATTTTTGGCAGCAAACTTGTTAGCATTCATTGCTACTTTTGTAAGTATGTGATCTTTTCACACACGTATCTAACTTAGGGTCTTCCATAGCCTAAGGTTAGATGAGGCTTTGTTGATTATCAGTTTTAGACTGATCCTTCCTCTTTCGGTCACTCACATTCACTCTTCTACAACCTATTAGGTCGCACATCTCATGTATATTCAAATTTCTGTTCACACATCTGAATATGTTTGTTACATTTGTACATTCACTCATCCATCTATTTCTGTTCACATAGAGTGGTTGAGAGTTTTGCTCCCACATTGTACATTGAACATTGGTATATATGATAGTGTGAGTAAGCAGTGGCTTACGTAACACTTTACACATGGTGTCTAATCTCTCTATATCTTTGTCTCATCATTTGTATGATTAAAGTGTGGTATGTTCATGTTTTGTCAATATTGGAAGATTGCTGAAATTTATGTTGTAGATCTTGGACCTATGGAACTTGGACCTGTGATATTAGTAATGGGCCTACCTCATTTCCAACACTGCACCGACCCCAAAATTGTGATCACAAAGTTTCTACCTTGCTGGTAAGGTTGCTGATAATTTTGTCTGATAGCTTGCCTATTGTATGGAGAATCTTGAGCCGTATGATTTGTGTATTTCCTCTCAACGGTGCAATATAGAGCATTAGGGTTTCCTTGGGGCTGAGCCATCATTGGGCAAACATTAGCCATGTGGTCTCCTCCACAATTGTAACATCGCTTCAATGAGGTGACCCTTGGTGTTTGTCATTTTTGAACTCCCAACTTCTTGGCAACTTGCTCAACTATCTCATCTATCTCCGTGGAGGTTCTGGAAGTGTGACTAGTAGAACTGTCTAAATCCTTATAGAGTTTTGACAGTTCTAACTCCTCACCCAAATTGTCTTCTATGTCAATACATATCCGCACACACTCTTCTATGGATCTAGGCTCTTTCAAGTACACATATGATCTCAACTTGGTGCTTAGCAATCCCTCTAAAAAACAAGCCACTTGTTTGGCTAGTGTGGGTAACTCAAGAATAGGGCATCTTTCTATGTACTGTCTGAATTGCTTTCCTGCAAGTCGCACTGTTTATTGAGGTGTCTGCTTGAAGCTATGGATCAAGGATGATGTATTATGCCTGATGCCACTCTTGGAAAATTCTACAATGAATTCCTCTAGCAGTTGACCTATGTTCCGATAATTGCGACTATTTAGGGGTTGAAACCAAGCTAAAGCGGTACCCTTAAGAGTCAAACCAAATGCCTTGAACTGAGTGAACAAGTCCTTGACCTGTTTAGCTCTTAACACTTGTTTGAACTTGGCCACATGATCATAAGGATTTCCTGACCCATCAAAGTAGTTCTTCATTGCCTTAACCACGTGAGGGGCTAAGGGTTCTTGGGTGCTCTCGGGGTCTAGGCAATAAAAAATCATGTTCATCTCTTTGATGCCTATGTACTCTATGTCTCTCCCTTTCAGGTCTTCCACCTTCAAGTCCAGATCTCTCTCCACCCACAATGTGTGCAAAACTTACCTCCAGTCTTTCTCTTGTTTGTTCTCGTTGGGCCTCATGAGCCTGGGATGAACCTACACCTTGGTGGCCATGAGAAATATTAGATCGTGGTGGAGGAAAAACTAATTCTCCTTGCCACGTGTATGCATGCCTATCATGCTCTATTACCAAGAACATTTTCTCAAATGTGTTATCTAGATAGACAACTTTTCTTGGCATCTCCGGATCTTTGAACTCATAGAGGGTGACTATTGGGCTAGGTTGGTCTAGCTTGAATCTCCAAAAAGTGTCCTCCGTTTCCCTATTCAAGAGTAGCTCTACGCTTTTGTTATCTTGAGGGATCCAATCTGGATTGATCACCCTAGTCAAGACTGACTTACCTCTAGGAGTCTTGGGTTCTCGTCCTAGGTCTCCTTGCTCTAGGTCTCCTACCTTATTTTGGGGAATAACATTTCCAAACTCATCCACCCTATTTGCTAAGTTGGTAACCACATACATGGTTCCCTCCTTATCAATGTATGAACCCTCTTTGAACTTGACCACAGGGTGTTCAAGTCCAAAGGGTTGGTCTGGATTTTTGAGTTGGACTATTGATCATCTCAGGACATCCTCATAGATGCATGCACCTAATTGGTTGGTCCTGATATACTCCAATTTTATAGGGGCCTTGTGGTGTCTATAAATAAGCAGTACCTGAGGTACGTGTGGGTCTCTCCATGCTAAAAGACATTTTTGAATCACTTGTGTTGGAACTTAGCACGTAGGGATAACCACTTAATTGTTGTGCCCAAGACTTAGCTGTATGCTTGACACTAGTCTGAGATGATCTAATGCTTTGTCTATCCTTGCCGAAGTGTTTGCCAGATCTCAGGTTTATAAGCCTTGTCTTTTGGTCCCAAGGTTCTCTTCTATTTCTCAAAATCCTTTGGGACTCCTTGGTTTCCTAGACCCACCTGAGGGTCAACTTCAAAATACTATATCTAATAATCCACATATAGTACTCCCCACAAGCTTTCCAACAAACCCAAAATCACCACAAACAGATTTCATATGAGAAAGTTATGCCAGTTCAGGGTTCTGGGGGTTAAAACAAGGAAACAGGACCTCTTTGGGATTGCTTCCGAACAGGCAATACACGATACTTAGGAAGGATCAGCGATACTTGGAAGTAGATGATACACGATACTTGCCTTGCCACGATACACGATATCTGAACTATACGATACATGATAGTTGGAATTCCACGATATGATACTTGTCCTTGGACCAGTGAAAAAAACAAGGGCGAATATTAGCCCAATGGCGAATTTTCAAAGGATTTTAAATGTTTTGGCTATTTGTTTTAAAGGAACAAATATTAAAAATAGCCATTTTTTTAAAAGTTTAGGGCGCTACATGAGCTGATTTTCGCCCTCCTCTGATATATCATTTTGAGGGTGGGAGAATGTATTCGCCCGCGCACATTCCAACTCTTTGACTGTATGATGTCATAGTTCGCCTTGGAGTAGTGTTGCCGATAAGCATGGGGATATGTGTGCAGATGGGTTTTGGATATGTGAAAAGTGAAAACCCACCCGAGCGCGGTGCAGGTCTTGCAGGGGAAAGATGAGGAGGATCACACACGAGAAAAGTATTACTACACGTGAGTTCTTGTGTCATCTCGGAGATACCTTGTCAATGATAAGTGTGTGCTTTCTTGCAGAGAATCTGGCTTACTGGTATAGTATGTGTGATTTTAACTGATGCTAAAGCCCACGGAAGCCTTGTTTTCGTGTAACTGTAGGCGTTTGTGATTTTTGCTTATTCTAGGTGGAAACGTAATTTGAATGAAAGATTATAGAAACACATGCAATTTTCTTCTTTTGTGATGTAGAGATTTATGTTAATATTCACGTTGTGACATATTGAATGAGTTGCTTTTCTTTTCCTCAATAAGTTGTGGTATAAGCAGAGTGGAAAGTACGTTCCGCATCTTATATGAATATGGTTAACTTGGTGGGAGTAGCATTTTTATTTATTTATGATACGAACCCAAAATTGAGTTTTGAACGGGTAGCCAAACATGAGGCTTTTAGGACAGTTGTCTTTAGATTTTTAGATTGTAGTGTGCCTTCTTGAAAACAAGATTAAATACTTCAGTTAGTTTTATAAGGTGAAATAGCTTGCAATTAAGAAGAATTATACAAAGCCTGAGAGTCCAACGATGGTAGGTGATTCCGTTTTTTGGGCAAAGTTCCAAACCTCTAGAACTAGGTGAACTCATGAATTCATGTGTATCCTTCACCTAGTTCTAGAAAAGCGAGGTTTTTGTTTAGCCATTAGCAGATTCTCTTGAAATTTGTGTGTAGTTTTATGTATTTTTTATGTATTTTCTGCGAGTGATCTAGGTTTCCCCTATCTTTGGGGGAGATGATTCTAATCTGCATTCTCTTTGAGCCTTGATTACTCACACTATCAGAGTAAGTTTTTTCTTAATCATAGAGCCGTTGTTTTGCATGTTATATTCGCTAACAATTTATTTATACTCTTAGCCGATATGCAAGAGAGGCGTGTTCTTTTGAAGTGAAGGAGATTTTGTGTGAAGAATAGTCAGACTATCAGGATATCCTTGACTTTAAGGTTGAGTTCCTGTCATAAATGTTTTACGATAATACCTAAAGAATGAATTTACGTACCTGTTGTATCTTTTTCATTTTCTGAGTCATGATTCCTTTCATTTGCAGTCATAGCGTATGGGAAGGTTCTTGTGGCTGGATGGTGCTATTCAAGTGACAAAAATATATGAATGTATTTACCATCATGCTTTATAAATCTCAGTGGTAACATTCAATGACATTATATGCTGGTATTTTTTTTATGTATTTTTTGCGAGTGATCTAGGTTTCTCTTATTTTTGGGGGAGATGATTCTAATCCGCATTCTCCTTGAGCCTAAATTATTCACATTATCTGAGTAATTTTTTTTCTTAATCATAGAGTTGTTGGTTTGCATGTTACATTTGCTAACACTTTATTTATCCTCTTAGCTAATATGCAGGAGAGGCGCATTCTTTTGAAGTGAAGGAGATTCTATCTAAAGAATAGTCGGACTATCAGGATATCCTTGTCTTTAAGGTTGATTGCCTATCAT
Organism: Ceratopteris richardii; assembly: GCA_020310875.1. Lineage (NCBI taxonomy): Eukaryota > Viridiplantae > Streptophyta > Polypodiopsida > Polypodiales > Pteridaceae > Ceratopteris > Ceratopteris richardii. The sequence continues at coordinate 70,111,019 of CM035427.1, read as the reverse complement.
AATTTTTTTATGATAATACCTAAAGAATGAATTTATGTACTTATTCTTTGTTTTTCATTTTATGAGTCATGATTCTTTTCATTTGCAGTGACAACGTATGGGAAAATCCTTGTGGCTGGATGGTGCTACTCAAGCGTCAGAGTGATATGAATGTTCTTACCAAGAAATGATAGCAAATCTTCCTCTTTGTTCAATAGTCAATCCTCAGAAGGTTTACTCTGCTCAGTAACATTCTTTCTTTTCGTAGGCATGCACTCAAAGTGTGTGTACGTTCACTAGGCTAAGAGTCCTATTTTTTTTTCTTCCTTTTTATGCAGGTTCTCCTTATAAGTTGTGGTGATGGGGCATAAGGGAGGTTGGAAACCACAAGTCAATGAAGCAAATAGATATCTGTGAAATTGACTGGATGGTTATTGATGTAAGAACTGTATATTAGTCTTCTTGTTTCCCATCATCTACTTCTTTCTCTACTTGTGTGCCATATTTCCACTTCAAAACCCTGTGTTTCTCTTAAGCAACATAGGGCGCAATAGTTGTTGTTTGGCTGGTACACTTGTATGATGAGCAAGGGAATCTATTTTTCTTCTCCTTCTCTATTAATTAGCAATCTTCAAACTCTTCCTAGGCTCAAAAAGTAACACATAGATTATGTGGTATAAATGTGTGTATTTATGTGCCTTAGTACCTGATTCTGACTTATCAGAACGAGCTTGTGGTCTGATTGTTTTTGGGGAATTTATGAAGGTTTCAAAGTAGTTCTTCCCTCGTTTTGTTGTTGGTATAATACAGTGGTACTTGCGTGTTTCTGTCCTTGCATACATTATCAGACTTGGGTTTATGTCTTTTGTTGGAGACAAGTATGCATGATCTATACCATTAGTTCTCATTTATGAAGGTCTTTCACTACTTTATGAAAATTGAAATAACGTTTTTTTCTTGAAGACAAGTGTGTATGATCCATACTAGGAACGATCAATTGTAAAGTACTTTTTGGTACCTACGTTTTTGTTTATTTTACACACCGAGTTGTGGAGACACACGCCCACACTCATGTTCACATATTATATTTTACATGCATGCATATGCAATTCTGCATGCCCATGCACAGGCATGCATGTGTATGTGTGCATACACACACAAGAAAAAACGAAAAGAGAAAAAACATACAATCATAATAATACATGTTTTTATTTTGTAGATGTGAGCTATCCAAACCAGCTTCCATCACCCATTGCAATTGTGGTTTCAGACACTTAAATATCCAGCTATCCATATAAGAAACTCACAAAATATCTCATACAACATTTGCTTGAGGTGAGGGGCTCAACACTACCTCCAGTCCTTTCTACCACCTATACATCTATGTATCCAGAGGTTTGGAGGGATCTAAGTCGATGCCCATGGAAATCGGTACAAGAAGGGTTCTCAAGAAACTCTACAGATATGCATCTCTAAACTTGAAAAAGAAGCTCATGTCCTCTTTCTTTCTTTTCTCAAACCATGCCATATATTTGATAAGCTCCATCAAGTCCATTAACCCTTGTTTGGATTGTATTAGACATGGACAAAGGTTTGGAACGTTTATTATTTTTTTCTTACGTATATGTTGAGTGATTGTTTTCTACTATTCTTTGAGAATCTCCAACATCAAATATTAGCGCATGCTAGTTTTTGTATCTAGAGAGCTCACAGCCTACACAACATGCTACCTAATGATTTTCTATAGGAAGAGAGAGAGAAACATTTTTCAATCATTCCCCGAAGAAGTTGAAGGTCAAATATTAGAACTAGGGTGTAACCTTTAGAGTTTTGAAAGGGGGCAAACAAGGGAGGTAGAAAGGAGCTCTTTCTTTGTGCCACTTGCTAGAGTTATCTATATATTTTTGTAGTAACCGTTTAGATGAATAATGAACTTAGATAGTTTTAAGGGAGGTTATAATAAAAGTTCACCTAAGAATCTCAATTAGAAATCCTCATGAAAGTTTGCCAAAGTTTTTATCTCTTGAATAAAAGTTATCATTAAAAATCGCCAAAATATTTATAATTATAATATGATAGATTTAGGGATATTCGCCCATATTTATACACTTTTGAGTGAGGGGGTTGGTCTTAATTTTTTCCCTGCCTTGGACGATATACGATACTTGATGAGTATCGGGGTGATACACGATACTTAAGCACTCACGATACACGATACTTGTGGAACCACAATACTTATGTATCACGATACACGACAACACGATACACGATACCTAAGTATCGCTATATGAGACAATCACGATACACGATACTCGAAGTCTTGCGATACATGATACCTAGTGATCGACAACACACGATACCGAGGTATCGACGATACATGATACATAAAGCCTTGCGATACATGATACTTCAATATCACGATACTCGACCCAACGATACACGATACCAAGGTATCACGATATACGGGGAGTAAGAGGTATCGACGGTACACAATACCTGATGGTCGCGATACACGATAGTTCTGGTATTGCGATACCTGAACTCAACCGAACACGATAGTTGGAGTTTTTGAAGTCTAAATTCAAAAATTTTTGCAGATATGTGTACCTTATGTCCTCCTTGTCACTCCTATGTACCAGTAGATGCAAAAGTTCTCTCCAAACCCGCGATACCACACTCATGATACTTGGCGCAGGTCGTGTCATGTCCGAGACTGGTCACTCATTTTTTAATGTGTTTAGAGAGTGTTTCAAGAGTATTTCTTCAGCGTTTCAGCTCTGCACTCCTTCTAAGCTTCTTGCTCACAACCACAAGTGAAAAATGAGGTGAAAGTACAGTCGAAAATGAAAAAAAAATATGAGAATATGAAGGTGGGTGGAGATGGTGATATTGATGAAGATGAAGATGGAGAAAAAAATCAGAAACTGAACAAAAAATGATGATTTTTTTACCTTCCAACATCACTACTCTATGTCTTACCATCACACGCTCGTCCTCCAAGCTCTTTTCCTAGCAACAATGCCAAATTTGGTGTCACTCTAGCACAATGGTAAGTACCAATGTGAGGAGATTCACCTCATAAATGTTAATCCATGGAGACGTGAGGACTAGTATGAAGACCGTGAGGAAGTGATGGCACAAGGGCGTGAGTGAAAGCTCACAAGCATGCACACACATACACACACATGCGCACAAAGTAAGAGCAAAGAGTGGAACAATGGAAGATCTTCGATTACAAAAGAGTTCTCTTACAAAAGCTCAAATCTACAACAAGCTACCTTAAAAAATGAGCTCTCTAGCTCTTTTTATAGTTTTTTGAGCAGTTTTGGCCCTGGCCAAACCTAGTGTCCGGCCTAGTTAAAAATTAGGTTCCAGGTCTTATTTGAGGGCTCAAACGAATGGCCTAGTTAAAAATTAGGTTCCAGGTCTTATTTGAGGGCTCAAAAAAAGTCTAAAAATTATGAAAATTTGTAGGATGATACTTCTAATACTCCTCAAGCTCAGTGACTCCTCCGCTTGAACAAAATGGAGTTGTAAAAGTGGAAAATGGAGTTGTAGAAATTTGACATGTGCTTCTTGGAGCTCCCTACATGCTCCTTCTTCTTATGTGTCCACTTCCTTGATGCGCTACCATGCTTGTGTGCGACCTTGAGTGTCAATAGATGGTCACTGTGGAATCTTCAAATTATGATTCTTGTAGTATGATAAAACCAGTTGTAGAACAACGGTTGCTTGTTTAAACTTCTGTCTTATTTCTCGAACTCGAATATTGTGTGTTTAAGGGTAGGAGAATGCAATGCATCTAGACAAGTGACTACTAACAGGTAGAACTTGAACAGATTGAATCGTCTGTATTGACATATCAACGCCCCTGACCGAGTTTAGTTATGTATGTATTATGCCATGAGAGCTAACTAGGACTTTGTATGGAATGGTTGGAAAGACCTTTGCTTGATACCCTGCACCTTGAGTGCTTCAGCCTATGGAGTTCTCAAGATGATATATATGCAGCACGCTTCATGATTGAAAACTAAAGAATGTATGACCATGTGAATCACTGACTTTAGTGTTGTGCTTTGACAGATAATCCATATACCAAATGCAATTCAGTAATGTACTTGTGCATCTAAGTGTGTTCATGTTTGCATGAACAAAGGGGTTTTGTTGTGTATATATGTGCACTACATGTGACTATGTGTGTATGAATGGGTATGTGCAGCTATGTGAACTTGGGATCTTCAAAGCTGTGCATCCTGATCTGTTATAAGATAAAAGAAAAGGTTTTATTAGCTGCCAAAATCAACTTGTTTCCGTGAACCAAGAAAGATAGCATTGTTCTTGACTTATCTCTTGCATCAACAATCTATTAGAATTGCAATAGTGCTCTATATAGTTATCTGTGAGTTTGCTTGTGCGTGGCAAATATAAAATGGAAGTGTTCTTACCACTGTGAAGTTCATCGGCATATGCATGAATGATGCTCATGATGTACAACCAGACATTTATGTTCAGCAAAGAATAACATATGTAAGGGCATAAGGTCACAACTTTGAAGTCGTACTCTCAAATAGGAATCCTATGATGCCACGTAGGATAAGTATAGGAGAGCTGTACTCAATTTCAATCATTTTGTTTCACTTGCATATAAAGAAGAATTTTATGAGTTATGTGCATTGTTATATGTCTACACTGCATTAATGTATTTGGGTTTTGTTTGCAAAAAGTGATAGGAAGAGAATATAGGTGTGATGGTCAATGAGCGAGAGAACATAGAGTGCAGTGAAGAGAGAGAGAAGTTGAAGTGGGTGTGAGTGTTTAATGATCTAATGTTGGGTGAGTGTGTATGGGGATTGTGATAAGAAGTGTCCGAGGGGTGTGAGAAGTATTGTGAGTGAGGAAATGCGAGGGAGGGGAGAAGAAAAAAGAGAGGCCGAGAGTGAGAGGAAAGAAAAGGAAGTGAGCAAGATTGGGAGAAAGAGAGAGTGTGTGTGAATGTGAGCAAGGGAAAGGGAGAGATAGACAATAGAGAAAAAATCAAGGGCCTGCTTTGATTTTGTGTGTGTGAGACTGAATGCATGTGAGCCTGTTAGTGTGCACAAGTGTGTGTGTATGTGTGTAAGCGGGATTTAGGGTGTTTGGGTAGGCATGTGTTTGGTTGGGTTAGTGCATAATGTTGATATATTTAGGTAGTGATGTGTGTGAACACACTAGGACTGTTGGGGCACTTTTTTCCCTCTTTAGGACATTTTTTCCTTCGACTTGTATATATGTCTATAGCTCTAACGGGTTACTTATCTTTGTACATTCTAGTGGTAATACATTCCGTATTGTGTGTTGTGCTCCAAGCTTCTTCTTCTTCTTCCTTGTGCTATTCGCGTGCTTCTACAGATGTCTTACTCCAACAATTGGTATCAGAGCAGGTCACCGCTTCATCTAGGCCGTCGTCAACACCTCTCCGGTCATAGTCCGAGAATCGCATGAAATTTGGTCTGCATACTCAAGGTGATTAGGAGATCAAAATAGCTTCATTGTGTGGTGCCAAAATTGCAATCTAAACTCGTTTTAGCGTCCGAACACATTATCATAGTGCTTATGTATGCTATTTTGTCTTTCTGTGCCAAAGATATATACAAGTTTTGTCTCTCCAATATAAGCATCTCAAAGTATCTTACAGGTTTGGTAGAATTCTACAGGGTAGTTCTGTTCAAGTTTTTGAGATACAATCAATTTTTTGCATCAGGGTATTTTAGTGAGTGGCCATGGCTGAAAGCAATGATGTATTTCGTATGTTGGTTGTTGAGGATAAGTTGGATGGTATGAATTACCCATTGTGGGATTATATGATGCATCATCTATTGGTCACAAAAGGACTGTGTAATATTATGTAGGGTGTTGGAAAACGTCCTATTGCAGTTGCAAATACTGGTACTAAAGCTGATGTAGATGGCATCAAAGATGGTGATATTCTGTAGATTTATGTTCCTGTTGTGGTTCCTATTGCACCTACTGTAGAGCAAACTTGTTGGGATGGCAAAGATGCTCAGGCACATGCATTGATATCCTTGTTTATTAAACGTGCCATTATTCCTCACATTCACTCTTGCAAAATAGCTAAGGATGCTTGGGTAACACTTACCACATTGTACCAGACAAGGAATGAGGCTTGTGTTGCTTACCTCCAAAAACAGTTGGAGAGTGAGCACATGAATGAAGGTGATTCTATGGATAGTTTTCTGACAAAGATCAAAGACTTGAAGGAATAGTTGATTTCTACTAATGAAGTTATACCAGATAGCTCAAGATCGCTCTGAATGGTCTTCTTGATTCATATCAGAGTTTTGCTTCTACTCTTCCTTTGATGATGAAAGGCAATCCAAGTGCCTTGTCATTTGAGGAGTTAGTCTCTATTCTATTGTAGGGAGATTAGTCTAGGCAGAACAAGTCCATTATGTGTGTTGCATATAAAGCTTTCTTGGCTAGTCAGAAGGGCAAAAGTAAATGGAGCTCACCTACTAGTAAGCAGAAATCTGCAAATGCTACACATTCTAAGAAGGAAGACAAAGATGAGAAGAAATCAGAAAAGCAGAACTTCTTTTGTAATTATGACTCTAAAAAGCTAGCATGTTCCTCGAGTAATATCTTGATGTCATTTGAGGGAACAACTTGAAACCGTGTGGGAATGATCATTGTGCCTGGTGTCCCTTTCATAGTGGCCTCAAGATTATCTTGGTTCTTCTGTTGTAGTCTCCTATTTTCTTCCAGCGTTGCGGATATATGCTTCCTGAGAAGCCCTAGATTCCTTCATAGTTTTGAGTTGGTTACATTTTGCTCATGTAGCATGTCCTCCAAGTCTTTGACAACTTGGGCATCCAAATCTGGTACCTTGGACTCCCGTTCTTCATGAGCTTGCTCTAATGTGAAATATTGATCCTAGAGTGTTTCGATGTCTGCTTCGAGTGTTGTAATGCGTGTTTGTAATCTTTGAGATTCTACTTGTAAGGTAGTGCTTTGTTCTTCCAAGTGTGGGGATGGTAGATGAAGTGATTGTAGTATCTATGTACAATGAAGTGGACATAGGTGTTTGTGAACCTAACACATGTGTGGTAGGGACATGAATGAATTTTTCCATGAATGATACATAATGTGATGGGGTGATGGTGGCAATGGAGGTATAGGGAAGACAGATGAGGTGAATCAAAAGTATGGATCATGAGGAAGAGGAATGTGTGAATGGAGGTAAGCAAGGATACCTAAGCTACCCTCAGTGGTTCTCACGTGTCGTTCTATACTAGGTATGATGGGGTGGCTAGTGGCAGATTCTACGAATAGAAATGGAGAAGCAAGAAGTGGGTTGGTGGTGGAAGAAAAGAGGGTCACTTGAGAGATCAATTCGGCGGAGGTGGGGGTGATGGGGGGTGCTGAGGTGAGATAGGCAAAGTTTGTACAAAGGTCTTCATAGTAAGATCTATTGTGGTTGTTAAGGTAGCCATTGGTTCTATGGTAGCTTGTGGTTCAAATATGGGGACACACATGTCTTTTCTTGTCCATGGCCTTGTCTCCACTCTACGTCGATCGTATCGCCTCGTGAGATCCCAAGGATTCTGTTAATAATTTGAGTGTATTGATGAACTGAGGTTCCACCCCTTCATCTACGAGGATCTGATCTATCAAGCCTTGACGTGAGGCAAATGAGACTATATGAAATTCTTGCACAACCTTAATTGTATCGTAAAGCCGTTGTAATTGGGGGGTGCATGCAGGAGCACCTATGAGCTCAAGCACTTTTTGCTGCTCTTCATGATGTCTTTCCTCATGTTCATCATCACCCTCTTCAGATTCTTCCTCTTCATCCTCATCTTCATCGTCTTCTTCTTCTTCATCTACTATGGTAACCGACACTTGTGATGTAGTATCTTGTGGGTGTGATTGTTCCACAACTTGTTCATCACCTGACTCAATATTCACCTCTTGTAGGATCTGCTTAAAATCTTCATTGCTGAGTTCTTCAAGTTGGACTCCTCGAGGGAATTCAAGATCTGCTAGGACTGGAGGAAATATTAAGCTTCGGCCTTTAGAGTTGCATCTAAGGATGCAATGTGAACGGATGTACGCGTCGTTGTGGTGGAGGAGTGATTTCATGGGTTAAAGTGGCTCCTCGAGGTTGAGCACATGGCACTGCTCCTTGCATCCTCTTTGATGGAGGTCCTGTGGAAGTTCTACCTTTGAATTGTTGTACCCTATTCCACATTAGAGCTCTCTTGATTGGAATGTCATAAGCCAAACATCGATAGATAATCCTTGTTAGGGCACAACATCCATATAATATTGACTTGCATGGCCATCATTTGTGTGCCAAGTGAATTTGATCAATGATCGAATGAGGTAGGTTAATAGTTAGGTTATGAGTCTCGGCATGATATAAACTGAACCATACTTTCTTATGTGGCATGGTGAATCTATCAGGTGCAGGAAAAGAAAAATGCTACATGCACATTCTCGGGTGAACTAAGATGTTGGGTGTCATGGCCACCATATCTTTGAGCTTAGTGAGGTTCCTATTCTTCATGCTTTTTGGCACTAGAATCTCCTTCTCAGTGGGGATCTGCATTCCTTTCATGTCCAAAGCATCACACACTAAGTTATTAGTTAATTTAAACCTCTTCAATTTGTTTCCCCTGGTTAGAGATGGAAGCACAAATGTGCTTGAAGCTTTTGGACTCTTGCTCGGAGTTAAGGTGTTGATGAGATAGTAACATCGCATGAAGTAGGGTTTGGGGAGCTTAACACCGAAGTACACCTCCAATCCTGCTTTCTGCCACATTGGGTTAGCTCTTCTGCATACTGTAATTTCTCAAACTCACGAGTGAAAAATGGTACTTTCCCCATTTTCCATTGAACTCTATTTCTACCTCCCACAAATAAGAGCCTTCTCTTAGTGGTCCTGCCACTTTGCTAAACCAATGGCAGGTTTTTCCAATTGGCATGGTGTGTTCACTCAGGGGATCTTGTATGGGGATGACTTGTATGGCCTACAACTCCTCCAATCATTCATTCATCTCGGGCATGATGGATAAGCTTTCCGTCTTGACAACTTGCTGACATATGCCTACCTGAGAGTTGGTTCCTGCTACTTCATCCATGATATTAGATAGCTTTGGAATCACGCATCTCTCCATTATTGCCTAAATCTGCTTCTTGCGAGTCTCACTATCTCTTGAGGTGTTTGTTTAAAGCTATGAATCAGTGATGAAGTGTTGTGCCTTATGCCACTCTTAGAAAACTTTGTGATGAAGGCTTCTAGCAATTGGTCTATGTTTCAGAATTGTCTCTGGTGTAGTGGTTGAGACCACATAAGAGCGGTGTTTTTGAGTGTTAGAACAAAAGCATTGTATTGTGTGAACAAGTCATCAACTTGCTCAGCTCTAAAGACTTGCCTAAATTATGCCACATGATCATACGGGTCTCCTGTACCATCAAAATAGTTCTTTATGGACTTAACTAGTTGTGTATGTCTCAAGTTCCTAGGGTGTTCTCTAGGCCTTTGCAGAGGGAATTCATGTATAATTTCTTGATTTCTTGGGCCTCTATGCCTCTCGTTTTCCATTCTATCTATTTTTGTTCCCATTCTTTCTCTCCCCATTGGGTTAGCAAAGCTTACTTCGGGTCTATCTCTACTCTTGTCCCTCCGAGTTCCATGAGCTTGGGATGTTCCAGCTCCTTGGTGACCATAAGAGACATTTGATCTTGGTTGGAGAAAACAAATTTTCCCTTCCAAGTGTAGGCATGCCTACCAAGTTTCATTACCACGAACACTCTCTTCGATGTGCTGTTAAAATAGACCACTTTTCCTTGGGTTCAGGATCTTTAAATTCATATATCATCATGTTTCCTACTTCGCTAGGTTGATCGGTCTTAAACTTGTAAAAGGCTTCATCAATCTCTCTATTCCCAAACAATTCTACACCTTTGTTGTCTTGGGGAATTCATTCTGGTGTGAGTGTCTTGGTTAAGACCAATTTTCCTGTAGAGGTTCTTGGATCTCCTCCCAAATTCCCTTTTTCTATGTCACCTATTTCTGTCTCTGGGATTACATTGCCCAATTCATTTGTTCTATCTGGCTAGTTGGTGACTACATACATGGTTCCTTCCTTATCAATGTATGAACCATCTTCAAATTTGACTACTGGGTGTTCTAGTCCAACAGGTTGATCTGGGTTTTTAATTTGGATAACAAATCTTCTCATACCATCCTCATAGATGCGAGCACCTAATCGGTTGGTCTTAATATATTCCAATGGATTCTTGTATGGCCCTTCTGGTTTTTCTAGGTATGCCACTCCTGAGATACCTACTAGTCTCTCCATGTTATATGACATCTCAGAGTCACTCGTCTTTGAACTTAGAACATATGGGTAATCACTCAATTGTTGGGGTCATGACCTGGCTATATGATTGACACTAGCTTTAGAAGATTTGATGCTTTGTCTATCGCACCCTAGGTGTCTTCCTGACCTAAGGTTCATATGCCTTGACTGCTATCCCTATTTTCCCAAGTACAACCTCATTGCAAAATTCTTTTGTATTAGTGCCTTGTTCTTTTCATTTTACTTAGGGTGTCACTTCTTGTCCGATAGTTTATGTCATGAGGAATACTTGAATTTTATCACACTTGAAGTTTGATCACTCAACGTATATCCTTTTACTTTAGAGTTTGTTGCAAGACTATCCTATTTATGCTTGCACTTGAGTAATTAGGGTTCTTGTACTTGTATCGTGCCTAACATAGCCCTAATTGATCAATACCACTAATCGTACTTAGCCTAAGCTAGGAATTGACTAAGGGGGTTGAGAATGCTCCAATCTCAAGTTGCTTATCCCTTGGGTCACACTTGAGTGCTCAAGACACTCGTTCTCAAGCTCGCAACATGCTCTTGCTCTAGATGCCCTTCAATCCTCTCAATGGACCTATAAAAGTCCCACAGTTAGATCATACATTCACTTTAATTGACAAACAATTTGACTTAGATAGTTTGTAAAAACCATTTCCCCCCCTTCATATTGCACAAAGATTCTCTAGAGCTTCCTTGGTTTCCTAATCCCACTTGAGGGTCAACTTCAAAGTACTTTATCTGAAAATCAACACTCAAAGATGGATTTCGAATGAAAAAGTTATGTCAGTTTAGAGTTCTCAGGGTCAAAACAAGCAAACAAAACTTCTTCAAATATTTGCTTCAGGGCCTCACAATGCTCCAATCACTTGAAATTTATGACCAAAATTAGTTAGAAATTTGAAAATTGAAAAACCTTAAAATTTGGTCGAAATTGTCTGTCAATCACGATGGACAGGGTTGTCAATCGCAATGGATATAGCTGTCCATTGTGGGTTGTCTGTTGTGATGGACAATGTCAATCTCGATGGACAGTGTCGATCAAGATGAATGTGTCTGTCGCGATAGACACCTGTCTATCATGGTGGACATGTCTATTGTGATGGGTTGGCAGTCTGTCATGGTCTATCGATCGTGACAGAGAGGTTGACCATCACAATGGATAGTGTCTATCACGATGGATGTTGTCTATCACGATGGACTAAAGTTTTTGGTTTTTTTTGTTGATTTCTGTTAATTGTGGGCCTATGCGTTGCAACGTATACAATTTTTGCAATGTTCAAGTGTCAATTGCAATATTTCTATCTATTGTGATGCACAAGGGTGTCCATCATGATGGATACATATCGATTGTGACGGACAAGCAATCCGTCATGGTTTGTCTATCGCAATAGACAATGTCAATCACGATGGAGAGTGTCAATCGTGATGGACTAAAAAAATGCAATTTTTTTTGAAATTTTTGTGGATATGTGGTGTGCAAGGTCTCTACCCTATGATGGTGCATTTGAATTTTTTGTGGATATGGGGTGTGCAAGGTCTCTACCCTATGATGGTGCACTTAGTTTTACCAAAAGACCAATTTTTCTGTCTGTCGTGATGGATAGTTATCAATGCTTCGAGACCTATGCATAGATTTTTTGTACCTGTTAGAGTTGTTGTAGCTGTTGTGGATGTTGGTACCTACAAGAACGCTCAAGAAACATGCAAAAACAATGCACACAAAATTGTTCTCTCTCTCTCTCTCGCATACACCAGTGAAATGAGGAAATGGAGATGGGATGTGGGGATATGACCAAAATGGTGAAGATGATGATGGAAGAAGATGGAGAGTGGAGGTTGTGGTGGTGATGATGACGAAGGTAGAAAAGTAAAAAGTAAGAGATTACCTATGATTCCAACATCACATCTCTATGTCTTACCATCACATGCTCGTCCTCAAAGCTCGATCCTCGACAACGTCACCGAATTTGGTGTCACTCTAGGACAATGGCAAGTACCAACATGAGGAGATCCATGTCATAATTGTCAATCCGAGAAGATGTGAGAAAGGTATGATGACCATGAGCAAGTGAAGTGCACAAATGAGTGAGTGAGAAGCACACAAGCATGCACACACATACAAACACATGGGCATACACAACAAGACAAAGAGATGGATCAATGGAATCCTTAATTAACTAAAAACAAGATTACAAGCTCTTTTGTTCACTTCAATTCCCAATTTGCTATCTCCAAAAATGATTTCTCTAGCTCCTTTTATAGTTTTTGACCAGCTATGGCCCTGTTCAGACCTAGTGTCCAAGCTAGTTAAAAAATAGGTTCCTAGGCTAATTTGGAGGCTCAAACGAGCTCTAAAAAATATGAAAGTTGGTATGTAAATGACTCCTTGGCTTGCATGACATGGAGTAAGAATCATAAAAAATGGTATTTACAAAGGTGTGTAGTGATTAAAATCATTGTTGTAAAAGAGTTATTCTTTGAAAAATTGGGTAGGCCTAGTTGTCAGACCCTCGTTGATTGCTCTGCCTGATTGGTCCTGCTTGACTCTCCCTCAATATGATTCTCTTCGATGGGTTCCTTGTCTTGTAACGCCACCTTGACTGCCCTGGCTGTTATGAACATGCGCTCAATGGGCACATTGTATGATAAACACTTGTAAATAATGCACATAATGGCACAACACCCATTCAAGTCTAGCTTCTTCAACCACCTCTTGTTAGCTTCATATAATTGTTCAATGATCCACATGGGAAGCTTGATGGTTAGTGAGCCCGTCTTAGCCAGATGGAGACTGAACCAAATTCTTTTGTGTGGCTAAGTGAAGCGGTTTTGACCCAGAAATGCAAAGTGTGCATGCATAGGCAAAGAGTTATGGAAATGTTGGGTGTTAGTGTAGCCATATCTTTTAGCTTCAAATTCTTCCTATCCTTTATGTTGTCTCATACCAAGGCTTCCTTTTTCGAAGGAACATGTGTTGTGTATGTTGAGTGGATCTCTTACTAATTCCAATGTGAGCTCATACTTCTTCAGTTCATTGCTATGCAATAAAGAAGGAATGAAAAAGGTTCCTGGTCGATCCCTTACGCCACTCGCCTGTAAGGTGGATACCAGATAATAGCATCATTTGAAATCTAGTTTTGGTAAGGCGGCACTAGAATAGTATGGCAAACCTATGCGTTGCCAAATTGCTTGGAGTTCAGAGGTGTTCTGGAGTTGCTCGAACTCCCTTGAGAAAAATTCAAATCTTCCCCAAATGTTATCGAACTTGCACTTTGACTCCCATATGTATGCAACTTCTCCTAATTGCCCTGGCATCCCATTTAGCCAATGAGAATTTCCACTAACCTTTTTAATCAATCTTGTCCATGGATCTTGAATGGGTATTTGATGGAGGTGACATAGCTCTAAAGGCTGCTCAGTCAATGACACTTTAATAGGCAAGTTTTCCATGTCTATGGCTGGTTGATTTCTCCTTGCATGCAAACAAGTGCCTACTGCATCAACCATGAGTGTGATGGTAACTACTAATGGGTTATCTACTAGAAGAAGAATATCATATTAGTATTGCAATAGAGAAGAGATCAAACCTTTTTCCCCATTCAATACCAACATGACATTTGTGCGAGTTAGTTGTTAGTTAAGTATCCCCGAGTGGATGTGAGTGGAAGTTAGAATTTTAGTTCATCCTAGATGCATACTCTAGGTGTATAATTAACTCCATATGCATCTAAGAGTGTATATGTAATTTACGATGTTAAATCAAGTGATTTAGTACTGGACTTAACTTTTTGTGTATGCATGTGCATGTTTGTAATGGACTTCCCTTAGGGGATTATAGATTTTGCTAGTAATTACGGGCAAGGGTTTTAGAGATGATTCCACTTGGATTTGGGATCTTTTGGCTACCCATTCCCAAGTAGTGCTAGGTGAATGTGCATGTCCTGTTGTTGTAATGACATGTTTTAGCTTCAGAGCCTGTTGAGTGAGTGCATGTGAGTGCTACCTCAACTCTAAAGGATTTCTTGTTGCAATTTGGGTGAGAAAATAGGTCTTAGGCACCCAGATTTGTCTAGCATTAGGGTCTTCCTTCCTTGATCGCTTAGGTATCTAGATGGAGATGACTCACCAAAGTTGACTCCTAGAATGTTCTTGCGTTATAGTCTTTCATTGAATTGTTCTTTTGGTGCATCTTTGGGGTCTTGTTACAAGAGCAGAGGATTGCTCACTCTCTCATCTCCAAATCTGCTTCACTCCATGAGGTACTTTGTTTTGCACCAGTTGTTGAGCATGTGACTTAGTCATCTATTTCATCTGCCTCCTAGATTGCCTTGCTTGTTTTTCTTGGGCCGTCTTTGGAAAAGAAGGGAGTTCCATCTTTGCTTCTATGACTCCTTCATGAGTGGCCTTGTTCTGCACCATAGAACTTTGGACAAGAATAACATCATTATCTTCATGTGTACTCTTGGTAGGACCAGATGTGGGTGCCTTTCCTAGTTCCTTGAGTGCTTGATTTTCTAACTCAACTGTGATGCATTTTTTATTGAACCAGACCTAAAAAAGTCCACTTCTTAGGTTCAGGTTGACTACATGGTCATATATTCAATCTTGAACCAAACCAAGAGGTTTGATGAGGTCCTCATCTTGACACACTAGTGCTTTGACTGTCATTTGAACATCTTGAAGGTAGATGGGAAGCTCCACCTCGCCCATGCAAGGGGTTTCCACACCTCTCAATCCTATGAGATATGCCTCTATAGGATTGACACTTAATTGAAATTCTTGACAGTAACAAGGTCTAACTACACTAGTGGTAGCACCTGAGTCAATCAAGGCTCTTACAGTCCTTGCACTCTTTCCTTGTCCTACCTCTAGGGTCACAAAAGGAAGTTAACAATTCAAGGGGAAATTACACCTGATGCTTGGCACATGGCCATGTGATATCTTTGCATGTCATGAGTATCTTGCCTAGGTTGATCTCTACCATGTCTCCTCAATTTCATTTGTTAGATACATTCTAAGGCTTTTGTATGTGCTTCTTCTCGAACTTGTTTTTCCTCTTCCTTACATTTCTTTGCAGTGTTGAGTTGATTTAGCATTTCCTTTGTTATGGGTTCTTGATATAAATTGACTCTGAATCCATTGATGTAAGGATGTCACCTTCTAGAGTGGCTAATTGGACAACTCAACTTGTTGATATTCTATTAATAATCATGGGTCCATAGCCATACTTCTCCAACTTTCGTGCATGTTGCTTCAAGGTGTATACTAAGACTAAATCTCCCGCTTTCAAGCCCTTGTCCTTCACATGGGCATGGAAGTATGCCTTTTGAATTTTCTTCAGTGTATATTCTTGTAGTTGCTCTTAAACATGTTTCACCTAATCGTTCAAGATCAAAGATCCTAGAGGAGAGCTCATGGCCCGTCCATTTATGATCTTGTCCTAATCTTAGCATAGGGATCAAGAAAGCTAGTTGCAATACTACATTCTGACCAAATACCATCTGAAAGGGTGTGGCATTGAGGATCGTTTTATAGGCAACTCGATATGCCCAACAACATGGTGTAGTTGTTCATCCCAATCAAAGCACTTATTATTCACCAATTTTATCAATATATTACATAAGATCTTGTTTGTGCTCTTGGCTTGTCCATTAGCTTGTGGGTGATAGGGGAAAACTTCTTATGTATCACCAAGAATTCTTGGAGAAGGTTTTCAATGACTTCATTCAAGAAATCCGTACCTCTATCACTTACTAACTCTATTGGTAACCCGTATATGGTGAACATGTTCTTGAATAAGAACTTATCCATCGTTTGAGCATCGTTCTTTGTCATGGATTTTATTTCAACTCATTTGGTTAGATAGTTTGTGGAAACAATAATGTATTCAACATGTAAAATCTTAGTTGGGGGATTAATAGGACCAACAAAGTTTACTCCCCACTGAGAGAATGCATGTCTTCCCATCATGGGTTTGAGTGGCATCTCATCTTTCCATATTGGGTACTGAGTTCGCTGACAAATATCACACTGCTTCACATAGGTATGTGCATCCATGTGAAGGGTTGGCCACCAAAGATGTGTGAATAGAATTGCCTTGATCACACGGTATGGTCCAAAATGTTCTCCTACCACACCTTGATGAGAATTTTCTAAGATCTTAAGATATTCACTCTCATGAACACACAACCTTAAGTATCCGTCTCTTCCATGCTTGTATAAATTCTCCAATGAGTGCGTAGTCTAGTGCTTCTTGTTCTAAGCTCTTTCATCTTGCCAATTTCATCTATTGAGGGAACGTTTTTGTCCTCAAAAAGGCTATGAAGGTTCGCTCCAATCTGGCACTAAATACACTTGATATAAAGTGGCATGTTCCACTGGTGGGAGTTGTGGCTCAGTGCAAGGAGTGGTGGAAACAAAGAAGATGTTGCATTCATAACAAATTCCAAAGGATGCAAGTGGAATCTTCAAAAGATGGACACAAAAAAAAGAATGACAAGAAGAAGTTCAAGGGAGAGTGTTTCCACTGCAACACAAACGGCCATAGAATTCAAGATTATTGCATCAAGAAGAAAGAAGAGAAGAATGGCTCTTCAAAAGGTGGCAAGGGCAAGAAGTCTACCAACATTGTAGAAATAAAGCTTGAGTTATTTATTATAGTAGAGGAGGTATGCTCCTTTGTTGGAGATTCAAGAATAGATGACTCATGGGTGTTGAACAATGGTGCCTCTCATCACATGACAAGCAAAAAAGTCTTGTATAGTTCCTTACAACCTCTAAAGGAACCCATCACATTAAAGTAGGTAATAATTCAAGATGTCCTACAAAGGGTGACGGTAGTTTCTTTCACTAATTCTAATGGAAATATTGTAAAGCTTTCAAATGTCTTGTACGTTTCACAAATAAAAAAAAAAACTTTCAATAGCTTCTATAAATCATCAAGGTCATGAAATACCTTTCAGCAAGCCAAGAGCTAAGATTTTGGATAGTAAGAAAAACATTATTGGGACTTGATCCATGGTACTCTAAGTTGTAAGGTCTCCACTATGAGGAGAAGCCATTGTGAGAGACCAAATGTTTTTGGAACCCTAACTTACAAGTTAGATGAGGTCTATGTGTGACCATTGATGGTAATAGATGATTTTTGTGAGCCTATCCATAGTTTAGGTAGGGCATAAACTTCTAATCCATTTGGTTGCTATTCAAGGCCAAAATAAATGTTTCCCCATAGAACCTTAATGGGGGGAGTGTAGAAGGGGGCTTGTCCCCTACTATAGGGTCCAAAGGCCTATCCCTCTAGTTTGCAAGGCAGAGATGATAGGACTTCTAGCCACGGAGGCATTGTCCAATTATATATTTAGTCAAATATTTTGTCTCTCTTGACTATGTTTATCTATATCAAGTCCCATTGTAAAACCTATATAAGTATGGTTATGTGAAGCTCTACATAGCACTGCACACTAGTGAGCCCTTCATCAAGAGTATATCTAGATTGATTGAATTTGATAAGGCTTATGATAGATTAGAGTGGGACCTCATTTTACGATGCCTTAAGTGCAAGGAAGTGATGGAAGTTTGCAAAGATGAGAGGGTGTTTGTAGAAACCTCCTCTAGACCAACCTATTTCTTGTTTGGATACTCTAATAGACTTCCTAAGATTCAATATATTACAAAATATGACCATAGTACCTTAGAGCATTGAAATCAAATGTTTGAGTCAAGATAAACAAGTTTCGTATTTTGTTTATGTAGAGAAAAACTTTTATTTATAGAAGAAGGCTCTCAAAAAACTGTTCAGTGCCCACAACTTTCCAGAAATTGAGCAAAATCCTTTCGCACAACAAATAGGAAGGTAAGTGAGCTAACACAAGTTATTCCATGGATTTAGAGTGCCTATAGAGTGAGCTATATATTTAAAAATTCATAGGTGTGATCCTGACTTTTCAATAAGTAGATGATGCACTTACATAGTCATAGAGATATAATCATATCCCTTCACCCAAGGCTCTAATGATTGAAATATTTTGTAGACACACTAAGAGTGGTAACTATGAGATATTGTCAATACTCCACCTGCATGTGACTACAAATGATCCATGGTACTCTAAGTTGCAAGGCCCCCATTATGAGGAGAAGCCAATATGGGAGTCCTGAAATTTGTGATGAGGTCTATGTGCGACCATTGAAGGTATCAAATCATCTTTGTGAGTCTAGCCATTAGGCTATGCAGGGCATAAAGTTTAGCTAGTCTCGAATTTTGGTCATCATGTAGTCTGGTAATCCAATCCGATAGTCCAATCCGATAGTCCAATCCAATAATCCAACTTGGTACTCCAAGTTGGTAGTCGATTCTAGTGGTCCAGTCCTATGGTTTAGTCTGGTAGTCTGATAGTAGACCAATATGAAAGTTAGCCAATTCGGTGGTTAGGTAATTTGGTATGTTCCAGATTATCGATGATACAGAGATTCCACCTAAATCATAGCATTAGGTGTTTTGAATATTTTGGTTAAATCATGGCTTTGCACACTATAAAGCACTTCATCTAGAATCTATCCAGATCACCATTGAAGCTCCACAGTGGGAGCGCATGGATGGACAGTACCATCATCGTAAATATGTTACTATTGAGAATATGAAAATTTGAGTTCTCTATCCCTCTGTCTGTGTCTATTTTCATTGTTGTTTTGCTTCTTCCTGCTCTATCTACCGATCTATTCCGCTACATCATTATTGTCATTCTTGTTTATTTTCTTACATGGTATCAGAGCAAAGGAGATTGTGAATGGTGTAGAAGCAAAAATGCAAAAGTCGTTGAGTCTTCAAACAACATAAGAAAGAAGACATCAAGTGGTGTGTCATCACCTAGAACTGGGAATCAAGGTGGTTCGCCAATAGAAGGTGGAGCACAAACTGGAGTAGTGATGATGTTGATCATCCAAACATTGAGAATATGATCACCAACCTTCATGGAAGGTAAACTGGATGGTACAAACTACACCCTGTGGAAGTTGAAAATCACTTTTATCCGTGATTCATATGAGCTTCTCGAGATTGTACTTGGAATTGATTGTGAGCCCCAAGAAACACCTGACTCAAATCATGTTCGTCAAATGATTCCTCCTGATGTTGATCTTGTATGTGCTTGGAAGCATAGAAATGCAACTGCACTTTGTACTCTAGTTACAAGTACTTATGATAGTGTTCGAACTCTTCTTTAGTACACCACAAAGGCATGTGAAGCATGGAACATATTGAGAAATCAATATGAAACTCCGAATCAAACA
Organism: Ceratopteris richardii; assembly: GCA_020310875.1. Taxonomy (NCBI): domain Eukaryota; kingdom Viridiplantae; phylum Streptophyta; class Polypodiopsida; order Polypodiales; family Pteridaceae; genus Ceratopteris; species Ceratopteris richardii. The sequence goes on along the minus strand of CM035427.1, from coordinate 70,091,364 downwards.
TGAATTCAGAACTTGGAGAATCATCTAGCAATGGAGAGGTTTGTTGATGGGGAGATTGTAGAGGTATTTATCACTCACATAAAGAATATATGGGATCAAATGGCGGGAGCAGGTGTGTCAAAGTCAAGTGAGGATCTAGCTCGGTGTTGTCTTCAAATCTGTCCACCAAATCTTGATGATCTGGTAAGTGCACTTAGTACTCAAATCATACCTCAACCACTAATTTTTGAAGAACTTAGTGCCTTACTCATGAAGGAGGAGCTTCCGCTCAAGGCAAGGAGTGATGGTGGCAAATGAGAAGCTACATTCACAGTAAATGCCAAAGGAGGCAAAACAAACTCTTCAAAAGATGGCGACAAAAAGAAAAATGACAAAAAGAAGTTCAGGGGAGAGTGTTGGCAAGGAGTTTGCCAACATTGCAGAAATAGAGCTTGAGTTATTTGTTAGGAGATGTGTCCCTCCACTGAAGATTTAGCAACAGATGACTCATGGGTGTTGGACAGTGGTGCCTCTTGTTGATATATTTAGGTAGTGATATGTGTGAACACTCTAGGGCCGCCGGGGCACTTTTTTCCCTCTTTAGGAGGTTTTTTACCCCCGACTTGTATATACGCCTATTGCCCTAATGGGCTACTTATCTTTGTACATTCTCTAGTAATACATTCAGTATTGTGTGTTGTGCTCCAAGCTTCTTCTTCTTCCTTGTGCTGTTCGCGTGCTTCTGCAGACGTCTAACTCCAACAATTGAGCAGGGGTCGCTTCATCTAGGGCGCCGTCGACACTCCCCCGTTTGCAGTCTCAGATTCGCACGAAATTTGGTGGGCATGCTCAAGGTGTTTCAGAGATCAAAACAGCTTTGCTGTGTGGTGCCGAAATCGCGATCTGAGCTCGTTTCGGCCTCCGAACGCACTATCGCAGCACTTGTGTAGGCTATTTCATCTTTTTGTGACAAAGGTATATACCAGTTTCTGTTTGCCAATATAAGCGTCTCGAAGTCTGCTACAGGTCTACCAAAATTTATCTGGGAAGTTCTGTTCAACTTTTTGAGATACAGTCAATTTTTTGCATCAAAGTATTTTAGTCACCGGCCATGGCTGAAAGCAGTGATGTATTCCGTATATTGGCTGTTGAGGATAAGTTGGATGGTACCAACTAACTGTTATGGGCTTATATGATGCGACATGTGTTGGTTGCAAAAGGACTGTGGAACATTGTGTAGGGTGTCGAAAAACGTCTTATCACACCTGCAACTGTTACAACTACAGGTACTGAAGCTGATGCAAAAGGTGTCGAAGATGCTGATATTCTGCATATTCCTGTTCGTGCTGCGGTTTCTGCTGCACCTACTGCAGAGCAGATTTGTTGGGATGGCAGAGATGCACAAGCACATGCATTGATAGCTTTGTCTGTCAAACTTGCCATTATTCCTCATATTCGCTCTTGCAAAATAGATAAGGATGCTTGGGATACACTTACCACATTGTACCAAGCTAGGAATGAGGCTCGTGTTGCTTACCTCCGAAAACAGTTGGAGAGTGAGCACATGAATGAAGGTGATTCTATGGATAGTTTCCTAACAAAGATCAAAGACCTAAAGGAACAATTGATTTCTACTGATGAGGTTATACCAGATAGCTCACTTGTGCAGACCGTTCTGAATGGTCTTCCCGATTCATATCAGAGTTTTGCTTCTAACCTTCTGTTGACGATGAAAGGCAATCCAAATGCCTTTTCATTTGAGGAGTTAGTCTCTGTTCTATTGCAAGAAGATCAGTCCAGGCAGAACAGATCCATTATGCGTGTTGCAGATCAAGCTTTCTTGGCTAGTCAGAAGGGCAAAGGAAAATGGAGCTCTTCTACTAGTAAGTAGAAATATGCAAATGCTGCGCATTCGAAGAACCAAGATAAAGATGAGAAAAAATCAGAAAAGCAGAAATTGTTTTGTAAGTACTGTAAAAGGAATGATCATATCATAAAGAACTGTCCAAAACTGGCTGCTAAAGAGGCAAAGAAGAAAGAGGCTGGAAAGGTTGTTGTAGAAGCCTCTACACCAAAAACGGAGTCTACTAATCTTGTGCAGGAAGAAGAATGGGTGTTTACTACTATTTGCAGTTTTGATCCATCTTCTCATGAGTAGTGCATGTCTGCAATAGACTCAGATGTTTGGTACTTTGACAGTGGGGCGACCAAACATATTACCTCACAACACAGTTTCTTCTCTTCACTCGAGCCTTCCCCTATAGGGAATACTGTTACATGTGCCAATAACTCCTCTTATCCTGTTATGGGAGTTGGTAAGATCATGTTGACTACTGCTGATGGAAGTTCTTTCACTTTGTCAGATGCTTTATTTGTGCCAAGGATCAAGAAGAATCTCTTATCAGTTTCTGCATTAGCCAAGATTGGCTTGGTTGTGAAATTTGTTGATGACAGGTGTACAATTCATGATATGTCAAATGGCGATGTGATTATTGCTTCTGGCATTCTATGTCGTGGGTTGTATAAGCTCATAGACTATGAAAGATCTGTAAATGATTTAGCATGTGCAGTAAATGATTCTTAGGCTATGTCAGATGCAAAGCTTTGGCATGCACGTGTTGGTCATCTGAATTTTGCTAGTTTCCTATGCCTGCAGAAATCTGAAATGGTGTCCTCTTTGCCCAAACTTGAGACACCTAGAAAACATGTTTGTGAAGGCTGTATTTTGGGCAAAAAGCAGCGTTCGTCCTTTCCAAAAGATGGTTTAGTTTGGGCTACTCAGAAATTGTAGCTTGTACATAGTGATGTCTGTGGTCCTATGCAGACACCTTCTTTTGGGAATTATCTTTACTTCGTGACTTTCATCGATGATTTTTCCAGGCATGCATGGGTATATCCATTGAAGGCAAAGTCCGAAGTGTTCATGTGCTTCAAACAGTTTTTGGTTTTGGCTGAAAATTTGTCAGCATGTAAAATGGGCACCCTCCGTTCAGATCGAGGGGGGGAATATATGTCTTCTGATTTTAATGCATTTTTGGCTGAACGTGGGATAAAACACCAGTGTACACATATACACCTCAATAGAATGGAGTTGGTGAACGAACGAACAGATCACTCATGGAGATGGCGAGGTGTATGGTCAAGGGTTTGGCTTTAGCACATAGTTTCTGGCTTGAGGCTGTCATGTGTGCAGCATATGTATTGAACAGGTGTCCCACTAAAGCACTGTAGTCTATCACTCCATATGAGGCTTGGCATGACCGCAAGCCATCTGTTGCTCATCTGCATGTTTTTGGTTGTTTGGCATATGCATTAGTGCCTAACAACATCGCAAAAAATTGGATGATAAAGCAGTAAAATGTATTTTTGTTGGGTACAGTTCTGAAAGTAGAGGCTATTGTCTGTATCATCCACAGATTAAACGCATTCTAGTTAGCCGTGATGTTGTTTTTGTGGAAGATGCTATTCAACCATTGCTTTCATGTACTAAGGAGACATCTGTTAGCTGATATTGATGAGAGAGCTGATATTGATGAGAGAGCTGATATTGAGCAGGCAAGAACTATGCCAAAATGGCTACTACAGACCTTGCGTGACAACAAATTAGATGCACCTCTATCATATCGTACTCGTTCAGGCTCTCATAGTGCCTCTTTTGCATCAGATTGCTATGCTATGGCTGCATCTACTCTCTGTGATGAGAATGAGCCTGTTTCGTTTGATGAAGCACAAAATTCAGAAAATTGGATGGCTACTATGCAATCTGAATATGATGCAATAATGAAGAATGGTACTTGGTCTTTATGTGACTTGCCTCCTGGCAAGAAGGCCATTGGCACTAAGTGGGTATACAAGCTGAAGCGGAAACCTGATGGTACAATTGACAGGTATAAGGCTAGGCTTGTTGCAAAGGGTTATGCGCAAGAAAGAGGCATTGATTTTGATGAGATCTTTGCACCTACATGCCGTATGACTATTGTTCGGAGCATTTGTGAAGTTGCAGCCCATCATGGTTGGAATGTACATCAGTTGGACATCAAAACTGCATTTCTGAATGGTGACTTGCATGAAGAAGTGTATGTTTTTCAGCCCCGTGGCTTTGTGCAGAAAGGGCATGAAAACCACGTGTGCAGGTTAAAGAAGGCATTATATGGTTTAAAGCAAACACCACATGCTTGGTATGAGAAGATACATGCCTATTTGATTGCACATAGTTTTGAGAACAATCCAACTGAAAGCACCTTATATGTTAAGCGTGCTAATGATGTGCTTCTGATCATTGTTGTCTATGTTGACGACATGCTGTTCACTGGTCCTATTGAGAAGCATATTGCTGATTTTAAGGCTGATTTGCATGCCTCATTTGAGATGTCTGATTTGGGGCATTTGCATCACTATTTGGGCATTCCGTTTATGCAAGTTGATGGTGGAATGGCTTTGTGTCAAACGAAATATATGGACACATTATTTCAACGTTTTGGCCTTGAAGACTGTAAGCCTATTGCCACTCCTATGGAGACAGGTTTACGATTGAGTCTTCATGATGCTGGAGATGCATTTGATGCTGTTCTCTATTAGCAGGCTGTTGGATGCTTGATGTACTTATGCATTACTCGCCCAGATATTCAGTTTTCTGTCTCACAGATGAGCAGGTTTATGCATGGTCCAGGAGTCAAGCATTGGCAGGCGGTTAAGCACATCTTTCGCTACTTCAGTGGTACTCGGCTACTTGGGTTGTTTTATCCCAAGGGGGGATCACTACCGCCAGATTTGCATGCTTTTTCTGACTCTGATTGGGTTGGTTGCTATGACACTCGTGTGTCCACTAGTGGCTTTTGCTTCATGCTTGGTAGCTCATGTATATCTTGGTTGAGCAAGAAGCAGCCAACTGTGGCCACTTCCAGTTGTGAGGCTGAGTATAGGGCAGCTTTCACAGCTACTATTGAGTGTCTATGGCTCAAACGCCTTATGGCTGATTTGGGTGTTGGTCAGTCTTCTGCCACCACCATCTTCACTGATAGTGAGAGTGCATTAGCAGTTGCGAGGAACCCTGTGTTCCATGCTCGCACAAAGCACATTGAGGTGCATTATAATTATGTCAGGGAGAGGTTCTCTGCTGGGGAGATCAGCTTGGCATATGTGCCCACGCAAGAGAACATTGCAGACCTTTTCACAAAGGCTTTGCCTAGGGAGAAGTTTGAAGCTTTCCGCAAAGCTTTGGGCTTACTTCCTTTTGTGGAGTGATTTCCACATAGCTTGACACTTCCTTATACATGAGTGCCAGCTACTTGTTCACCGCATCACTCCCAGGGGGGATTTGTTCATATATTTAAGTAGTGATTTGTGTGAACACTCTAGGACTGCCGGGGCACTTTTTTCCCTCTTTAGGAGGTTTTTTCCCCCCGGCTTGTATATACGCCTATTGTCCTAATGGGCTACTTATCTTTGTACATTCTCTAGTAATAAATTCAGTATTGTGTGTTGTGCTCCAAGCTTCTTCTTCTTCCTTGTGTTGTTCGCGTGCTTCCGTAGACGTCTAACTCCAACACCTCTCATCACATGACAAGCAAAAAAGGCCTTTACAATTCCTTACAGCCTCTAAAGGAACCCATCACAGTAAAGGTAGGCAATAATGAAAAATTTCCTACTAAGGGCAAAGCTACGATTTCTTTCATCAATTGTAACGGGGATGTTAGAAAGCTTTCAAATGTGTTGTCTATTCCACACATCAAAGAAGATCTACTTTTTGTAGCTTCTATGATTGATCAAGGTCAACAAGTATCTTTCAGCAAGACAGGAGCTAAGATTATGGATAGTAACAACAATGTTGTTGGGACACTACTATCACATGTGCTAACGATTCCTCTTATCTTGTAATGGGAGTTGGTAAGATCATTCTGACTACTACTAATGGTAGCTCTTTCACATTGTCATATTCTTTCGATGTACTAGGGATCAAGAAAAATACGTTGTCATTTTCAGCATTAGCCAAAATTGGCTTGGTTGTAAAATTTGTTAATGGAAGATGTCGAGTTAATGATCTCTCAAATGGCAATGTGATTATTGCATCTGACCTTTGATATCATGGGTTTTATAAGCTCATAAGCTATGCAAAGTCTGTGAATGATTCAACATGTGTAGTTCAAGCTTTTGCCCCTTCCAAGCCTCATAAGGTGTAATGATTCTCAATTATTTTGTAGGACAATGATTCAATACATAGTTTTCACATATGACCATTTCCATCCAAAATTTATCTAGAAGATGCTTTCCTTTAATCATACATTGTGCCATTTCAACAAGTGTTCTATTCTTTCCTCCACAACATCACTTTCTTGAGGTGTATATGGCAGTGTACATTGGTGCACAATACCTTTTTCACAAAGAAAAGCATTAAATTCATTTGACATATATTCATCACCACAATCCATGCAAAGATTCAAAAGATTATTTCCACAAAAATTTTCAGCCATAGCTTAAAGTATTTTAAAGCAATAGAATAGATTATTCTTTTCTTTCATAGGATACACCCAAGTATGGTGTGTTGGACCATCATGCTTGTCAAAAGATGGATTCTTGGCCAAACCACATATATCACTATGAGCAAGTTGCAATTTTTGTGTAGCATGTGTAGCACCATCTTTGAGAAAAGGAGCATGATGCATTCTTATAAGTATAAACCTTCACACTCATGTTTTTCAATGGACCGAAGTGTTGGCAAACCAATAACCATGTCCTTATTTTGCAATTAAAGCAAACTATTGAAGTTCAAATGACAAAAACAATCATAGCATAACTCTATCTCAGCCATATAAGATGTATGTGTAAGAAAGGCATTTGAGGCAACTCTCTTATATGTATCCAAGTGATACAAGCCATTGCATAAAGTCCTTGATATCCCAATAACATCACCATTGTTGAAATCATGAATCGTACATTTGTTATGAATAAAGTATACATGAAGTCTGACACTAGTAGTAGTAGGAACCAAAATCAAATTCTTCTTGATATGGGGTAAATACAATGCATTCTTGAGAGTAAAAATACCTCCATTTCTAGCTTTAAGATGAATTTATCCAACTCCAATAATTGTTTGCACATACAACATGTCCTCATTTTGGTGCAACTTTCAAAGGTACAATTTTTTTTTTGCATGAAGTGATATGCTTTGAAGCACCACTATCAAAAAACCAATCTGACTCATCAGCCTCATTCACAATCATACATCTAGAATGTGATGATGAATCATAATGACATATAACAACACATGCCAAACATCTTGAGAAACATTAGCTTCATCATTCTTTTCATTAGATGTATTCTCAACAATAGACATGCCACATTCTTTCTTCTTTTCATTATGCTTGGCAAGCTCTCTACATTCATCAATAGCATGTCCAATTTTTGGCAATACATGCATCTCTTTTTCTTTTTCATATCACCATAAAGAGAGGAAGAAGTGGAAAAGGAAGAGTGAGGCTTTGTTTTTTATGAACCCAAACTTGAAACATACTTGCTTTTTCCCTTTTGTGTAATAGCAAGTGCTTGTGTTCCATCAAGCGAACCACTTCTATTCACTCTTGATTGCTCTTCTTGCAGAAGAATAGATACACATTTACACATAATGTCTTAAGCTTAACTTAATAAACTTAATCTCTCTCTTGTCCCATCTAACCATGAATATGTGATTCAATTTACTAATATGCACACTTAATGTATGCCAAAAATCATATACATCTTTGCTTAAATATGCTTAGCATGCATAAGGTTCAAATATTGAACCTTTCCTTAAAGCACGCATGGAATTCACACTTGGAACTCCATTCTATGCATGAATCTATATTCAACATATGCTCATAATTTCCATTCATCTCATGTTATGATGGAGATTCTTTGTCTATTTTATAACAACTTTTAACTGATGAGTTCATTCCGTGGTAGTGGAAAGCCTTTTGCTATTCATGTATGCCTCAAGTCCATCAATCAGATGGTTAAACTCATGCATCATTCTAAGTGCATGTGGATCTCATCCACTCCATTTAAATTGCATTTTTTTCATGCATTAGTCTAATATGGAAAACAATGCAAACATAAATGAACAAAATGAGAAATAGTACTTATCTCCACTATAGCTTTGTCCATCCTTTGTCTCTATTCATAGCGAAGCTTATCCATTGATTTTATGAGCCTTGGGTCACTTTACTTTACCAAAACTCCTTCTCTCTCTAATCTCATCTAAGGAAAAGAGCTCTAGTAGTTCCTTTCCCTTAAGAGAGACATAATAAATTTCTTTTGCTCCACAAGTGAGATCACATAATTCTTCAACTTGTTTTCTTCCTAATCAGTGGAGAACCAAGTCCTAAATGAAGGAATACTACTATGAGAAATGAATTTTTGAATAGAACCGTTGTTGTACTCATGCATAATTGAGAACATATGTAAGTTCTCCATGTTTTTTTGTTCAAAAATAGTGGAGAACCAAACTCCTTTGTGAAGAAAAATTATAGAATAAATAAATTCCTTTTAAAATATAGACTACCAAATGTTTTCTAAACACCACTTCTCTCTAAAGGAAAACATAGTCTATTCTTCTCTTATGAAGAAACATTGAGATATTTGGTGGCACTATTGATAATGGTTTATGCTTGGTTAGAGGTGATGCATCCGTTTTTGGATAAGGTTGACTATATTGGTTGTGTAGACAATAGGAAGGTTACTTAAAGGTATATTTTGGACTTCACAGGTACTAATGTTTCTTGGAGGTCTCGTCCTCAAGAATGTGCAATTATTTCCACCATAAAAGTCAAGTATGTTACAACCAATGAGGCATGTCAAGAAGCATTGTGGGCATATGCATACCTCAATTTGTCTTGATTTACTCAACTAAAATCAAAGTGCTATTGCATTGGCAAAGAACTCCAACCTATCATGCAAAGAAAAAGCATATTGAGGTTCATTTTCAATTTATTCATAATTTCTTAGCCATTGAGCACATTTTTCTTGAGAAGGTTCATACTCAAGAAAATGTAGTAGAACCTTTCATCAAGGCTCTAATATAAGATAGCTTTACATATAATTTGTCACCATATCGGGATCACTTGATTCTTTTGCATAGTCTCTTATACATTGTTTAACATGCCCATGAGGTGAACGGTAAAGATCATGTACTCATAATCATATATTCTTTGTCATTCATTACTTTTGGCCGTTAGTGAGAGATTGTTACCATTAATGTATATGGAAAAGGAAAAATGGGTATTGAAAATCTATGGAAAAATGGGTATTGAACACTTTTGAAAATCTATGTTCTAATAGAACATATATTCGCCTAGTCAACCACATACTATGATTATGAGCACCCATTGGTGAATCCTGTGCATTGTGAATTCGTGCTTTTTGCATTTTTGTATAAGTTTTGGATGTATAGGTACAAAAAGCATATGTATCATCCTCTAGAAAGGTAATCCACATTGTGAGGAGATGAGGCGCTCCCCTTCAATCATAGGTATATGCATATAAAGTTTAATCCATAATAATAAATTAAGGTTTTTTTACATGTTTACCAATGAGTAGTATGGAAAAAACTTGAAGGAATCACGAACAAGTCCCACATGCTCTAAAGTTTCCAATGGTCCTATCAACAAAAAATATTTTCCATGAAAGTACACCCCAACTACAGTAATGCACTTGGAGCAAAGAAGTTAAAGAGATTACAAATGTTTTTTTGGGTTGTAAGAGATGGAATTGAACTTGAGAGGGAGTGTATAGATATCAAAATCAAGACATAATGATCCACTTTGATATTTTTTATTTCTCTATTTTGGACATCTCTATCATGTATAGTACATGCGAAATGCTCTATAGATATCCTCGTCGGGCTTCATTGACATGCACACTTACTTTTCCAACTTACTCATAGTTGCTATTCGGGTTTCTCTTATATAATCTCCTCTACGTATTGGATATTTTGTTATATTTTCTATTTAGCCATTTTTGTGCATTCTCCTTTGTAGGAAAAGAAAAAGTGGAAGATTGCTCTTGCTTCCATCTTTGTGTACTTTTTCATCTTTGCTCTTGCTTCCATCTTTATATATGTCCTTGTGTGCATGCAAGAATTGTGTCTCTCTCTCTTCTCTGATCTCCTTCTTGGCAATTTTATGCATATATTGATGAGACAACAAAGGCAAAAGTATGAAGGCTCCATCTTATTAGGTGGTATAAACTAAGATGTCCATGTAGTGTATTGGCATGTTGGAAGATGTGAGAGTGCTGGCCTTGTGAATGTGTACCTCCATTCGAACTCCACTTGGCAAAAACTGCATCTTTTACCTCTCAATATGTTGAGTGACGCCAAAAAATGCTTTGCCACTTGAATAGGGGTGCATGTGCGAAGGGTAGAGATTAGTTTGCCCTTGGTCCATGTTGGATAGAACATGTGCACGCTATGGAAAACTACAAAAAATTCGGTTCATAAATTGATGTGGAAGGCTAGCTGTCTCTGTGTCAAAGAAGTTTTTGGTATTCTGAATCCTGATATGTATGGTGAAAGGCTAGCTGTCTCTGTGTCAAAGAAGTTTTTGGTATTCTGAATCCTGATATGTATGGTGACCGCGCGGCCGCGCGTAAGCGGAATACCGCTCGTACTTCTCTGCCCGCAGGTCCCAGCAGCTCTACTCAGTGCTTGGGAGTTGGGACTCGACATCCCTCTGATTCTCACGCCATTCCACACACTTGTGACGGTTAATCTGTTCTTTTTATCTATGTGCTTGTCTCGATAGTAGCCGCCAAAGATGCGATACACGAGGCAACTTTAGCCAATATCAGAGGGAATGAAGGAATTTCGGCTTCTCTTCCACGCCTTAATACCAGCTTTCAGTTCTGCGGTTAAGCCAACAAGCAGCTACTGAGAGGTGCAAAGCTGCTTTCCTTTCTTGTAATCTCTGTAAGTCCGCAATCGCGCAGTTCAGCTCTGAGATCTTTCTCGCGGGAAAAGAGATTTATGGACCTGTTTTTCCCCTACCCTATCACGAGATTTTCGACTTCTTGTTAATCAGGACTTGGTCTGGATTGTTGTGGTGCTTATGCGTCCACAGCTCTTACGTTTACGAACACATCCTTTGGTTAATGCCAAGGATTCAATGATATTCTACAGACTAGTAATTGCCTTCCCCACGTGCATGCACTGAGACGCGCGCGCGCACGCATCCGTTCATTGCCGGACCTTCCATCCATTGCCCTTGCCTATAGTCTTCGCATGGGCTCAAACCACCCAGGAAGCACCGCTTCCGTTATCATCACCCACGCAGACACACTATTCTTGACATCCTTTTTACTGTGAGGAGCATGATTTACTGAGCAGTATCTCTTATCTGCACGATTGGGTCTTTAGACAATGCCCTTAAACCAAGAGCAATAACCCTGTCTTACTCTGAAGAAAATATTTTCCATCTGTTTAGCTGTCGTTTTTAGGCTGTCTGGCAAGCTAGAAAAGTGGTTCTCTTTCACACAAAGAAAGCAATTCTGCGGGCGCATTTCGGAAGCGTACTCCCCATGCATTGACGCTGAGAATGAAGTACATGAAGCTTGGACATAAGCCCGATACGTTTCGTGCTGACGGGAATACCACGTAAGCTTTCATTGGCAGTCGAATTTCTGCTATAGATTTCATTAATTGCATTTCACATATTTTTACATATACACAGGACTGTCGCGACTGACCTACCCAGTGATGTTGTGTTTATCGTGGGAAGAAGGAGATATCATCTCCATAAGGTAGTTGATTCTATGGGCGCGCGTCATTGACTTTCATAAAATGCTGTGAACTCGTATGGAAACGGTGATACCCTAATGACATGCATTTCTATATGAGGTTTGCAGTTTCCCTTGCTGGCGAAGTGTAGCAGATTGCTAAGTCTCGCTATAAGTAGCAATGCTGGGGCTATCGAGGATGAAGTTGATATAAAAGATATCCCAGGAGGTGCGGAGGCATTCGAGCTCTGCTCCAAGTTTTGCTACGGGATCATGATTACGCTCAATGCCTTTAATGTCATGGCAGCTCGTTGTGCAGCTGAATACCTGGGCATGACGGAGTCAATGGAGAAGGGTAACCTAGGATTAAAAATTGACTTCTTTATGAACTCCTCCATATTCTGTAGCTGGAGAGATTCCATCATCAGCTTGGAAGCTACAAAGTCATTACTACCCTGGGTAGAGGATTTGAAATTGGTCAGTAGATGCATTGATGCCATAGCATCAAAAGCAGTGGTCAACCCCAAGAAGGTAGACTGGTCATTTACCATTACTCGTTATTCTTCAGCGGATGCCCCTTTCTTTATGAATGGGATCAGCCCTCCATGGAATGGTATACAGAGTGATCACGTGCAAAATGTTCCAGAAGACTGGTGGATTGAAGATATTTGTGAACTGGATATTGACCATTTTTGGAAAGTAATGTTGGCCATCAAAGCTAAAAGCAAGGTAAGCTCTGGGGTGTTAGGTGAAGCTCTCAGAGTGTATGCATACAGATGGCTACCTGGTGTTGCAAAAGATCAGAATTTGGTTGGAACTGTCCGAGGCGGTCCAGCTAGTGGATTTGCCGACGACTTTGTTGAATCTGCAGCAAAACATAGGTTTCTGTTGGAGACTATTGTTGGTCTTTTACCTGCAGATAGAGGCACGTGCTCTTGTAGCTTTCTTTTGAAGCTGCTTAAGGCTGCCAACATCCTTGGTGCTGAAGCTTCCTCAAAGTTAGAACTCGCAAAAAGAATAGGCTTGCAGCTGGAAGATGCATCACTGAACGATCTTCTGATCCCATCCCTGTCATATGCCAGTGATACTCTGTATGATGTTGATATTGTCCATTGCATTGTGGGGCATTTTGTGATGCAGGATCGGAGTCCTGCAGAAACTCCCAGCTATCACTCTCATCAATTTCCAGAGAGGCAGAGTCCCTGGTCAACTGAAAACTTGCGAACTGATGACAATTCAAAACTTATGCATGTTCCCCACAGCATTAAAATTAGGGTTGCAAAGCTTGTTGATGGATACTTGTCTGAGATTGCAAGGGATTCTAATTTGGTGCTCTCGAAGTTTATTTCCCTGGCAGAACTAATCCCGGATTTTGCACGCCCTGTCCATGATGGCCTCTACAGGGCAATTGATGTGTATCTCAAGGTATTTAAATTCTAATTTTTGGTGCCCAATTTAAACTATGCGTTCTCTGCTCGCATGCACGTTAAAATGTAGACCTGTGGACACGACATTGCATGTTGTATTGAGTCATTGGCATCTCTATGCGAGACAGCTATCTGTAAAATCAAGTAGACTGTGATTGGCAGTTGAAGGTTGGCTAGCTATGTCCAACTTGGATACTTGTGTCCCATAACTATTCAATGTAGTTGTCATAGTTTCGAAAACCTGATTCAAGTCTAGTCCTACTCTTTATTTGATGTCCAATGGAACTTATGATATGTAAAGAGAGTATTTTGAGTGCGTAAGGGAACCTTACACTGTATCCTCTTGTAGTACTTTAAACCTTGTATTTCTATTTTGTAAGTTCGAGGTGGTTATTTCAAGTCTTAAACACGTGAATTAAGGCTTTTGAATGGATCCATAGAGTTGTATTCTTTTAGTAGAATAGCTAACATGCATTGACACAGTTGTAGCTTGTAACCAGAATAGTTGATCTGTAGTTATCGATTTCAGCATATTGAAATTTTATAGCTCCCATTATGGTATCCTGTCATGCTCTCCCTTTTCCCTTTTTTTTTCTTTTTTTGGTTCTGAAGCTGCTGAATTTCTGAACCTATGCTTTTTTAGCACAGTTATATCGCCAAATTGGTCCTGCACTCATAGGTTATTGTAATCTCAGTATTAAGGTCTATGGTAGCGTTTGCTTTTGTGTGCACTGTGTATTTCTGGAATGTTTGTCTTATACTGGGGTTTCACCACTTCAAGCATTTGTGGGGTCCATATTCATATGAAAGTACTATATGCATATGTTGACATTTTGTTGTCCTAAATAGTTCCTGTACTGCAATTTCCCTAAGAGAAGAGTGGAAATACATAACATGTTTTGAAAATTTTCTATTAGAACATGCCGTCCTCATCAAAGTTTTCATTTGGTTCAGGAACACCCAGGGCTTACCAAAACAGAACGAAAGCGAGTATGTCAGCTTATGGATTGCAGGAAACTCTCTATGGATGCATGCATGCACGCTGCACAGAATGATCGTCTTCCTCTGCGGGTGGTGGTGCAAGTGCTCTTCTTTGAGCAGGTGCGAGCTGCTATGGCTGGGGGCTTTTTGATGAATGAATTGCCCAGCAATATTAAAGCTCTCTTACCCCAAAATGAAGGTATTCATCACAGGATGAGATCAACATGCACACTGGAGGATTGGGAAGTTTTGCAAAATGAATGTGCTGCATTAAAATGTGATTTAGACACAATGAAACAAAACATTTCGAAAACTGAGAGGATAAGAAGCTCGGTCCAAAAACAAGTCGTGAACCAATCTAAAAGCAAAGGGATTGTTTTCTTTCCGAAGAAGGTCTTCAGCAAACTATGGTCTTCTGTCCACCAATCTGGGGAGAGACTACCAGATTCACCGGGAAGCTCTGAAAATCTGGCAGGTACGACTTATCCGGCTGTGGTTAAGGAGCAACCTAAGCAGCATACTCGAAGGAGTAGAAGGCACTCCATGTCGTAATGTGAACACTTGCCACAATTAACGGAGGAGCAGCCATTCAAAAGATGTACAGGTCAGTGGGTCATTCATGCTAGAATTGAAAGGGACGTGCTGTGGACATCATTTTCTTAGGACTCACGGACTTGATATTACTTAATTGATGCTGATGTTTGGCATCTGCATATGACATTGTAATTGTTAGAAAGAAGCTGGAGTTGTGGCTTCTTTGTTTTAGGATCTGACATGTGTTTCTGTGACATTTGATCGCGGACATGTGAAATTCCATTAGTCTGCATTGTAATTTGGTTACAATTGGACTGCCTAACCACAAAGACTAAATTTTCATTGTAATCATACTTGTAAATGCTACATGTTTCTGCAAGAAGCTGTGACAGCTGGAGCAGCTAATGGTAGGTGCAGAATTAGTAGCAAGATGCTGCACTTAGCAGAGTTAGCTGTAGAATGCGGTATTGCCAAGTGTATGGAGGTTCCAATGAAATCACTTTTTGAATGGTATCCACATTGTCGTTATGTTTTTTCCACTTTCAGCATACTGTGATATACTTTTTGCAGCATTCTTCATCTTTGCAGTGAGTGAAAAGATCTTTGGTGTTCTTTTCCCATGGAACTCTCTAATGTCAGTCCTGGACTTGGAGTTGAAGATGCATACCTTTCCCATCCATGTGCATCAGCAATTAGCAACTTACCTTGAGGAGGCCTCCAAGATGTTCCAAAGCAATGGATGGAGGATTCTTTGGTCCATGGAATGAAGCAAGTACCTGAACTATGTCAATACTTTGTGTTTGCATTCAGTTTTAACTTGGCACTGTCACATAGGTTGAATTGGAATTTGAGTGTTCAGGGATCTGTGGGAACCATTGTGAAGTACTATAGGTAAAATGATTCTTTTACGTTTCCATGCAAAAATGTCGCATAATTTCAGTATGGACAAATCATTGCGAGTAGGAACAAGGATATCGACATCATATGACGGGTAGGTGCTATCATTGGACATGAGTGATTAGCATTAATCATTCAGTGCGTCTCATGTAGATGTTACATGATACATGCATAAAGTTAGATCTCATTGCTGGAGCCATGAATTATTCAGAGATCAGCTGTTCTGAGGTGGGCTTATTCCTCACAAGTGGATTTTAAGTGTGAGCATTCAAATAGATTTAATGTTGGAACAAACCTTCACATTCCCACTTTTCTAGATTGTTTTTTATGAATTTGCAGCGTTTTCAATAAAGATTTTTTAAATTCACCTGCACATCATTTTAGATCATGAAGAGATTAGATTTATGACTGAGTGAACGAAGGAGAATAAGAGATTTGATGCGAGATCATTGTTGTACCACATAATGTCCATGGAAACCTCCCTCTCGCAACCCAAAGAGCGACAAAAGTAGTGGTAAGATGTAAAGATATACAAGATCATGTAGAAGACTATATAAAATGCCTAGAAAAGGAACCACATGAAAACTCTTATTATGGTTATTCCACCATAGGAGTTGAATGGAGTCAACCCTTGGTAGACTTCCTAAAATATGGTAGATATCCCCAAGGAGCTCTTTCTTCTAGAAAAAGAGGCATGCGAGAAGAGAGCAAGGATTGCACTATCATAGGTAATTAGCTTTATAAAAGAGGTCATGACAAGCAACTAGGGTTATGTATCCATGAAAGTGAATATCTTTCCATTTTGGAAATTGCACATATTAGAGCAGTGAGGGGACACTTCTTTGCAAAAAGAATTTCTAAAATGATCCTCTATAAGATTATGGTGGATGAAATTTCACACGGACGAAGAGTCTTCTGTTAAAAGATGTGAATTATGCTACAAGATTTTCTAGTTAAGCAAGGATGGTATGCCATTGAATCCAATGATGGGTGCTATTGTTTTTATCAAGGACATATATTTTTTTGGACTTGTAAATCCACCAACATGGGCCACACATGCTCAATACATGATATTTTCTATCCATTACTTAAACAAATGGATAAAAGCTTAGATCTATTAGGAAGAGTGATGCTCAAAGTACTACAAATTTGTTGTTTGAATAGGTTTTAACTAGATTTAGACTACCCATTGCAGTTGCGAGTGGTTGAGCTATCCATTTGATTAATGAGGTGGTAAAATTCTTGTTAAGTGAATCCCTCATCATTTACAAGAACTCAACCCCTTCCTATCCACATGCTAATGGACAAGCTGGAAGCTTGAATAAATTTCTATGCACCATATAAACGAAAATAGTGAATAAAAGTAGGTCTAATTGGAACAAAAACAAGTACACCACATTATTTGGCCTTTTCAAGTAGCCTATAAGACTACTATAGGGGCTACACCATTCAGCCTAGTGTGCAATCAAAATGCAATACTGAAAGACAATTCTTGATACCAATCATACGAGTGACAAAGAACCATGTGTAGAGTGAACATGGGCTTTGTCAAAATATTGATCAACTTGAGAAATTGTAGGAGATGTACCTACACGTTGTTGCAAGAATTCATGCTACAAAGCTTAGACAAAAAGCTTACCATGACACCCACATTAAGGATCAAGGATTAAAATTTGGAGATATTTCTCTAGTATACACGCTTGGGAAACATGCAAAGATATATAAAAGTGAGGTTATGTGCCATTAGTAATCAATCAGATATTCATAGGATGGTTGTGAATCTATTGATGCAAATGGGGAGTTTTTTCCAAATTACATGTGGATTGTTGAATGAAATTATATCAAGAGCCTTTCATAGAAGAAATGTTTGCAAGTTGTTGGATCCCTCTTAGAATGATTGCGACTATTGCCAAAGATGTATACACATGTATGTAAATATCAAGCGATTATATGGACTCCTTAATCATCTCAAATGGATTAAAGATTATGAGAAGGCTTTTAATGATATGAAGAAATGGTTGATCTCAACTCCCATATTAGAAGTGCCAGATTGAAATAACCCATTCCTGATTCATATGTACACATCCAATTGCGTAAGGTAAATAAAATTCAACACTACCCTGCAACAAATAAGTTCAAGTTTTTTTTAGACCATCGAGCCCTATTGTACTTGGTAAACAAACCTTGCAAAACTTGTAGGTTAGTTAGCTGGTTCTTGCTCTTGATGGAGTTTGACTTTGAAGTGGTTGTGAAAAAAGGTGATACTCATGCAAGGGCTTATGACCTTTCTAGATTAACTCATGGAGAACCATCTCAACGAATTGCAAATGACCTGATTGAACATATTTATCTAATTTAGAAATAGTTCCCACATGCGAGGAGAGACAAGTTCCATAATAATTTTTAGTGTGATGCATAAAATCAACATTAAAAGTGAGAGATAAATCAAGGAGACAAGGAATTATCAAATAATTTCTAAAATCTTGTATTATAGGGATTCAAATGGCATTTTCTTGAGATGTATAGATGATGATGAAAGGAAAATATTTACCAAGAAAACCCATGAAACGATCTAGAAAGACCATGTACCAAGTTCTTGAACCTTACAAAATCTACATAAGGTTGTATTTGAGCTCCTATACAAAAAGATATACAAGAACATGTAGAAAACTATATAAAAAATGCCTAGAAAAGGAACCACATGAAAATTCTTATTATCTTTATTCTACCATAGGAGTTCAATGGACTCAACCCTTGGTAGACTTCCTAAAATATGGTAGACATCCCCAAGAAGCTCTTTCTTCTAGAAAAAGAGGAGTGCGAGAAGAGAGCACGGATTGCACTATCATAGGTAATTAGCTTTATAAAAGAGGTCATGATAAGCAACTAGGGTTATGTATCCATGAAAGTGAATATCTTTCCATTTTGGAAATGGAGCATGTTAGAGCAGCAGGGAGACACTTCTCTACAAAAAGAATTTCTAAAATGATCCTCTACAAGATTATGTCGGAAACTTCAAACGGACGAAGGGTCTTATGTTAAAAGATGTGAAGTATGTTGATTTTCTAGATAAGGAAGGATGGTATGCCATTGAATCCAATGATGGGTAGTAGAGCTTTTATAAAGTAGGGCATATATTTTATTGGACTTGTAAATCCACCAACATGGGCCACACATGCTCAATACATAGTATTATTGTTGATATATTTAGGTAGTAATGTGTGTGAACACACTAGGACCACCCGGGTACTTTTTTCCCTCTCTAGGAGGTTTCTTCTCCCCAGCTTGTATATATGCCTATTGTCCTAACATGCTACTTATCTTTGTACATTCTAGTGGTAATACATTTAGTATAGTGTGCTGTTCTCCAAGCTTCTTCTTCTTCCTTGTGCTGTTCGCGTGCTTCTACAGACGTCTAACTCCAACAATTGGTATCATAGCAGGCCGCATCTTCATCTAGGGCGTCGTTGACACCCCTCTGGTCACAACCTCAGAATCGCACAAAATTTTGTATGCATACTCAAGGTGATTAAGAGATCAAAACTGCTTCGCTTTGTGGTGCCGAAATCACGATTTGAGCTTGTTTCGGCCTCCGGACACACTATCATAGTGCTTGTGCAGGATATTTCATCTTTTTGCCAAAGATATATACCAATTTTGGTTTGCCGGTATAAGCATCTCAAAGTTTGCTACAGGTTTAGTAGAACTCGTCAAGGTAGTTCTGTTCAACTTTTTTAGATACAATCATTTTTCTGCATCAGGGTCTTTTATTCAGTGGCCATGGCTAAAAGCAATGATGTATTTCGTATGTTGGCTGTTGAGGATAAGTTAGATGGTACGAATTACCCATTGTGCGCTTATATGATGCATAATGTATTGGTCGCAAAAGGACTATGGAATATTGTGTAGGGTGTTGAAAGACATCCTATTACACCTACGAATACAAGTACTGCAAATATAGGTGCTTGCGCTGATGGACATGGTGTTGAAGATGGTGCCTATTCATGCTGCCGTTTTTGTTGCACCTATTATAGCGCAAAATTTGTTGGGATGGCAGAGATGCTCACACACATGCATTGATAGCTTTGTTTATCAAACATGCCATTATTTCTCACATTCGCTCTTGCAAAACAGCTAAGGATGCTTGGGATACACTTACCACATTGTACCAGGCTAGGAATGAGGCTCATGTTGCTTATCTCCAAAAATAGTCGGAGAGTGAGCACATGAATGAAGGTGATTCTATGGACAATTTTTTGACAAAGCTCAAGGATTTGAAGGAACACTTGATTTCTGCTGATGAAGTTATACCAGGTAGCTCACTTGTGCAGACCATTCTGAATGGTCTTCCTGATTCATATCAGAGTTTTGCTTCTACTCTTTATTTGATGATGAAAGGCAATCCAAATGCCTTGTCATTTGAGGAGTTAGTCTCTGTTCTATTGCAAGAAGATCAGTCTAGGTAGAACAAATCCATCATGCATGTTGCAGATCAAGCTTTCCTAGCTAGTCAGAAGGGCAAAGGTAAATGGAGCTCATCTACTAGCAAGCAGAAATGTGCAAATGCTGCACATTCAAAGAAGGAAGACAAAGATGAGAAGAAATCAGAAAAGCAGAAATGTTTTGCAAGTACTGTAAAGGAAAGATCATATCATAACAATATTTCCAAAAATGGCTGCAAAAGAGGCAAAGAAAAAAGAGGTTGGAATGGTTGTTGCAGAGGCCTCTACACCAAAAACAGAGTCGAATAATCTTGTGCACAATGAAGAATGGGAGTTTACTATTGTTTGTAGTTTTGATCCATCTTCTCATGAGCAGTGTATGTCTACAGTAGACTCAGATGTTTGGTATTTTGATAGTAGGGCAACCAAACATATTACCTCGCAGCATAGTTTCTTCACTTCACTTGAGCTTACCCCTACACGGAATACTGTCACATGCGCCAACAACTCTTATCCTATCATGGGAGTTGGTAAGATCATTCTGACTACTGTTGATGGTAGTTCTTTCACTTTGTCAGATGCTTTATTTGTGCCAGGGATCAAGAAAAATATGTTATCAGTTTTTGCATCAGCCAAGATTGGCTTGGTTGTGAAATTTGTTGATGACAGATGTATAGTTCATGATCTATCAAATGGTGATATCATTATTGCTTCTGGCATTTTATGTCGTGGGCTATATAAGCTCATAGACTATGAAAGATTTGTGAATGATTCGACATGTGCAGTACATGATTCTCAGGCTATGTCAGATGCAAAGCTTTGGCATGCATGCTTTGGTCATTTGAATTTTGCTAGTTTGCTATGCCTGCAGAAATCTGAAATGGTGTCCTCTTTGCCCAAACTTGAGGCACCCGGAAAACATGCCTATGAAGGCTATATTATCGGCAAAGTTGCAACGTTCCTCCTTTCCAAAAGATGGTTAAGTTCGGGCTACTAAAAAATTGTAGCTTGTACATCGTGATGTCTGTGCTCCTATGCAGACACCCTCTTTTGGAAATTATCTTTACTTCGTGAACTTCATTGATGATTTTTCCAGGAATGCATGGGTATATCCATTGAAAGCAAAGTCCGAAGTGTTCATGTGCTTCAAACAGTTCTTGGTTTTGGTTGAAAATTTGTCAGCATGTAAAATGGGCATCCTTCGTTGTGATCGAGGGGGGGAATATACGTCTTCTGAGTTTAATGCATTTCTGGCTGAACGTGGGATAAAACATCACTTTACAGTGCCGTATACACCTCAACAGAATGGATTAGCTGAACGAAAGAATAGGTCACTCATGTAGATGATGAGGTATATGGTCAAGAGTCAGGCTTTACCATAGTTTCTAGCTTGAGGCTATCATGTGCAACATATGTACTTAACAGGTGTCCCACTAAAGCACTGCAGTCTATCACTCCATATGAGGCTTGGCATGGTCGCAAGCCATCTGTTTCTCATCTGTGTGTTTTTGGTTGTCGGCATATGCATTAGTGCTTGAGCACTATCATAAGAAATTGGAGGATAAAGTAATAAAATGTATTTTTGTTGGGCACAGTTTTGAAAGCAAAGGCTATAGTCTATATCATCCACAAACTAAACACATTTTGGTTAGCCATGATGTTGTTTTTGTGGAAGATGCTATTCAACCTTTACTTTCATGTACGAAGGAGACATCTATTAGCTCCAAAGACATGTATGATACTTTGCTGCCTCTTTTTACAGGTGGACAATCTAGTGCTGGTCCTAATGAGGTAACTTCTCATCCATTGTAGGTTTCATGTGATGATGCACATCATTCCATTTTTTATGCAGATTTGCATGATGCACTTGTTGATGAGATAGCTGATATTGAGGAGGCAAAAACTATGCCAAAATGGCTAGTGTAGACTTTTCTTGATAGCAAATTAGATGCACCTCTTTCATACCATACTTGTTTAGGCTCTCATAGTGCCTCTTTTGCATCACATTGCTATGCTATGGCTGCCTCTAGTCTTTATGATGAGACTGAACCTGTTTCCTTTGATGAAGCACAAAATTCTGAACATTGGATGGCTGCAATGCAATCTGAATATGATGCTATCATAAAAAATGGTACATGGTCTTTATGTGACTTGCCTCCTAGCAAGAAGGCTATTGGCACTAAGTGGGTATACAAGCTGAAGCGTAAACTTGATGGAAAAGTTGGCAAGTATAAGGCTAGGCTTGTTGCAAAGGGTTAGGCGCAAGAAAGAGGCATTGATTTTGATGAAACCTTTGCTCCTACTTGCCGAATGACTACTGTTTGTAGCATCTGTGCACTTACAACTCATCATGGTTGGAATGTACATCAGTTGGATATTAAAACAACATTTCTGAATGGTGACTTGCATGAAGAAGTATATGTTTTTCAGCCCCGTGGCTTTGTGCAGAAAGGGCATGAAAACCAGGTGTGTAGGTTAAAGAAGGCATTACATGGTTTAAAGCAAGCACCACGTGTTGGTATGAAAAGGTACATGCCTATCTGATTGCACATGGTTTTGAGAACAATCCAACTCAAAGCACCTTATATGTTAAGCATGTTAATGATGTGCTTCTAATGATTGTTGTGCATGTTGATGGCATGCTGCTCATTGGTCCTCATGAGAAGCATATTGCTGATTTCAATGCTAATTTACATGCCTCATTTGAGATGTCTGATTTGGGGCATTTGCATCATTATTTGGGCATTCAGTTTATGCATGTTGATGGTGGAATGGCTTTGTGTCAAATGAAATATATTGACACATTATTGCAGTGTTTTGGCCTTGAAGACTATAAACCTATTGCCACTCCTATGGAGATATGTTTACGATTGAGTCTTCACGATGCTGGAGATGTATTTGATGCTGTTCTCTATCAGCAGGCTGTTAGATGCCTGATTTACTTATGCATTACTCGTTGAGATATTCAGTTTGTTGTCTCATAAATGAGTAGGTTTATGCATTGCCCAGGAGTCAAGCATTGGCAGGCAGTTAAGTGCAAATTTCGCTACTTGAGTGGTACCCGACTACTTGGATTGTTTTATCCCAAGGGGGGATCACTACTGCTAGATTTGCATGCTTTTTTTGACAGTGATTGGGTTGGTTGTTATGACACTCGTGTGTCCACTAGTGGTTTTCGCATCATGCTTGGTAGCTCATGCATATCTTGGCTGAGCAAGAAGCAGCCTACTGTGGCCACTTCTAGTTGTGAGGCTAAGTATAGGGAAAATTTCACAATGACTCTTGAGTGTGTGTGGCTGAGATGCCTTATGGCTGATTTGGGTGTTGGTCAGTCTTCTGCCACCACCATCTTCACTGACAGTCAGAGCGCATTGGCTGTTGCGAGTATCCCTGTGTTCCATGCTTGTAGTAAGCAGATTGAGGTGAATTATCATTATGTCAGGGAGAGCTTCTCTGCTGGGGAGATCAGCTTGGCATATGTGCCCATGCAGCAGAACATTGCAGACCTTTTCACAAAGGCTCTGCCTAGGGAGAAGTTTGAAGCTTTTTGCAAAGCTTTGGGCTTACTTCCTTTTGTGGATTGATTCCACATAGCTTGGCACTTCCTTATACATGAGTGCCAACTCCTTGTTCATCACATCACTCCCAAGGGGGATTTGTTGATATATTTAGGTAGTGATTGTGAACACACTAT
This sequence comes from Ceratopteris richardii, assembly GCA_020310875.1. Taxonomy (NCBI): domain Eukaryota; kingdom Viridiplantae; phylum Streptophyta; class Polypodiopsida; order Polypodiales; family Pteridaceae; genus Ceratopteris; species Ceratopteris richardii. Next base: position 70,067,665 of record CM035427.1, on the reverse strand, counting down.
GACTACCGGGGTACTTTTTTCCCTCTTCAGGAGGTTTTTTCCCCCTGGCTTGTATATATGCCTATTGCCCTAACATGCTACTTATCTTTGTACATTCTAGTGGTAATACATTCAGTATTGTGTGTTGTGCTCCACGCTTCTTCTTCTTTCTTGTGCTGTTTGCGTGCTTCCATAGATGTCTAACTCCAACAATTATCCATCCATTTCTCAAACAAATGGATAAAAGCTAGACCTACTAGGAAGAGTGATGCTCAAAGGACTACAAAGTTGTTGTTTGAATAGGTTTTAACCAGATCTAGACTGCCCTTTGAAATTGTGACTAGTTGAGGTATCCATTTGATTAATGAGGTGGTAAAATTCTTGTTAAGTGAATCCCTCATCATTTACAAGAAGACAACCCCTTCTCATCCACATGCTAATGGACAAACTGGAAGTTTGAATAAATTCCTATGCACCATTTTGATGAAAATAGTGAATAAAGGTAGGTCTAATTGGAGCAAACAATTTGGCTTTTTCAAGTAGACTATAAGACTACTATAACACACCATTCAACGTAGTGCATAGACTACTATAACACACCATTCAACGTAGTGCATAGTCAAAATGCAATACTAAAAGATAATTCTTGATAACAACCATACGAGTGACAAAGAACCATGTGTGGAGTAAACATGGGCTTTGTCAATATATTGATCAACTTGAGAAATTATAGGAGATGTGCCTACATGTTGTTGTGAGAACTCGTGCTGCAAAGCTTAGACAAAAAGCTCACCATGACACCCACATTAAGGATCCAGGATTAAAAATTTGGAGATATTTCTCTAGTATAGACACTTGGGGAACATGCAAAGATACTATAGAAGTGAGGTAATGTGCCATTAGTAATCAATCAGATATTCATAGGACGGTTGTGAATCTATTGATGCAAATGGCGTGTTTTTTTCAAAATTACATATGTGGATCATTGAATGAAATTATATCAGGAGCCTTTCATGGAAGAAATGTTGGCAAGTTGTTGGATCTCTCTTAGAATGATGATCTCCCTTACCTTTTGACATATTTTTGTGCGACTGAAGATGATTCATAACCAAATTGCATGATAGATGTTCCACTTGTTTCTTCCTCCTTTCCACAGAATACTAGACCATCTCTCTCTCTCTCTCTCGCACTCTCTCTCACTCTCTCTCTCCATGCATAATTGCACATGGTTTTGCACATCTACCACTTGGCATTCTTGTGCCAAACCATAATAAGGGGAGGTTCTCACCTCCTAAACCTCATATAACATTTCCTTCCCCTTAAGTCCATTTCCCCCCTCAAAAACAGTATTGTAAGGCATACGTAAGAAAGAGAAAGAATTTATGATGACTACTCCCACTAAATAGCATGTACTCTACGTACATGGTTATCTCTCTCTAGTGTTTGTCCATATCTTTCCTCTAAAGAAGACTCTTGGGAAGAAGTAAAATGTGTTAAACTGTCTTTCTATTTTACTAGGCACTCTTTGTATAAGTGAATTATCCTCCATTTCTTTCAAGTGTGCAATACCCTTTCAAGCTCATATGGAATGGATTGAACAAAAATAGGCTTTATTATTTCACTATTAGGAATGGGATTTCACATTCGTCAAACCTTCTCTTAATTTAGCTCTTATGAAAGACCAAATGGTTCTGGCTATCTTCAGGAAACTGAAGCCAATAAGAAATCTTTCCTATTCTCTTAAGTATTGGGAATGATTCACAATACCTAAGAGATAGTTTTGGGAAAGGTTCTATTTTCATGGTTTCATACCTAGAGGGAAATCTAGATAGACGCTCTCCTCCCTTGAGTTAAAGTGGCTTGGAGCTAGAGTGTGGACCTATGGATGGTGAGAGAGAGATAGAGAGGAGAGAGCAAGAGAGGGAGGGATGAATTTATGTTGCAGTAAGGTTGATAGTGTGTGTGTTTGTCTAAGAGAAAGACAAAGAAAGAAATAAAGTTATATTAACATCTTCAAAGGCCAAACTTGGCCTATGAGACAAAACCCTGTACAACTATGGTCATCTCTCTGTAGAAATGAAAAAGAGAAAATACTTGCCACTCAAAACTGTGTAGGCCGAAAATAATAAAAGGATCGTGTACCTGATACTGAGGGGGTAGTGGGGGTGATTTAGTGGTGCATGGGTGGAACGTGGCTCTGACTGTGAAAATAATGTCCAACTAATATAGGGGGAACCCATGTGGGAGTGAAATTGTATACCCTAATTAACCATGATGGGTGGAGGTTGGTGGAATATGTGGTTCATCGACGAAGGTCTAAGTACCTCCTGAAAGAAGGTTGCCCAAGTGGTGGTCGTGCACCTCTTCTGCATCATGTGGTGGTGCTATCTTGAGGCATGAGATATCCTCATGATGTAGTCATGGTCGTCGACACCCAACCATGCATGGTCGGCATAGTACTCTCTATGTCGTCACATGCTAGAGCATGAGCCTGATGCCTTTGGGAGGCAGGTCTGTCTGATGTGGCCTTGCTCCCTGAAAGAACTAAGTAATAGTCCGGTGGATACTCACCCATGTCTGATGTGTGTGCAATAGAATCCACTTTCATCTCTCATATGTCCATGTGAGGAAGTGCCCCATCCACCGCTCATCTTTTGCGGTCATGCCTAGTTGGAGTGACTCCTGTGTCTAGAATTGTGCTCGTAGGTCTGAGTATGTTGGACATATGGTAACCAAGTGCTTCTCACTCTCTATCTTTGTATGACATACTAGGCACCACCTCTCCTCTCGAGGGACTCCTTTGGTCTGACCCCTCTCGATCTTGAGCTGATGTGCTCGAAGCTGCCCAATGATGACCCGGAGGTGGTGTGGTAGGTATGTTTGCATGTAGCATGGAGTCTCAATGAATACGTGGTCTGAGATCTATAGAAAATGTTCATGGTAGTGGACCATTTTCTATGACAACATATCCCTCGAGCTGATCCATGTCTTGTGTATGTATGTATGCCATATCTCCTGAGGAATGATCTTGTTCCTCTCCTGGTGAGAGAGCAAATAGGTGGGGCCTGGGAGTCATATTGTAATGGTGGTAGTCTATATATGTCAAATCCATGATGGGCCAGCCAATCTCGTGCCTGTGTATAGAATGAGGAGGTATCTCTTACTAGCACCATGTCGCGTGATGCATGGAAAATTCTCTATAAGTGACACGCTCTGTGTCCATGCTTTGGATCTTGTGTAATGGGCATATGATCTGAAAGAATGTCTCTATTAGCATTGGTGGTGCAGCAAGTTCCACCCTGATGATATCATGGGGTATTGAAGATTTGTTACACATGACTCTAGCAATCATGAGAATCTATGGCCTCTCCATTGTTGTCCATGCTGATGAAGCTATCCTCATATGGTAGCTCCATACATGAGTGCTGGGGTAACCAAAGTTTTCAAGAGCCACCCATCTGTGCAGGGTTCTTGAAAATATGCCGTGTGGCATTGTCTCTCCATCAAAGCTAGTATTGCATATCCTCATGTGATGTGATTGTGGGCTGCTTGAGACATGGATAAAAACCCAGAGGCTACTTTGAATGTCACTCCCAAGTAGACATATGATCCGACTACCTCCATGGGTCCATCTACTATTGTGAAAGAATTGTCTCCTCACCTATGCTGATGTATGAAAGATCAGAAACTTGGTTTTACCAAGTTTCATTGATAGCCCTCATCTAGGTCATGTAGGTGATGTTGTAGACCCTGTGAAGACTCTGAAACCAACACAATATCATCAACCTAAAAAATAATGTGGATGGTGGTCCCTCGTACCTCAACACACTATCTCATCATGTATAGACCAAAGAGGGTGGGTGAGAGAGGGCATCCTTGTTTCACCTCAATGGTGCTAGCAAGTGAATCGGATAGGATGCCTAGGTATCTAACTCTACCTGATATTCTCTCATATAAGTCGTAGATCCCCCATATCATCTCCTCTGGAACCGTGATATCAAGTAGACTTCTAAAGAGATGCTCCTTGGGAGCTATGTTGAAGGCTTTGCAGAAGTCCACAAAGTAGCAATACAATCTCCCCTTCCTCACTCATGGCTGGTCATTCAAGCATCTCAGAGTGAAGATGTGGTCAATGACAGAAGTAATCTCATTTGAATCATGCCTGTCTTGGAGCCTTGATACCCTTCCTCTCGACGAGGGTGTTCAATGCTATCTCTCACATTGCCCCATATAACTTGGCCAGTATGGGGCCAATCATGATTGTCCGATATGTCATTGGATCCATGACATTGCCTTACTTATGAATGGGCACAATGGTGTGCTCAATCTATGAGTCAAGGAACCCTTCAACTAATGCTCGATTCAAGAGGTCAATGAGCGGTGCTAGAGTCGTGCATCTAGAGATGAGATGCTCTACTTGTAAAACAAACGGGTCACATACTCTAGCATGCTATAGGTGGGTGATCATGCCGCTCACCATTGTTGGTGAGATGTGGTGGGGTGTGAAATCTATGGCCTAGGGATGGGTTGTTGGTCTGGAATTTGGTATAGGCTCTATGCATAGTTGTGCCATGTGTAGGTCTCTCAGATGGGTGTCTATTGTGTCCTGTCTTTGAAGTGTCACCATGCCATTGCACTATCATGGCTCATGAGTAGGTGATAGATGTACCAATACTATCTCTCCTCCCATTCTTTCCTCTTCTGATGGGTGAGGCGTTGCATGCGGTGCAATGCCTGTCTATGTGTAATCTTCCCACTATGCTCTGATGCTCATAGCCACTTCCATAACCCTCGACATTCTAACTTCATACCATTGGTTTTGGGGCATGGACGCTGTGTGTGGTGGATGTGTATGTGTGTGTGGTGGGGGAAGCTGTGTAGAGCAAAGTCATGTAAGATGGTCCTAAACTGTGAGCTTAGTGTGCCGAAGGGTGATAATGGGTCCAAAGAGAGTAGGTTGGTGTGTCAATGGTGTGTGTAGACATGTAAAAGCTCGTGTTTGAAGTGTATCATGGTGTGTGGCATGGTGGATGGGAGGGGGTCTAGCAGAAGAGGAGTTGAGAGTGTGAACATGATAAAAGTGTGATCGACACCAGGTGGACATCGTCCAATACCAAATGAAGTGATGAGCAATGCCCAATAGAGGATACCTAAGATGTAGTCGTCTATGGTCCCACCACCTCCATGTGGAAAGCATGTTAGTCCACCAGATCCTGGCCATCCTATTATAAATAATGAGATGGTGTCGAATGCCAAGCTCAAGTAGGTGTCTGTCATACCCTATGGTATCTGACCTCTATCTGTTGATACTTGGCTCGTCCCCGTCTCCTCTGGTCCCCTCCTCCTCATGACCAATGATTGCTCCATATCATAGGACTCACATTGGTGTGATTGTGTGCATTCATTGAAGTCCCCCATAAGGAAGACCTCATCCATAGTGCTATAGTGTAGTATCTCCTGCGAGAGTGCAGTTTGGGATGAGTCACTGTCTTAGATTTGCTCCTCCCAATCATGTCCAGAGTATCTAGATCCTCATGGTGGGAAATAGCAAATGGCTATGTAGACCCACCTCTCTAATGTTATCTCCATGCATACCCACATGTAGCTTGGATCATCATCTCGGTCTATGATGTGGAACTGACTCTAGAGCTCCTATCTGAATATGATGGCCATTCCCCCAATCCTCGTGTTGTAATTTGTCATGTCATGTTCCTAAATGTAGATGGCCATTGAAAACTTGCTATGTGGGGGAGGCCTCTCTCTGGCCTCTCATGAGTTTATGTGATGCAGGAAAAGTCATGGGACTTTAAGATCTCTTTGAGCCTATCTGGTTGCATGCATAGCGCTGCGTTGCAGTTTCACACTGCTCCTTTGACTGGTGACTCTTGGTGTGGTGCTGTCTCATAGGACCCAAGGACCTATTTGATAGGGCACCCATATATGAGACCTTACTATCATGTGAAAAGGCCTTCTTCCCCTCTCATTGTGCCTAGAGGATATGTGGCATGCAAACACATCAGTGTGCTACTTGCATCCTCATGAGGTCCTCATCCATGTAGAGGGGGCCACCTGGCAGTCTATATAGCATTGGTTGATGTCTAAAGAAGGCAATCCATGTCTCCTTGTAGCCCATCTGAAGGATGAGAGCTCACAGATGGGATGTATTCTTGCTTGCCCTCTTCCTGTGAAGAGCATGCTCTCGTATCCAAGTCAATGATAGATGTTGATGGCATCTACCTTCGATGATGCACCCTCTAGGAGGCCCATAATCCAAACATGGATTTGTTGGGTGTGTCGAAGCCTCTTCTCCTCGAGAGTATCCTA
>CM035427.1:70011362-70058862 GCA_020310875.1 Ceratopteris richardii | reverse complement strand
AGATGTCCACACATACATTGGATGGTGCTTTATGTGTCAGATAAAAAAAGTAGAAAGTGTTAGGACACCAATTCTACTACAAACTTTAGAGATTTTGAAGCACAAGTGAGATAGTATATCCATGGAATTCATAGTGGCATTATTATGGAGCCAATGTCTCCTTTCATACCCAAGTAGGACGGCAGAATCTCCATAGATAGTGGAGCTATTTATCCAAAACTTCTTCAGATTGCATGGGATACGGATGTCTTTAGTTTTAGATAGGGATGTTAGGATACTTTTGGAAGTTTGAGGTTGACAAGATTAAAATCTCATTAAAGTTGAGTAGTGGTGAACACCCACAAGCATATAGAAAAACCAAGAGGTTCAACTATATATTAGAGGAGATATTGAGGGTATATGTGTCTGTGAGGTTGACATATTGGGATTGTTCTTTTCCATTAGTAGAGTTTTCATATAACATTAGACCTCATAAGTTGACTAGGATGTCTTCTTTTGAGATGAGTTGTGGCATGAATCCCAATGTTCCTAGTACCATAGGAATGCCAAACAAATATCATAGCACTATGGAGTTCTTAGTAAACCTCCAAGCAAACTTAGAAATAGCTAAATCCAAGATGCAACAAACAACTAATAGGACTAACAAATATGATGAAAAAAATGATGCTCTAGAGTCTTTGACAAAAGGAGATAGAGTCTTTCTCCAAGTGCCAACAAGGCTAACTTCATCATCCACATCAAAGTGCAGTATGTTTTCAACAAGGTTTTGTGGACCTTGGAAGATAGTTAAAAAGCTTAGTGATGTGACATACCACTCTAGATTGTAGATTCCATCTAGTACTTCATGTGAGTAAACTTAGAAAGTATATTTTTAGGGAGATTCTAATTGATGATATTGTTTTTTGACAACACAAATCATTCTCTAGATAGGATACTAGATGGGAGAAAAAAATGGTTGAGGAACCATGTCGTCCAAGAGTATGTGGTAGCTTAGAGAGGATTATTGCTTACAAATTCCACTTGGGAATAAGAAGGTCTGGTTTACAAGTACTTTTTCTCATTGATCATTGAGGACAATGATCTTTAGAAGGGAGAGAGAGTCTTAAAGATTGGTCTACAGAGACCATCTCATGTGTATGTGGGACAATGCATATGTGGCCAAGGTCCTTAGCTAGGGGGACTATCCTAAGGTTCTTAGGCAGGTACTAGATGGGTGTGCATGATAACACATCTCCACACTAGAGCACTCTAGAAACTATCCATTTTGGGGGAAATAAGATAAGTAAGATGGAAGTTTATTTGCACACACATCAATCAAGCCTTCACTTTGATAGAAATTAACATGAAAAGTCTTTAGAAGATCACAACATCAACATGGATTTCATACAAGGATTACCTAAGAGACAAAGAGGGCATGACGTGGTTTGGGTAATTATGGATAGGTTAGCCAAGATGGATAGGTTTATTCTAGCACATAGTATAGTGAAAATATCAGAGTTGGCTGTATTATTTTTGGAGAACCTATGCCAACTATATGGTCTTCTATTAGACATTGTTTCAAATTTGAATACAGAAATCATTGGCCACTTTTGGAGAGAAGTCTTCAAAAGGTTGGAGAGCAAAATTAGCATGAGTACAACTGAGCATCCACAGTCAGATGGTCAAATCAAGAGGGTTAACTAAATCTTGGAAGATATGCAATGTGCATATGTGAATGAAAGGCAAAATTGTTGGAAAGAATACTTACCTATAGTAGATTTTGTGCAATAATGCCAAGCACTCTTCCATTAGGCATAGTCAATTTATGCTTATGTACTAGTTTCATCAAAGAGCTTCTTGTGCAGTGGGAGTTTAGCATGAGAAGGTCCAAGTTGGTAAGGATTTCTTGGAAGAGATGAATGCTATGCTTAGGCTTGCTAAGTACAACAATATGAGAGCTCATGATAGAGCTAGAGCCTATGTTGGCCCTCAAAGGAGAGAAACAACCTTTGAGACATACCTTTTTAACTCTTCATATCACATCTTGAAAGACTCTTTCACGATCCAATCCTACTTAGGAGTCTTTACTTAAGAAGAAAAAATCTATTCGCATCTCTCTAAACCTAATTACCCTAGCAACACTTATATTAGATCCAATCACAATCACTTGGATAACTCCTTTTCCAAGTTTGATCAATTCCTATCGATCAGGGGATGTGACAAAGACATAGTATATATCTTATCATCTCTTTATTAATCTACAAAGCATAGTATTATAGCCCACATCATCATTCCCACATGTAAACATAATAATGAACTATTAAAAACATAATAACAAAGTGACCAATGAGTGGTATGAAAATCGTACACAACATGTGTGTACTCATGTAGCAAGATGGTAGTACACACACTTACAACAAGAAAAAGGAAAGCACACACATAGGTGCATACATGCATGGATGCACACACACATGTTGGAGTTTTAGGTCTGTGAAAGCATGCAAACAACACAAGGAAGAAGAAGAAGCTTGGAGCACAACACACAATATTGGATGTATTACAAAGTGAATGTACAAAGGTAAGTGACCATTAGGATAATAGACATATATACAAGCCTAGAGAAAAAACTTCGTAAAGAGGGAAAAAAGTGCCTCGAAGGGCCTAAGTGTGTTCACACACATCACTACCGAAATAGATCAACAAGTCCCCTTGGCAGTGATGTGGTGAACAAGGAAGTGGCACTCATGTATAAGGAAGTTCCAAGCTATGTGGAAAGAGATCAATCCACAAAAGGAAGTAAGCCTGAAGCTTTGCAAAAAGACAATAATGTGTCAATATATTTTGTTTGACACAGAGCTATTCCACCATCAGCTTGCATAAACTGAATGCCCAAATAATGATGCAAATGCTCCAAATGTGACACCTCAAATGAGTCATGCGAATCATACTTAAAGTGAGCAATATGCTTCACATAAGGACCAGAGAGAAGCATTTCATCAACATAGAAAACAATGATGACAAACACATCATTTGCATACTTAACATATAAGGTGCTCTTAGTTGGACTGTTCTCAAAAACATGTTCAATCAAGTGGACATGTATCTTTTCATACCAAGCATGTGGTGCTTGCTTCAAACCATGATGCCTTTTTCAACTTGCACACTTTGTTTCCATGCCCTTTCTACACAAAACTGTGGTTCTGAAAAACATACACTTCTTCACATAAGTCACCATTTAGAAATGCAGTTTTAACATCCAACTAATGTAGATTCCAACCATGATGGGCTGCAAAGGCACATATGCTATGAATGATATTCATTTGTCATGTGGGTACAAAGGTCTCATCAAAATCAATGCCTCTTTCTTGAGCATAACCTTTTGTAACAAGCCTGGATTTGTACCTATCAACTGTTCCATCAGGTTTTCGTTTCATCTTGTATACCCATTTAGGTCCAATTACGTTTACATTTCATCTTGCAGATTCCAACCATGATGGGCTCCTAGTGCATAGATGCTATGAATGGTAGTCATTTGACATGTGTGCAAAGGTCTCATCAAAATCAATGCCTCTTTCTTGAGCATAACCTTTTGCAACAAGCCTAGCTTTGTACCAGTCAACTGTTCCGTCAGGTGTACGTTTTATCTTGGGTTGCAAAAAAGCCATTTAGTGCCAATGGATTTTTTTTCCAGGAGGTAAATCACATCAAGACTAGGACCATTCTGCATGATAGCATAATATTTTGATTACATAGTAGCTTTTCCAATTTTTGATTTTTGTGTTTCATCAAAAGAAATAGGCTCATTCTCATCATCGAGACTAGAGGAAACCATAGCATAACAATCTAATGCAAAAGAAGAACTATGAGAGCCTGAATCAATATGATATGATAGAGGTGCATCTAATTTGCTATCTCAATAAGGTCTAAACTAGCCATTTAGGCATAGTTTCTACCTTCTCTATATCAAAACATCTCATCAACAAGTGCATCATGTAAATCTACATAAAAAATGGAATGATTTGCATCATCATTTGGAACCTCTAAAGGCTAAGAAATTACCTCATTTGGACCATCACTTGACTGTCCACTTAAGAGGAAGCAATGTGTCATACACATCTTTGGAGCTAATTGATGTCTCCTTAGTACATGAAATTAATGGCTGAATTGCATCTTCCACAAAAACAACGTAACATCTAATCAAAATGTGTTTATTCAGTGGATGATATAGATGATACCCTTTGCTTTCAAAATTGAACGCAATAAAAATACATTTCATTTTTTTATCATCCAATTTTTTGCGTCGTTGTTCAGACACATGCATATGCCAAACACATGCAAATGAGAAATAGATGGCTTGTGACCATGCCAAGCCTCATATAGAGTGATAGACTATAGTGCTTTGGTGGGACACCTCTTAAGTACATATGTTGCACACATAACAACTTCAAGCCAGAAACTATGCGATAAAGCCTGACTTTTGATCATACATGTAGCTCAGTGATGAGTAGCACCTCCTTTAATGTCAATCCGGGAAGACATGAGGATGGTATGAAGAAATCGAACAAGTGATGGCACAAGTGCGTGAGCGAGAAGCACACCAACATGCACACACATACACACACACACACGCACACAAGGTAAGAACAAAGAGAGAGACAATGGAGTTCTTTAGTTTACTCAAAAGTGCTCTTACAAGTTCAATTCTACAACAAGCTGACCTAAAAAATGAGCTCTCTAGCTCTATTTATAGTTTTTGACTAGTTTTTGGCCCTGTCCAGACCTAGTGTCCGACCTAGTTAAAAATTAGGTTCTAGGGCCTATTTGAGGGCTCAAACGAAGTCTAAAAATCATGAAAATTGGTATGATGATACTTCTAATACTCGTCAAGCTCGAGGACTCCTCGGCTTGCACAAAATGGAGTTACAAAAAGGTGAAATGGTATATACAATGATTTTTAGTGATGAGAATCACTGTTATGAGGGTGTTGATTTGGAAAAAAATGAATGGCCTACTTGCCAGATCTTCGTTGACTACTTTGTCTGCTTGTGCCTTCTCTCCGCTCTAGCTCCCTTCTTTGGATTCCTTGTCTTGTGAGTCCTTGGGTGCTTCGACTGCTGCCAACACCCTCCCCCTCTCTCGCGTCTGTCGTCTCTGACAGACCCTTGTTTGGCTGAGCGTTTGACATAGAATTCAACCACGTCTGAAGCTAGGTGGTGTTCTTCCATCCACAGCCCTCGTGCTAAATCAGTTATGAGGGCATCCCAATCCATTGGACCTGGAACGTCCGGATGTGGCACATGCAGTTGTTTTGAATGTAGTGTTCGCTCCATTGCAAAGAGGGGGAGTAGATGGGAGGGTCTGGGAACAAAGACTTCAGAGTGGTATTTCCAAAACCCCGTGATGAACATCTCTTCAAATGTTTGCTTGTAGCAAGCAGGGAGGTATTTAATTCGTGCATGCCATGCATATATTACCTGGATGGAGGGGGTTGTACTCATATCGTAGACCAAGTCGAGGTTACCTGCTGTGAATCCAACTCCTGAGAAATGTGGATCTTTAATATTTTTGAAGGTTCGGAAGGTTACCAGCATCAATTCGAATATCTTTATGAACATTTGAGCCATTACATCTGGGGTGTTTTGCATTCTGACTCCCCAGTGACGGATGGTAGAGAGCATGTAGCCCACCGTAGATTGTGCTCGTGGTGGTGCTAGGTATACGTAAATGAGCCACTTTGCACAGCCTTTGACATTCTTCATAGTGATGGCAAACTCAGGCCATGTGTGTCTTCTGAGTATGGGAGCATAACAGGGATTATACTTAATGAATAGTGGCATGTTATTCCAAGCTCTAACCATCTCAGGGTAAGTTTCTAAGAGTCGTAGCCGCTAGGTAGGTTGATGAATTGATCCTTGTTTAGCGCTCTCAGGGATATCGTCAGGGCCGAATTTAGTGGAAAATGTTGGAGCCTTGCCACATCATCGTTGAATTTCTGCGTTGTAATCTGCCAAGAGTACACAATACGGCACATACTGATCATCATTGGTGCCTATCCATCTGTGATGAGACATACTTCAGAAATATTCTGATTTGATAATGATGTCCTCAATCTTGGTCATGGACTCAATCTGAACCGCGACTCGCTCGTCATGTGTATTGGCCATTTTTTTGAGTTTCTGCATCCATTTTGGGGCTTCTACCTCTAGTGTGTCCAATCCCTCAGAGGTTTGTTGGCCACCCGACATTGGCATAGGAACATATGGCTCTTCATATGATTCATCCACTTCTATGAGTACCAATTCTTTGGTTCTGGCTCGATGACTGGGGAGGGTTGTCTTTCATATTGGAGTAACTTGCTTTGCAACTCTGCGACCTGTTCTCTCAGTGCATTTACCTCTTCTGTAGTGGTGGTAGAATCGGTGATCTTGGGTTGGGCTTCCTGCATCGTTAGCTGTTGACGAAGAGTATCTCGTTCTTTGCCCAACTCATCATGCGCTTCCAGTAGATCTGCATAGCTTTCTAGAATTGTCTTCATAGTCTCAGATGGAACAGCTTTGACTCTTTCAGGGTCGATCTCCTGGGGGGAACCCTCCATGGTTGCCTCTAAATTTTCTTCGTTCTTCCTTTGCAAGCGCTTGTTCTCTTCGAGGGCAGTGGCCATGTGCTTTCTGAGTAAGGTCAGGTTGCGACGACTTTTAACATGTTCTGACTGAAAAAGTTCTAGTAGAGCTGTTAGTTTTTTAACTTCATTGGAATCGAATAGCTGGGGAGCTTCCAAAAGGGTCTGGTGAGCGTGCTCGAGCGTAGTGTAGCGTTGATTTAGGTCAGTGTTTTTTGCTTCCAAAGCTGCCAGCCTCTTCTGTAGTTGCTCATGATCCATAGTTATTCGGCGATGTCGATCTTCCAAGGTTTGGTATTCTGTCTGCAGTTGATGTACACACTGATGTAATGTAGAAAACATGTTATTTACATTTATGAATGCAGGGAAGGTGGAGGATGCAGGGGGAATGGGGAGGGGGAAAGGGATAGTGAATGAAGTGGACATGAGAGGTGATGTGGGTGGAGGGGGTATGGGAGATGGTGGTAGAGAGGGGGGAGGGAGTGGTGCTGTGGCCGGTGATGTTTCCATGGTGTCAAAAGTGTGGGTGAATGTGTAGATGGGGACCATGGGTGGGGTGGATGTGATGTTCGTGAATATTGTTGTAAATGTGGGCATTGTGATCCGTCCAAATTGGGTGCCTGGTGAGATAGGAATCCCCGTAACATATGTGTTGATATATTTAGGTAGTGATATGTGTGAACACTCTAGGACCGCCGGGGCACTTTCTTCCCTCTTTAGGAGGTTTTTTTCCCCCGGCTTGTATATACGCCTATTGCCCTAATGGGCTAATAATCTTTGTACATTCTCTAGTAATACATTCAGTCTTGTGTGTTGTGCTCCAAACTTCTTCTTCTTCCTTGTGCTGTTCGCGTGCTTCCGCAGACGTCTAACTCCAACAATTGGTATCAGAGCAGGTCGTTGCTTCTTCTAGGGCGCCGTCGACACTCCTCCGTTTGCAGTCTCAGATTCGCACAAAATTTGGTGAGCATACTCAGGGTGTTTCCGAGATCAAAACAGCTTCGATCTGTGGTGCCGAAATCGCGATCTGAGCTCGTTTCGGTCTCCGAACGCACTATCGCAGTGCTTGTGTAGGCTATTTCGTCCTTTTGTGCCAAAGGTATATATCAGTTTCTATTCGCCAGTTTAAGCATCTCGAAGTCTGCTACAGGTCTAGCAGAACTCGTCTGGGCAGTTCTGCTCAACTTTTTGAGATACAGTCAATTTTCTGCATCAAGGTATTTTAGTCACCGGCCATGGTTGAAAGCAGTGATGTATTCCGTATGTTGGCTGTTGAGGATAAGTTGGATGGTACCAACTACCCATTATGGGCTTATATGATGCGACATGTACTGGTTGCAAAAGGATTGTGGAACATTGTGTAGGGTGTTGAAAGACGTCCTGTTACACCTGTAACGACAGGTACTGCAAATACAGGTGTTGGAGCTGATGAAGATGGTATCGAAGATGATATTCCGCAGATTCCTGTTCGTGCTGCTGTTTCTGTTGCACCTACTGCAGAGCAGATTCGTTGGGATGGCAGAGATGCCCAAGCACATGCATTGATAGCTTTGTCTGTCAAACGTGCCATTATTCCTCATATTCGCTCTTGCAGAACAGCAAAGGATGCTTGGGATACACTTACCACTTTGTACCAGGCTAGGAATGAGGCTCGTGTTGCTTACCTCCGAAAACAGTTGGAGAGTGAGCACATGAATGAAGGTGATTCGATGGACAGTTTTCTTACAAAGATCAAAGACCTAAAGGAACAATTGATTTCTGCTGATGAGGTTATACCAGATAGCTCACTTGTGCAGACCGTTCTGAATGGCCTTCCTGATTCATATCAGAGTTTTGCCTCTACTCTTCGATTGATGATGAAAGGCAATCCGAATGCCTTGTCATTTGAGGAATTAGTCTCTATTCTGTTGCAGGAAGATCAGTCCAGGCAGAACAGGTCCATTATGCGTGTTGCAGATCAAGCTTTCCTGGCTAGTCAGAAGGGCAAAGGAAAATGGAGCTCTTCTACTAGTAAGCAGAAATCTGCAAATGCTGCACAATCGAAGAACCAGGATAAAGATGAGAAGAAATCAGAAAAGCAGAAATTGTTCTGCAAGTACTGTAAAGGAAATGATCATATTATAAAGAACTGTCCAAAACTGGCTGCTAAAGAGGCAAAGAAGAAAGAGGCTGGAATGGTTGTTAAAGAGGCTGGAATGGTTGTTGCAGAGGCCTCTACACCAAAAACAGAGTCTGCAAATCTTGTGCAGGAAGAAGAATGGGCGTTTACTACTGTCTGCAGTTTTGACCCATCTTCTCATGATCAGTGCATGTCTGCAGTAGACTCAGATGTTTGGTACTTTGACAGTGGGGCGACCAAACATATTACCTCGCAGCGCAGTTTCTTCTCTTCACTCGAGCCTGCCCCTACAGGGAATACTGTCACATGCGCCAATAACTCCTCTTATCCTGTTATGGGAGTTGGTAAGATCATTCTGACTACTGCTGATGGTAGTTCTTTCACTTTGTCAGATGCTTTATTTGTGCCAGGGATCAAAAAGAACCTGTTATCAGTTTCTGCATTAGCCAAGATTGGCTTGGTTGTGAAATTCGTTGATGACAGGTGTACAGTCCATGATCTCTCAAATGGCGATGATTAAACGCATTCTGGTTAGCCGTGATGTTGTCTTTGTGGAAGATGCTATTCAGCCATTGCTTTCATGTACTAAGGAGACATCTGTTAGCTCCAAAGACATGTATGATACTTTGATGCCTCTTTTTACAGGTGGACAGGCTAGCGTTGGTCCTAATGAGGCAACATCTCAGCCTTTTCAGGTTTCATATGATGATGCAGATCATTCCATTTCTGATGCAGATTTACATGATGCACTTGTTGATGAGAGAGCTGATATTGAACAGGCAAAAACTTTGCCAAAATGGCTGGTGCAGACTTTGCGTGACAGCAAATTAGATGCACCTTTGTCATATCATACTCGTTCAGGCTCTCATAGTACCTCCTTTGCATCAGATTGCTATGCTATGGCTGCATCTAGTCTCTGTGATGAGAATGAGCCTGTTTCTTTTGATGAAGCACAAAATTCAGAAAATTGGATGGCTGCTATGCAATCTGAATATGATGCTATAATGAAGAATGGTACATGGTCTTTATGTGACTTGCCTCCTGGCAAGAAGGCCATTGGCACTAAGTGGGTATACAAGCTGAAGCGTAAACCTGATGGTACAGTTGACAGGTATAAGGCTAGGCTTGTTGCAAAGGGTTATGCGCAGGAAAGAGGCATTGATTTTGATGAGACCTTTGCACCTACATGCCGTATGACTACTGTTCGGAGCATTTGTGCACTTGCAGCCCATCATGGTTGGAATGTACATCAGTTGGACATTAAAACAACATTTCTGAATGGTGACTTGCATGAAGAAGTGTATGTTTTTCAGCCCCGTGGCTTTGTGCAGAAAGGGCATGAAAACCAGGTGTGCAGGTTAAAGAAGGCGTTATATGGTTTAAAGCAAGCACCACGTGCTTGGTATGAGAAAATACATGCCTATCTGATTGCACATGGTTTTGAGAACAGTCCAACTGAAAGCACCTTATATGTTAAGCGTGCTAATGATGTGCTTCTGATCATTGTTGTCTATGTAGACGACATGCTGCTCACTGGTCCTCTTGAGAAGCATATTGCTGATTTCAAGGCTGATTTGCATGCCTCATTTGAGATATCTGATTTGGGGCATTTGCATCACTATTTGGGCATTCAGTTTATGCAAGTTGATGGTGGAATGGCTTTGTGTCAAACGAAATATATTGACACATTATTGCAGCGTTTTGGCCTTGAAGACTGTAAGCCTATTGCCACTCCTATGGAGACAGGTTTACGATTGAGTCTTCATGATGCTGGAGATGCATTTGATGCTGTTCTCTATTAGCAGGCCGTTGGATGCTTGATTTACTTATGCATTACTCGGCCAGATATTCAGTTTGCTGTCTCACAGATGAGCAGGTTTATGCATTGCCCAGGAGTCACGCATTGGAAAGCGGTTAAGCGCATCTTTCGCTACTTGAGTGGTACTCGACTACTTGGGTTGTTTTATCCCAAGGGGGGATCACTACCGCCAGATTTGCATGCTTTTTCTGACTCAGATTGGGCTGGTTGCTATGACACTCGTGTGTCCACCAGTGGTTTTTGCTTCATGCTTGGTAGCTCATGTATATCTTGGTTGAGCAAGAAGCAGCCTACTGTGGCCACTTCCAGTTGTGAGGCTGAGTATAGGGAAGCTTTCACAGCGACTGTTGAGTGTGTGTGGCTTAGACGCCTTATGGCTGATTCGGGTGTTGGCCAGTCTTCTGCCACCACCATCTTCACTGACAGTCAGAGCGCATTGGCAGTTGCGAGGAACCCTGTGTTCCATGCTCACACTAAGCACATTGAGGTGCATTATCACTATGTCAGGGAGAGGTTCACTGCTAGGGAGATCAGCTTGGCATATGTGCCCACACAGGAGAACATTGCAGACCTTTTCACGAAGGCTCTGCCTAGGGAGAAGTTTGAAGCTTTCTGCAAAGCTTTGGGCTTACTTCCTTTTGTGGAGTGATTTCCACATAGCTCGGCACTTCCTTATACATGAGTGCCAGCTCCTTGTTCACCGCATCACTTCCAGGGGGGATTTGTTGATATATTTAGGTAGTGATGTGTGTGAACACTCTAGGACCGCCGGGGCACTTTTTTCCCTCTTTAGGAGGTTTTTTTCCCCCCGCTTGTATATACGCCTATTGCCCTAATGGGCTAATAATCTTTGTACATTCTCTAGTAATACATTCAGTCTTGTGTGTTGTGCTCCAAGCTTCTTCTTCTTCCTTGTGCTGTTCGCGTGCTTCCGCAGACGTCTAACTCCAACAATATGTGGTGACTGTTGAAGTTGGGGTGGTAGTGTCGTGTGGTGAAGTGAAGTGTGTAGTGAGAGGTGGTGAGGGTGGTGCCTCGTGGTGTTCCTCTGTCTGTGTAGTGTCTCCTGGTGCCGATACATTCATGTGAATCTGCTTGCCGGAGTGCATGGGATGAGTAGGCACCCGTTTCTCAAAGCGATGAATATAAGCCGTAGCTGAATGAATGGCTTCATCCAAGCCCACCGCGTCCGCGTGCAAGTTCATGGATTCAATAAACATTTCATCCATGCCTTCCTCTCCTAACATTTGGCTCATTAGCACCTTTCCTGTTTTGAGCGGCAGTTTGTGATGTTCCTGGACTCGCTTCATGGTTTCATAGAATCTTTTTATTTGTGCCGAATAGGCTGGGGCACTCGCTAGTTCTGAAGTTTCTTCGTATTCTTGATCATGTTCCTCGTCTGCTTCCTCTTCAATCTCTTCTTCATCTTCCTCTACTTCTACTACTTCCGGTTGGGCTGGGGCTAAAGTTGTTGTAGTGGGTTGTGGTCCTTGGGTCTGCTCTGCTTCTGTCTCGAGGTTAGATTCATGGATCATCCTAGCGATTTCTTCATCAGTGAGATCATCCAGGGTGTAGCCCTGTGGAAACTCTAGGTCAGAGGGGATTGGCGGGAAAACTAAATTTGATCCTTATGCACTCTGTCTGGGTAAGCGAATTGTAAATGGACGGATACGTCGCGTTTGTGGAGGGGTCACCTCTGGTGTGGTGGTGGCTCCCCTTGCTTGGGCACATGGTAATGGGATTGTACTTCTCATTTTCTTAGATGGAGGACCTGTTGTTGATAGCCGTCTTTGGAATTCCTGAGCTCTGGACCACACTAATGCTCTTTGAATAGGCACGTCATAAGCTAAGCACCTGTAAATTATTTTTTTCAGTGCACAACACCCATGAAACACGTTCTTTTGTTTCTTATTCCATCGTTGATGGGCTAGATGGATTTGATCTATGATCCAGTGTGGTAAATTGATTGTAAGATCCTCTGTCTCTGCCAAGTACAAGCTGAACCAGATTCTTTTTGGTGGCATAGTGAAGCGTTCTTGGGCGAGGAAGGCGGAGTGTTGCATGATCGTTTGTAGGTGGAGGGCAATGGTTGGTGTCATTGCTACCATGTCTTTCAATTTGTTGAGATCCTTGTGCTTCATCCTGCCAGGAATCATTGTTTCTTTCTCAGTGGGAATATGCATACCTTGCATGTTCAACGCTTCCCGTACTAGGTTGAGGGTCAGTTTGAATCTTTCTAGCTCGTGTCCTGGCGTTAGTGAGGGTAGCACGAAAGTACTATCGCCTCCCTTAGCTCTGTTAGGGGTGATGGTACTGATAAGGTAGGAGCAATCCAGGAAATCTGGCTTAGGTAGATGTGCCCGGAAATAGCTATCCAATCCTGCTTTGGTCTATACAGATCGCATGACTTCTGCATTCTGGTACTTATCGAATTCATGGGTGAAGAAGTGGTATCTTCCCCATTTGCCATTAAACTCAATTTTTGCCTCCCAAAAGTAGGTGCCTTCTCCCAATGGTCTTGCAACATCACTGAACCAATGTGCGTGTTTCCCCACTTGAGAAGTGTGTCCCTGCGGAGGATCCTGAATGGGTAGTACATGCACAGCTCCAAGTTCTTGAGGTCTCTCGGTGAGTTGTGGTTCGAGGAGGAGGGTTTCAATGTCCACTATGTGGGCACTGGACCCAGCCTGGGAACTGGTACCTCCTGCTTTTGCCATGTTACTTCTTGTTTGCTGGTTCTGTGAGAATATAGAAGCATGTGTTAACATTGTAATGGAAAAGATAGAACAACTTTTGTCCCTGTTACAACATTAACATGAGGTTAGTGGGTCAGTGAGTGCTTGGTGATTGTGTGTGTAGTTAGTGAATGAATAATCCTATGAGCTCAATGGAAAGATGTAGTGTGAGAATGATGCGGTTAGTAATTGGATATGAATTTACAAATGGGGGTCGGGGGGTTTATTACAAGCTTTGGGCTACCAAACACAGTGGATGGATTTTGGTTTTGATTTTGTGGAGACCCTCGATGGCTTTGTAGGAGTGCATGCTTGGAAATGAGGCTTTTTAGGGACCCGTTTACAAGTGATTCTGCTCGTGCTCATGGGAAAATATGTGTTCGTGCGTGTTGAATAAGAGTGAGTATCAGCTGTTCGAGTGAGTGAACCATGTTGTACTTGGTGTGATTTGTGTGTAGCTATTTGAGCCCGCAAGCAAGCCTTAGGCACCCAAATTTGTCTTGATTGTGGGTCAGCCTTCATCGACTTCTTGGGTACCCAAATAGACTTCACTTTCGCAGAAGAATTTTTGAAAGACTTCTTATTAATGTCCTGCCGTTGCCCACTAATATGAAGCTGAGCCAGTGGTTGTGATTGGACTGCAACAGGTTGATCACCTTTCCACACCCACACTTGTTTTGGTGGTTGAGACACTGTGCTTCGTATTTCCTTTTGGCTTCGGGCATAAGTGTCTGCTTCTTCTGCATTTGATCCGCCTTTGGTTGCTGCATCCCTGTGGCTTTTGGAAAAGAAGGGAGTTCTATCGTATCCTTGACTTCTTTGTTGAGATAATCATCCCTCTGCATCACATAATTTTGGACAAGAATAGCATGGTCATCTTCATGTGTACTCCTGGAAGGACCAAGAGTTTGTGCCTTTCCTAGTTCCTAGAGTGCCTCATTTTCAAACTCAAGTGTAATGTGGTTCTGATTAACCCAGAAGTGAAGAAGTCCACTTCTTAGGTTTAGGTTGACTGCATGATCATATATCCAGTCTTGACCCAAGACAAGAGGTTCAGTGAGATCCTCATCTTGACACACTAGTACTTTAACTGTCATTAAAACATCTTGAATGTAGAGGGGAAGTTCCACCTCACCCATGCAAGGGGTTTCCACACCTCCCAATCCTATGAGATATGCTTCCACAGGATTGAGATTTAAGTTCAATTCTCGATAGTAAGAAATTTTAACAGCACTAGTGGTTGCACTTGAGTCAATCAAGACTCTTACAGTTCGTGCATTCTTTCCTTGTCCTATCTCTATGGTTACAAAAGGACGTCGATAATGTTGATGTATGAAACACCACAAGAAATGAATTAATGTGACACTAGAACACCTCTATGGTCACCATTAACTCATTGCCACTCCAAACTTTGAGAAATGATAGCCAAAACCAAGAACTTTACTTCTTCAGATTTTTCCAGTCACTGAAATGACATACCTTCAGTATTTTTCTAATTTCTCTTAGCTCAAATATTATTCTTCCAAGATCTTTTGATGGATGAAAATAGAAGAGTAGAGATTTCCAACAAGCTATCATATGCTTGAAACGGATCTCTAGAACTCAAGTTATGAGCTTCACAAGATGACCCTATATGACTTCCAAAAATGGAATTTTTGCCTGTTTTAGTAATCTTGAGTGTCTAAAAATGAAAATTCGATGCCTAGCATCAACTTGGAACCAAAAGTCGATGCCTGTCATCGACTTTCAACTTTTTTAGCCACTTTTTCAGCGCCAGAATTACCCCCTTGAACACACACATGAAGAAGACCACTTTTATGTGGGAAGTCGATGCCAGGCATCAGCTTTATGCTGAAACTCGATGCCAGGCATCGAGTTGCTCCACAAACCTCATGTTTTTAAGAAGTTCTAGCAGTACATAACATTCAGAGAATAAAACACGGACTTATCAAGACAAATTCGATGCCAGGCATCGAGTTACTCAGAAAACTTGAACTTTTGAATTCATCACACATTAGGCAAGCATGGAGATAATAGAGAGAGTCTCATACATAGAACTTTAACTATTTCTTCTCATAGCTATGAAAAAACTCAGAAGTTTTACAGGTGCTTTCTCACTCAGAGAAGCCCGACTCTATTCAGTCATACAAAATGAACTCCTTCTCACATTCTATCACTCTCTTCCACTTCTTCTCTCTCTTTCTCTCATCGCGTCAGTTGATACAAACTAACTTATACAGATTTTCTCATTCTCGTGATTTAAAAAAACTTCTAGAACTAAAGTGAACTAACTTTACAAATATAATACACTTGTGAATTTGTCCCTTCACATAGGCATGTGGTTTTCTTCCTAAGATTTGACCTTCAAATATATGTCCAATTAGTGTTTGTTTCTCCAACAGCTCCCCCTCAATCACTATTTGACATTCTCTGTTTCTTCATATCATCTTCTTTTTCTTTTACTCCTGCCATGCTTTTGAATCTGCTGGTCTTCACACCATCCAAGCTCTTTGTCATTATGTCTGCTATCTGATCCTTTGTAGAAATGTACTCCACTTCAATTTCTTTCTCCATTACCTTTTCTCTCAGAAAATGATAATGTATCTCTATATGTTTTGTTCTTGCATGAAATACTGGATTTGCTGCAAGATAAAGTGAACTCATATTATCTCCATGTATTGTAGGTATACCTTGATCAATGCCCAAGCTTTTGAACAATGTCTGCATCCATATGACCTCCTTAGCTGCTTCCACAAGTCCTTTGTACTCAGCTTCAGTTGATGATAATGCTACTGTATGTTGTTTCTTTGAACACCAACTTACAAGCTTATCACCAATGTATATCATGTAGCCATGAGTTGATCTTCTGTCATCCTGGTTACCGGCCCAGTCTGAGTCACTATAGGCTCTCAACTTCAAATCTGATGTAAAAGGATAATATAATCCTTCCTTTATAGTTCCTTTGATATATCTGAGAACTCTTTGACCTGCAATCCAATGTGGGTCCTTTGGACAATGCATGAACTGTGATAAAACTCCCACTACATAACTAAGATCCGGTCTTGTTAGTGTAGCATAAATCAAACTACCCACAAGAGATTGATACTTCCTCATATCTTTGTATTCTGCACCATCATATTTACTGATCTTGTGATTAACTTCAAGTGGAGTTGAAGCTTCATTGCAATTTTCCATATCAAACTTCTTCAATAAATTCAGAAGATACCTTTCTTGTGATACATATATGCCATGATCTGTATAAGTGACTTCCATTCCAAGAAAATATGACAACTTTCCTAGATCACTGATCTTGAATTCTTTTTCAAGTAATCTCTTTACCTCCTTGATTCCTTCATCTGAAGTACCTGTGATTATAATGTCATCTACACAAATACAAATGTAGATTGCACCTTCCTCTGCTCTTTTGATAAGTAGACTTAAATCTGCTTTTGAACTTTGATATCCAAGATCATTGAGATACTTCACCAGTCTATAGTTCCATGCTCTTGGAGCTTGTTTCAATCCATAAAGTGCTCTTCTCAACCTGCAAACAAAATTTGGATACCTGGAATCTATAAACCCTTGAGGTTGTTCCACGTATACCTCATCTGATATGTATCCATTCAAGAATGCATTCTTTATATCCAATTGACTTAGGGTCCATCCTTTTGAAGCTGCAATAGAAATGATTGTCGTTATAGTTGACATCTTAGCTATAGGACTGAATGTCTCATCATAATCTATGCCATAGGTTTGGGCATAGCCTTTCACCACCAGTCTAGCTTTATATCTGGCTATACTTCCATCTGCAAGCTTCTTCACTTTATAAACCCATTTATTTCCAATTACTTTCTTACCGTTTGGTTTAGGAACAAGTTCCCATGTCTTGTTCTCCTCTAGTGCATTGAATTCTTCCTTTATTGCTTCTTCCCATTGCTTCTTACCTTTTGCTTCATCATAGTTATGAGGTTCTTCATCATCTTTGACCATATATGCATAGTTCTTCTGAGTTATGTAAGAAGTATCATAAGAATACCTTTCTGGTTGTCTTCTAGTCCTGCTTGACCTTCTTGGTTCACATTCTTCATAAGTGTCTAGATACACTTCATCAAATATAGGAGCTTCTTCATTTCTTCTTGTTAATCCACTTCTGGATGTACTTTCTTGCATATAGTCTTCATCTCTATTCACTTGCACAATTGATTTTACTTTCTCACATCTTCTTACCTCTTCTTCAAATTCTTTAGTTGTATGACTTTGATCTGCATACCAACTTTTATGTTCATCAAATGTAACATCTCTAGAAACAATAAATTGTTTGCTTAGAGGATTCCACAACCTGTAACCCATCTGCTTTTCATCATAACCAATGAACATATTTTTCTGCCTTTGGTTCAAGTTTATGTCTAAGTTGTGATGGCACATAAGCATATGCAATTGATCCAAACACTCTACAATGATCTAGTGTTGGTTTCTTACCCCACCAAGCTTCATATGGAGTCATTCCATTTAGAGCTGCACATGGTAATCTATTCACAAGATATGTAGCTGTATTTATAGCCTCAACCCAAAGATAATTTGGACAATTCTTCTCCTTTAGCATAGCTCTAGCAAACTCAACCAAAGTCCTGTTCCTTCTTTCTGCTACACCATTTTGTTGTGGTGTATACCTGCAGGTTATTTCTCTCTTAATACCTGCATTCCAAAGATAATCATTGAACTCTTGGGAGAAGTATTCTCCCCCTCCATCAGACCTCAGTCTTTTAAGCTTTTGATCTGTGACTCTCTGTGCATATGCATGAAAATGCTTGAAAGCTCCAAACACTTCTGATCTTTCCTTCAAAACATATAATGTTATCCGTCTTGTAACATCATCAATGAAAAGAACATAGTACCTTGAACCACTGATAGATCCTTCTTTTGTTGGTCCCCATACATCTGTATGAATGAGCTCTAGTAATCCATCATGTTTGAATCCTTTCTTTGGACATGGTAACCTGTGTGCTTTTCCCATTTGACATGCCTCACATTTATAAACCATATGTTGACTTTGCACATTTGGTAATCCTAGTACAAACTGATTAGCAACCATAGCTTTAATTCCTCTTTCATTGAAATGACCTAATCTCTTATGCCAGAGATCAAGTTCTGTAATCACTCCTTCACCATGTGTGAGCAAAGCTTGACCAATGTTCCCTTGTACTCTTAAAGTAAAGAGTCTACCTTCTTTCTTACCAGAGACAAACTGATTATATCCATTCTCTGGATCTTCAACAAATACTCCTTCATTTGTAAACCTAACTTGAAAACCTTTTTCAACTATTTGTCCCACACTAATCAAGTTTTTAGGTATTGTGGGAACATACAAAACATTGGTTAGCAAATCTGCTCCACTCTTGCATTTCACTTTTCCAATTGAATGTACACTATGTCTTGTATTATCACCTATTTGAACACTATGACTAGAAATACCTTTTTCCAATTCTGACATCAATTCTATGTTTCCTGACAAATGATTAGAACATCCAGAGTCAATGTAAAATACCTTTAGATCTTCTTTATCTGATGTACTGATTGAGTTCATCATCAATGATGTATGACTTTCATTCTGTGTGTCATTTTCATAATTGTAGTAGGTGGTGTTGTAGGATTGATTCTGTCCCCAACTTCTTCCTCCACCTCTACCATAGCCTCCTCTTTGACTTTGTCTACCTCTTTGAAAATTACTTTGATATCTTCCACCTCGACCTCTGCTATTGTTGTTTTGATTCTGGTTTGATCCTTGTTGGTTGTGCCAACAGTCATGAGCCAAATGATTACTCAATCCACAGATCCAGCAAGCCTTCTTGTTGTTATTTTGATTACCTCTTCCTCTTCCAAAACCTCTTGCTCTTCCTCTACCAATGCCTTTACCTCTTGCATAATAAACTTGAGAACTCGACTCTTCTTCATCCTTTGCTTTACCTTTATCTCCTTTCTTATTGTTCTTCATGTACATTGCATAACTTTTTCCTTTATCTCCATCTCCTTTCAAGTCTGGCTCATATGTGAGCATCAAACCAAGCAAATGGTTCAAATCTGGAACATTAATGAAAGTTCTTTTGATAAGACAAAAGGTTTCCACCTTTCATCCCCTCTCAAACCTGCAAGTAGGTGAGCAATCAATCTGTGATCTTCAATATCTTCATCTATGGATCCAAGACTATCTGCAAGATCCTTCATCTTAGTGACATAATCACTAATACTTTGACTTGGCTTCTTCTTGAATGTTGTAAACTCTGACCATAGACTTGCTTTCCATGCTTTAGTAGTGCTTTGGAAATGATACTCCAATGCATTCCATATATCTTCAAATGATTCCAATCCTCTAATGTGTGGTAGCAAATGATCCGAGATTGTGTTGTAAATGTATGCCTTTGCACTTGCATCCTTCTTCTGTTAATGCTTTAAAGCATCAAGTTCTTCTTTCTTTGGTCGGCTTTCATCTTCAAATACTGGCTTCTCTTCTTCACCTGTAACATATATCATGAGATCCTTACTCATAAGTAAGGATTCCATTCTCATTACCCATGCGGGGTAATTATCTCTGTCTAGTTTGTCAATGGAGATATGATATGCCATACTCCTTCCCTTCTGCTGCAACCTGTGAGCTTAAAAGATAAAGAATAATACCTTTTGAAGTTCTTTGTGTATGAGGATACTTCGAAAGTAATCTTTTGATGCCTTGTGTCTTCAAATGCTTCACCTTTGAAACTTTAATGGAAAACTTTCCAAAACTTCTCGTACCTTTGCCGCCTTCTGCTCTTTAGGACCTTTCTGCTCTGATACCACTTGTTGATGTTGAAACACCACAAGAAATGAATTAATGTGACACTAGAACACCTCTATGGTCACCATTAACTCATTGCCACTCCAAACTTTGAGAAATGATAGCCAAAACCAAGAACTTTACTTCTTCAGATTTTTCCAGTCACTGAAATGACATACCTTCAGTATTTTGCTAATTTCTCTTAGCTCAAATATTATTTTCCAAGATCTTTTGGTGGATGAAAATAGAAGAGTAGAGCTTTCCAACAAGCTATCATATGCTTGAAACGGATCTCTAGAACTCAAGTTATGAGCTTCACAAGATGACCCTGTATGACTTCCAAAAATGGAATTTTTGCCTGTTTTAGTAATCTTGAGTGTCTAAAAATGAAAATTCGATGCCTAGCATCAACTTGCAACCAAAAGTCGATGCCTGGCATCGACTTTCAGCTTTTTTAGCCACTTTTTTATTACCAAAATTACCCCCTTGAACACACACATGAACAAGACCACTTTTATGTGGGAAGTCGATGCCAGGCATCGACTTTATGCTGAAACTCGATGCCAGGCATTGAGTTGCTCCACAAACCTCATGTTTTTAAGAAGTTCTAGTAGTACATAACATTCAAAGAATAAAACACGGACTTATCAAGACAAATTCGATGCAAGGCATCGAGTTGCTCAAAAAACTTGAACTTTTGAATTCATCACACAGTAGGCAAACATGGAGATGATGGAGAGAGTCTCATACACAGAACTTTAACTATTTCTTCTCATAGCTTTGAAAAAACTCAGAAGTTTTACAGGTGCTTTCTCACTCAGAGAAGCCCGACTCTATTCAGTCATACAAAATGAACTCCTTCTCACATTCTATCACTCTCTTCCACTTCTTCTCTCTCTTTCTCTCATCGCGTCAGTTGATACAAACTAACTTATATAGATTTTCTCATTCTCGTGATTTTAAAAAACTTCTAGAACTAAAGTGAACTAAATCTACAAATATAATACACTTGTGAATTTGTCCCTTCACATAGGCATGTGGTTTTCTTCCTAAGATTTGACCTTCAAATATACGTCCAATTAGTGATTGTTTCTCCAACAGATAAATTATTCTATGAGAGCTAATACCTAAAACTTCACACATAGCCATATGATATCCTTGAACTGCATAGGCATTTGTCCTAGGCTGATCTCTACCCTGTCTTCTCAACTTCATCCTTCGGATGCGTTCCAATGCTTCTGCCTGTGCTTCTTCTCGAATTCGCTTTTCCTCTTCTTTACGTTTCTTTGCAGTATTGAGTCGATTTAAAATCTCCTCTGTGAGGGGTTCTTGATATAATTTGACTCTGCATCCACTGATGTAACTAGGGAGGACATCACCTTCTAGTGTAGCTAGTTGAACTGCTCCACTCGTTGAGATCCTATTTATGATCATAGGTCCATAACCTCTCTTCTCTACTTTCCGTGCATGTTGCTTCAAAGTGTAGACCAAAACTAGGTCTCCTGCTTTTAAGCCCTTATCCTTCACATGTGCATCAAAATATGCTTTTTGCCTCTTCTTGGCTGCATAGATTCCGGCTGCAACTCTCAATAGTGTTTCACCTAATCGTTCAAGATCAAAGATTCTAGAGGAGAGCTCATGGCCTGTCCAATCGTGCTCTTGTGCTACTCTCAATGTAGGTATCAAGAAGTCCAATGGTAGCACAACATTTTGGCCAAACACCATATGAAAGGGGGTGGCTTGGAGTATCGTTTTAGAAGAAACTCTATATGCCCAACAGCATGGTGTAACTGTTTGTCCCAATCAGAGCGTTTATTATTCACTAATTTGGTGAGCAGATTGCATAGAATCTTGTTTGTGCTTTCGGCTTGCCCGTTAGCTTGTGGATGATAGGGGGCAGACTTCTTGTGTATAACCAAGAATTCTTGGAGGAGGTTTTCAATAACTTCATTCAAGAAGTGAGTGCCTGTATCCCTAACTAGCTCTATAGGTAGCCCATATCTAGTGAACACATTCTCAAATAAGAACTTAGCTGTCGTTTGAGCATCGTTCTTCGTTGTGGCTTTCACATCTACGCACTTGGTTAGATAGTCTGTGGCTACAATAATGTATTCTACACGTGAACTCTTGGTTGGGGGGTTAATAGGGCGTACAAAATATATTCCCCACTTAGAGAATGCACATCCACCCGTCATAGGTTTCAGAGGCATCTCATCTTTGCGTATAGGATACTGAGTTCGTTGGCAAACATCACACCTCTTCACATAGGTATGTGCATCCATATGAAGGGTTGGCCACCATAATCCTGCGAATAGGATTGCCTTGATCACCCGATCTGGTCCAAAGTGTCCTCCTGCTACACCCTGGTGAGCAATTTCCAATATCTTGAGGCATTCGCTCTCATGGACACATAATCTGAGGTAACCATCTTTACCACGCTTGTATAGGTTGTCACCAATGAGTGAGTAATCTAGGGCTTCTTGTTCTAGACTTCTTTGTCTGGACAATGTCATATCTTGAGGGAATGTTTTCGTCCTCAGGAAGGCTACCAATGGTTCATTCCAATCTGGTATTAGAGACACTTGGTATAAAGTAGCGTGCTCCACAGGTGGTCTAATACTAGAAATTGGGCATTCCTTACACATCTTATGGACATCTGCTTCCATAGTCGGCCAATGCACTCCGAGTCTCCTTAGTGTCTGTAGGGTTCGTTGCCTTGAGTAATGTTGCTCTAATGTAGCTACATGTGCTAATTGCAAACCTTTTGCATACTCATCCTCTTCCACACAACAAGCTTATACTTCACTTTCTTTAGCCCATTTCTCTTCTTGAATCTCTCGCAAGAACTCTGGTGAATACCTATTCATAGAAGAAGAGGTGTCTGGTTCAGTGGAATTAGGCACATAAGCTTCCTGTGGGGGAATGCTTATTCTTTTACTTGCCTCATCTCTTCCTTGAGAGTTTTCTTTCTTGGAAAATCTTGCAATTATGCTCTCTAACTTCTCTAATAGTCCATCCAAGTGCAATTGTGCCTTAGCTGAGCAAGAGTAGTTGAAGAGGCGACTGGCTTCAAACATGGTATGAGCCAAGGCTACCATTTTCATGCAAAGCTTGGTTCTTTCTATCTCTAGGTCAGCTCTAGGGTAGCACTTATCATGATCCGTCACATTTGGCCCTTCTTGGATTCTGGCCTGATATGCCTTAAGCATCATGTCTATGTCCTCTGGAGTGGGGTCGGCTAACATTGATCCTACTCTAGGGGGTGGTGGAATTGTATGAGGTGGGTTGAAAGATGGTGGATTAGATGGTGATAGGGATGAAGGTGGTGGTATGTGAGAGTTTGTTTGAGAGGTGAGCTCAACAATTTTGGCTTTTGTTTATCTTATACTTTCTTCTAATTCGCTCATCTTCTTAGCCCATTGTCTTTTCATCCTTTCTGGGCTATCTTTCCAGGATCTCGTTTGTTTCTTGGCTACGCTCTCAGTTTCATTAACCTCGGCACTCTTTTCTTGGCCTAAACCTTGGTTCTGCTGCAATGCTTGAGCTCTGGTGACCACTTGCACTGGTGCAGTGGAAGTCACACTTCCTGTAGAGTCTACTACTAACCCAATAACATTAATAAGAGTGATTTTCGGCATATTATTGGGATTCTTTGGGCAATCTCGTAAGAGATGCTCCTTCCCACAATCTTGGTAGAAGCCCTGAATTATCACTGGTTGGGGTTGTGTAGGGGCAGGTAGTGGACAATCACGAATGAGGTGATCTCCCTAACATCTGTAGCATGGTCCTCTAGGGAATGGGGGTCTTACTTGCCTGGGTTGAGGTCTAGGGTTGGGATTTGTGTACATGATGTTTGCATACTCTGGATCCCAACTAGGTTCACTCGGTTCTTCACTATAGTAGGACTCACCATGTTCAGGAGACTGCATGTAGTAAGCCTGAGGGCTATCAATATGTGTAGAATCAAAGCTATGGTCACTGGGGTCACTTTCTGAAAGCAATGGTGTTACTGGCACTATGGCTCTATTCAGGTTCTCTTCTGCAGCTGCATACTTCACTGGGATCACATTGGCTGGAGCAGGAGGTTGTTGTGCTAGCACTGGTTGAGGTCTCTACTGGGCCTGATACTGTGGTTGGTAGGTTTGTTGAGGCCTAGCATATTGTTGTGGTGGATACTGGTTTTGATATCTCCCCTGTTGTGGATAGGGCTGAGGGTAGATTTGCCTAACTGCTTGCTTATTGTATGGGCAGTCTTGTGCTGTGTGATTTGTGTATCTCCGTTTTGTGGTGTAGTATTGGCTACTGGGATTCACTTGGGGTTGATCCATGATGGGACATACGTTCGCCATATGGTCACCTTCACAAGTATAGCACCGTTTAACTGGGGCAAATCTTGGGATTTTTTTGCTAGAGACACCTAGTTTTTGAGCTACTTTCTCAGCGAGTTCCTCAATAGATGTGGATTGCGAGGAAGAGAGGCTAGTAGAACAATCTGAATCTTTGTAGATTTTGAAAAGTTCTAATTCCTCCCCTAGGTTATCCTCGATGTTGATGCACATGCGTACACACTCTTCTATGGTCCTAGGGTCTTTCAAGTACACATATGATCTCAACTTTGTACTTAGCAGTCCATCTAGGAATAAAGCCACTTGTTTGGCTGGTGTGGGTAACTCAGAAACAGGACATCTCTCTAGATGTTGCCTAAACCTTCTTCCTTCAAGTCTAAACGTCTCTTGAGGGGTTTTCTTGAGACATTCATCACTTTGATAAATTGCTTCCTAATGCCAGTGTTCCTATAGCCATTCAACTTGAAGTTTTGGATGGCGAGTGTTATTGCTTTGATAAATCGCTTCCTAATGCCACCGTTCCTATAGCCATTCAACTTGATTCAAGTGCAAAGGTTCTGATATGGTGAAAAATATAGGGTTGTGCTTCAAGCACATGGTTATTGCACAAATAGGCATTCATCACTTTGATAAATCGCTTCCTAATGCCAATGTTCCTATATCCATTCAACTTGAAGTTTTGGAGATGCAAAAGAAAGGAACAATTATGTACATATATAAAATTCTGTTTCAAAACAAATGCATGAATGACAAAAGCATAAGATGCATGTGGATCATGAAGTTCCAAAAAGCAATGCTTTGATACGTAGTGTATAGTTTCTAGTGGTGAGTGAGTGCTTTGGATCAGTGAAATGTGAAGATGTGACTATGGGATTTGGAAGAGGAATGTGACATCTCATTGAAATCCATATAGTATGCATGGTTTTCTTCTCTTGTTGAGGTTTTTGTTTTTTCGGTACCACTTTCGTATGGTCCTAGGTTTTTGTTGTTATGCTTGCTTGTTCTTAGTTTTATGAACCACCTTTTGTTTATGTGCCCTTGGGTTTCTGGCCTTCCATGGGATTGATGGAGACTGAGCCATGAGGCTACATTTGGGACCCATAATTAATTGTATTGATTCTATGTTGCTCGGATGGTATTAGGTATCCAAATCTGTTTAACTATGGGACGTGGCTCAATATGTTATGGTGTAGCTTCTCGAAGTGGGGTTAGTTTATCTTGCTTAAACTTGAGGAATTTCTCAAGCCCAAACCCTCTTGTTTCCCATTTCTTGGCTTGCCTACCTCTTTTATTCTTCCAAATCTTGTTTGTGGGTTGAGAGTCCTTGGTTGGATCGTCTTCTTCACTCTTTGAGCTGCTTTGATCAAGAACCTTTTTACCCTTAACTTTCTTCTGAGCCTTGGTTTGTGCTCTAGTGAGTACCTACATAGTCAGTACCTTACTTTCTCTCTTCACTACTAGAGCTAGAGGAAAAAGTCTTCACCATATTTATAGGTGTTTGTTTGTTCCTATCTAGATTTTGAGAATAGTCTTTGTACAAATGTGTCTCTCCACAATCATTATAGAAAGATTTTTTGGATAGTATGGGTGGCAACCAGGGAACTTATACAAGTGGAGAATCTTTGATGAAATGGTTCTCGTTTCATATATGGCATAGGCCTCATTGTTGCATAGGTCTAAATTGAGATCGAGCTTGGTTTGATTGTGGGACATTTGTGTAATACATGTGGCTAAACTCAGGCTCGTCATACCTATGATTTTCATCCATAATAATCATCCTCATATCCACTTGAAGAATTTAGATGTAGGTAATTTCTCCACTCATATAATAACATACATTTCTAATGATGGTAAGACACAATTTTTTATTGAAAATATTCCTTAGACATGAACTTGTCAATTCTTTCATCATATCAGTGTAGTGCACATTCAAACACCCCACAAACATTTTCATTCGATTCAAGTAGGCATTCAAATTAAAATTGGTTTTCATGTTTTTTTTTTGTTTATTTTTCTTTGAGTTGCTTTGCTATAGAAAAAGGAAGTCTACCCTAAAGAAAACACAAATGAAAACTCTTCTAAAGTAGTAGCATCATATGGGCATTCAAAAACATATGTACCGCTATTTACCTGCATAATACTGCCACTTACTCGAAATCATGTTCCATGTGCATTAGAGGAAACTTTTTTAATGACTATCGGTTTGTTGGGTAGTTAACAAATTATCATAAATGGCACTGACTTTAGGCCATCACGAGAATGAATCCTCGTAGTACTACTGTCATCTAACACCTTTGTTTCCATCCTTTACTCACAAAGAAATGGTTGTCCCAAGATAACTGGATATGAACAATCATCATGGAAGTTATCTTCTTTTTTAATATCATCAATAGAAATTAATGCATTAGCACATGCACCAAGTAAATATCTCAGTACATTATTGGAAACCTTCATTTTTCATCCATGATCATGATCAATTGAAAATTTTCCCTCTTCATATAGCTCTCTTTACATTAATTTCAGATCCTGAATCTATTAAATCCACGTGTGGCTTATTGCTATCACTAATTTTTACAATAGTTTCAATCATACCTCGTACGCAATGTTTTTGTGTATAATGGCTCCTTGGGTTCCAATTGCTTCTCCCCACATTACCAATCATGGATCCCAAATAATTCTTTTGAGCATAAGGTTTCTCAAATTTTGATTCATTAATCTTAAATGTGCTAACTTTTGGTTATTCTTTCTCTTTCAATATCCTCACTTTTCACTTTAATTGGTTCTCTTCTTCTCTTTATAGCACTTATAAAGAGTCTTCCTTTACATCCGTTCTTGATCATGCTAAAAATTCCTCTAAAGTCAAAGTAATATCAAATTGTTTCCATCCGCAAAATTTTTAATATCAAATTGTTTTTCTAACTGGGAGATCAATGAGAAAGTAGGTTGTTTCTTTCCTGCTTTCTCTCCCTTTTCACCTTCCTCTCGAGTAGTTTGCCATTCTTTATTTTTCTCTTCACCCTTGTCCTCATTGTGATGTTTCTTTTCCATTTTCTTAATTGATCATCGGAATTTTCCTTTGTTAGGACTCTCTCTGATTTCATTATCCTTCCTCTCTAGTTCATACTTCTTGGCATTCTTCATAGGCTCATATTTATCTGTCTCTTTCTTTTCTAGACCTTGTAGTTCTCTTTTCTTGAGCTTCTTTTTCTTCATCTCTTTTTCGGATTATTCCAACAAGTCTTTGCTTGAATATTAGATCTTCAAGCATATAGGATTCTAGCTAGCGAATTACCTTTACTAGAAATATCATAGATACGAGTCCAAAATTCATTGTCTTAGTCATCACCATTAAGCCTAAACACATATGTGTTCTAGCTGGTTGAATCCTCATAAAAATTTTTCAATACTCCTTTCCCAAAGTTTCTTCCTAATGGTTTGTCGGTCATGTAATCATACCTATCTCTATTAATTTCAGTGGCCCAATTTTTCTCTTTGACTTTTTTTAATAGGTTGCACATCTAGTGTGGATGATCAACTCATCACACTAGATGCACCTTCTAGGCTAATTGAAATGCTTTCTCACTTGCTCTGAGCCCTAGGTCCTTGCTCTTGAGTTCTCGATTTAGTCGCTTGAATACTCTTTATAATTTCTATTTCGTTACTAAAGTCTCAATATATTTTTCCAAAGAATCAACTTTAGTTTCAAACAATAATATTTTTGGATCATCTTTGCCTAACATAGTATGCTCAATTTCCTTCTTTGGTAGTATTTCTCTTCCATTGAGTCTAGGTTCCTGATTCTTGTCCTTGAGCCATTGTATGAGAGTTGCAATCAAACTCAAAGCATAAAAGCTTTTATGCATTTAGTAACTTGAACTACCAAACTCCTCTCCATTAAAAGTAGATCTCGGTGCAAACCTTTTGTTGTAAGACAAATCATTCACATCTTTGCGCCTGTTCTTCTTATTACCCATCTTATTGCACACATAAACTATGTATGGTTCAAGTTGAGCCTTTACTATAGAGCTTCTTCATGTATGGTTTGCAGAGCTCTGATTAGAGGTCTTCCTCACAAGATGAAAGAATTCAGCACCATGGAGATCCCTTTTGTGGTTATGGAGACTAAAACCGTAAGTAAAAAAAATTGAGATCTAAAACAGGACAGTGCACCTCGGATTTCATAATGTCCATCATAATCTTCCTGCTTGCTATCCAATCTAAACTTGTGAGCAGAATTCATGATGACCTGTTGAAGTTAATAAAAAATCTTCTCTATGATGTCTCTCAGCCACCATGTGCTTCTTCAACCTTCATCGATAGAATCCGAGCAATGCTATCTATTTGACCGGTAAGGT
Organism: Ceratopteris richardii; assembly: GCA_020310875.1. Classification (NCBI taxonomy): domain Eukaryota; kingdom Viridiplantae; phylum Streptophyta; class Polypodiopsida; order Polypodiales; family Pteridaceae; genus Ceratopteris; species Ceratopteris richardii. The sequence goes on along the minus strand of CM035427.1, from coordinate 70,030,082 downwards.
CTTGTGCTATGCGATTAGCTTAAGCCTAACAGTTAAGCTATTATGCTAAAAGGCTTAAGTGTTTACCAGGGCTGAAGGCTTAAGCAAGACCAACATTTTTTTTTTTTGAGAGTACAATGAATTGAAAACACACTCACACACCCAACCTCCTAAGGTAGAGGCACCCATCTCTGAGGAACTCATAGATACATGTCTAGCCAAGTCTTGAACTCAAGACTTCCTCCTAGAGACTCAAGGCATCAAACCACTTGGCTATGCGGGCTTGGACCAACTTTTTCACGTTTCAACTCCTATAGGTAATCAGATCTCTAGCATTCCAGCCATGGATCACGGCTGAAAACACCTTGCTTCACCACCCCATTCTTCTGCATCTATATGATTTTTTCACATCATTTGCGAATGCCCATGTATTTTTGTTGTCTTAGGCTATGATTGTAATACATGAATTTCTCTCTCTTTTGTGATTGTTGCACTTCTGTTAATGTCCTTGGCTATCAGACAAATTGTAGGAGTGAGAGCTTTTTCACAATCAATGTTTTACTTCTTTATCAACCAATGAACATATTGTTCCCCCAATTAGAAAATCAGCTGGAATTATACTCTCATCCCTCTCTATACCTCTCTTGGTGCCAGATTGCTTTTTTTTTTTCTTGTACTCCTCTTCTTCCAGAAATTTTGCTCTTTTGCCTTGAGTGTGTTTGATTTTCTCTAATCATCTTAATCATGTGATATTATTTTGTTTGCATAATGTATATGTTGAAGACATCCCTTGCTGATGATGTGCACTACTGATCTTCAGCCATGCCTTCCTTTCTTTTTTGAGACTGAAGGCTGCGTTCCATGACATGCCACCAAAGAAAAAAAAGAAAAAACTATTGCTTTTTCTTGTGCATGAATACCTCTATCATCCATTCGTTTTCTGTGTCCTCTTCCTAGCATATCAGAAAAGGGAAATCCAAGATCGCCTGCTTTTTTCTGCTTGTTGTTTGTTAAGAAAAAACCATTATTTATAAAAAAGCATATTTCCACACTTCCGATGGTACATCTCTACCATATATCAAGGGCATATGAATCATGCACATTCAACATGATTCTGAGATTTTACACAAAATTGCCAAAGTGCTTTGCTTATGCTTTCAATGACTCGGCTATTTGAATACAAGTTCTCCATCATTGTTGTAGACTATGCCATCCACAATTTCCAAAGTTCACTAAGTGGAGATGGAATCTCCACAATAGCGACACCTAAGTGTCGATGACACTCAGCCAAGCCTTGCACATACTCAAAGAATCAGGTGTCAATGGCACCTCACTCAATCCAAATGTCACCATACTTGGACTTTCGATAGTCAAATTGTAATTTTGAAAATGTACATGTGTCCCGCTCTTTCTCTTTTATCTCTCTATGTGCCTTCATACTCAAAATCATCACATTATAGTGCAAAACCACACTACTACTCTTGGGATTTACTCATATCTCTCCTTTACGTGTCGTTTTCGAAAAACTGAGTTTACAGATATATAGAGCTCACCGCATAGGCTCTACAACTTAAACCTTACCTCCTAATATGCCTTGTAAACTCCGCATTAAGCTCGAGAAGTTTCAATGAAGAAGAAGAAGTTCAAGTTTAATGGAAAGCTTGGAAAAAATGTAGAAAACCTAACCCTAACAACTCATTTTTCTCTATTTCTAGTTATCTAACTACATGAATAACTATCTAAAGACAATGAATGAAGATTTTTTTCTGTATTTGCTTCCATGCTTGTGCTTTCCTTTTAGGGATTTTCTAGAGATCTCCCCCTCCACTCAAGTCCAAGCAACTGATAATGCTTTTTTAATTACAAATCTGATGGAGAGTGTTAATCTCCAAAAGAACAAGTTGTACTTGAATTTAGAACTCCTCTATATCAAGAACAACTTCTGAATCCACTTAATTTTAGAAAACAATCACCAAATTATCAGAATTTTGGTTAACTGAAATTTCCTGAAAAGTCTGCTGCAGATTTTTCACTCATTGACTAATCAATCCTGTAAAGTTTTGAATAAAACTTTGGACAATACTTCATCTTGAGGTTGCGCAACTTTTCCAAGTTAAATTTCTCAAAATGATTGAGTACACACTGAGAAATGTGTGAAACACTTTACCTATGTCTGAAATAGCTTCTCTGCAATGGCGACTTTGACACCTGTGATTTCTTAACACTGGTTCTCCCAAAGTAAATCCCGTTTGATCAAGATCTTTTAGCCATAGACGGCTTACCTTCCAACTTAGATTTTAAGCCCTCACTTGTGTAAAACTTTACACTGTGGACTGAGCAATGATCATTTCTCTGAACATGAAATCTGTGCCAGTTTTGACGACTCTCAGAACATCTTCACATATGAATGTTCCTAAACTAAATTCTCTCAACCTGATTGTAATTAGTCTCTCAAACTCTAGTCATAGATAGATTAGCTATTGACTTAGATACGTGCAAAAGGATTCCTCAAAAGATTAAACACAGAAGGAGAATGACAGAGAAGATCGACGCGCCATTTCTGAACTTTTCACTTATCTATTTTCTTCATACATCTGATGGATGATTTGTACAATGTACATCAACTAACTCATCTCAACTCTCTTCTCTATATCTTTCTTCTACAAACATGTACTTATATATATATATATACAAGTCCTAACTCGTAACTACTTCAAGTATATTGAAGTATCTTAAAGAACTAATGTACATTTGATTAAAGAACTTTACTATCTGATTGTTTCCTTCAATTCATGACATTGATCTTCAATCTTCTCTTCATGTCTTTACTTCTACCCTTTGTATAATCACAATTTGTTGATTGTCTTGCTCCAACAGCTCCCCCCCAATCATCAATTGTGATTATCTGCAACCTTTTTATTCCTGCCATGTCTTTGAACTTCTGTAACTTTGGTCCATCTAAACTTTTTGTCATCATATCTACAAGTTGATCTTTTGTAGGAGTGTGTATGACTTCAATCTCCTTATCAATGACCTTCTCTCTCAGAAAATGATATTGTATTTCAATATGCTTAGTTCTAGCATGAAACACAGGATTAGCTGCCAAGTATAGAGAGCTCATATTATCTCCACAAATTATAGGAATACTCTGAACAACATCAAAACTCTTCATAAGTGTCTTTAGCCATATTACCTCCTTTGCAGCTTCCACCATACCTTTGTATTCTGCTTCTGTAGATGATAAAGCAACTGTATGTTGCTTCTTAGAACACCATGAAATCAACTTGTCTCCTACATAGCACAAATATCCATGGGTTGATCTTCTATCATCCACATTACCTGCCCAATCTGCATCACTATATATCTTCACTCTTGTATCAGAAGTAAATCCATAGTACAACCCTTCTCTGAGTGTACCCTTGATGTACCTAAGTACTCTTTGTCCTGCAATCCAATGTTCCTTTCTAGGACAATGCATAAATTGTGAAAGCACACCAATTGCATATGATAAATCAGGCCTTGTTAATGTAGCATAAATCAAGCTACCAACCAAACTTTGATAGAGCTTCATGTCTCTGAATTCTTCTCCTCCAAATCTAGACAATTTATGATTCACTTCCAATGGTGTGGGTGCAACCCTGCAATCTTCCATTTTAAATTTGGTTAGCAAATTTTTAAGATACCTTTCTTGGGTCACATATACTCCATGTTGAGTATAAGAAATCTCCATTCCCAAGAAGAATGATAAGTTCCCCAAATCACTGATTTTAAACTCTTTCTCCATCTGCTTCTTGATCATTTGTATTCCTTTATCATCTGTACCTGTAAGTATTATGTCATCAACATAAATACAAACATAAATGAATCCATCTTCACTTGCTTTGACTAGCAAGCTACTATCTGCCTTTGATGCTTGAAATCCAAGATCCTTCAAGAACTTTACAAGCCTATAATTCCATGCCCTTGGGGCCTGCTTTAACCCATACAAAGCTCTCTTGAGCTTACACACATAATTTGGACTCACTTGATCTTTGAACCCATCTGGTTGCTCCATGTAAACTTCATTTGAAATGTAACCATTCAAAAAAGCATTTTTAACATCTAATTGAGATAACTTCCAACCTTTGCAAGCAGCAATTGCTATGAGAGTTCTGATAGTTGTCATTTTTGCCACAGGACTATAGGTCTCATCATAGTCCACTCCATATGTCTGTGCATATCCTTTCACAACAAGTCTAGCTTTGTACCTAGACACACTTCCATCTGCAAATCTTTTTGTTTTGTAAACCCACTTACATCCAATAATTTTCTGGCTATTAGGTTTAGGAACCAGATCCCAAGTCTGATTCTCTATCAATGCATCATACTCCTCTTGCATGGCTTCTTCCCAATTTCTCTTGCCTTTGGCTTCATCATATGTAGATGGATCTTCATCTGCTTTTACCAAATAAGCATAATCTTTAGTAGTCAAGAATGAGGTGTCATAGCTATACCTTGTAGGTTGCCATTTGTGCCTAGATGACCTCCTAACTTCTGCACTTTTTGAAGTCTTTGGTTCATCACATTCTGGATCAAACCTTGGCCTCTCTTCAACTTCAACCTGTACTTCATTATTCTCATTTTCATCAAGTAATTGAATCTTTGCTTTACCTTTCCTTTGATCCACTACTTCTTCAACATCTGCATGTACATTATATTTACCTGCATACCAAGTACCTTGCTCATCAAATGTAACATCCTTGGATACAAGGAATTGCTTTGTGGATGGACTCCACAACCTGTATCCCATTTGCTTATCATCATAACCAATGAATACATACTTTTCTGCCTTAGGCTCCAACTTATGCCTCAATTGAGATGGCACATATGCATATGCCAAGCATCCAAATATTCTGCAATGATCCAAGGTAGGTCTCTTACCCCACCAAGCTTCATATGGTGTCATACCTTGCAAAGCTTTACAAGGCAATCTATTGACCAAATAAGTAGCTGTATTTACAGCCTCTGCCCACAAATAATTTGGGCAATTCTTCTCTTTTATCATGGACCTTGCAAACTCAACAAGAGTCCTATTTCTTCTTTCTGCTACCCCATTTTGTTGAGGAGAATACCTGCAAGTAACTTCTCTCTTTATACCTGCATTCCACAAGTAATCATTGAGTTCATTTGAAAAATACTCTCCCCCTCCATCTGACCTTAGTCTCTTCAATTTTTGACCTGTAATCCTTTCTGCATATGCATGATAGTGTTTAAATGTATTAAACACTTCTGATTTTTCTTTAATCACATAAATTGTGATCCATCTGGTAGCATCATCAACATATATGACATAATATCTTGAACCATTTATACTAAAGTCCTTTGAAGGACCCCACACATCTGTATGCACCAACTCAAGTCTTTCTAAATACATAAACCCATGCTTGGAATAGGATTGCTTATGAGCCTTACCTAATTGACATGCCTCACATCTGTATGTCATGTGTTGACCTGCAATGTTAGGCAACCCAAGCACTGAATCATTATTAATCATGTCTTTGATACCTCTTTCATTGAAGTGTCCAAGTCTTTTGTGCCAGAGATCCAATTCAGATACCTTCTGCTCTCCATATGTGAACATAGCATGTCCAACATTTCCTTGTACCTTCAATGTGAAGAGCCTTCCTTCTTTCTTTCCTGTAACAACCTGTTTATACCCTTGACTAGGGTCTTCAACATAGACTCCATCATTGGTGAATCTTACCTCATATCCTTTTTCCACAATTTGACCTACACTGATCAAATTCTGTGGAATTGTGGGAACATAAAGAACCTTACTCAGAAGAGTGCTCCCATCCTTAGCTTTGACTGAACCAATTGACTTTACCTTATGCTTTGTATTATCACCTGTCTGAACTGTATGGTTAATTGCATTATGATCTAAATCAGTCATCAAAGCAATATTTCCACTTAAATGATTACTACATCCTGAATCAATATAGAACACTCTCATGTCCTCATGTGAGGTCTCATATGTTGCATTCATAATGAGAGTCGAATCCTCCTTCTGATCTGATGCATAGTTGTAGTAGGTGTTGTTATAGGATTGATTTTGGAAGTTTCTTCCTCCACCTCTTCCAAAAGAATTCCTACCACCTACCTCTGAAATTTCCTCTCTGAAATCTACCACCTCTTGCTTTTTTATTAAAGTTCTGATAATTACCATTATTCTGATTATTGTGCCAACAATCATGAGATAGATGATTGGTCTTACCACATATCCAACAAGCTCTTGCATTATCTTTGTTGTTTCTGCCTCTTCCTCTACTTCTGCCATTTCCTTTTCCTCTTATGAAATTTGCTTGGTTTGAAGTACCTTCTTCTTCACCTGATTGTTGCTTTCCTTTGTTAGCTTTCTTCTTGTCTTTAGAGTACATTGCATGACCTGCACTCTTATCAACATCTCCTTTGATATCATTCTCAAAAGTTAGCGTATGACCTAACAATTGATTCAAATCAGGAGTAAAGTGATCTAATGAAAGTTCTGTAGACAAAATAAAAGGCTTCCACTTCTCATCTCCTCTTAGCCCTGTGAGAATTTGTCTTACCAATTTTTCTTCTTCAATATCTTCATCCACTGCACCTAGAGAATCTGCAATGTCCTTCATCTTTGTCACATAATCAGAGATTGATTGTGAGGCCTTCTTCTTGAAAGTAGTAAATTCTGCCCATAGTGAAGCCTTCCTTGATTTGGTTGTGTTTTGGAAATGCTCTTCCAAAGCATTCCAAATGTCACATGCACTTTCAAGTCCTCTAATGTGAGGAAGCAAATAGTCATTGACTGCCATGTAGATTATGCTCCTTGCTTGAGCATCCTTCTTCATCCAATTCTTCAAGTCTGCAAGCTCCTCTCTAGTTGGAACACTAGAGTCTCTAAATTCTGGCTTTTCTTCATCTCCTGTGATGTATCCCATCAGATCTTTGCTCATAAGACGAACTTCCATCCTCATTGACCATGCAAGATAGTTCTCTCTATCCAGCTTCTCAATTTGGAGACTATCTCCCATTGTTTCTTTACCTGTATTGCCAATTCTTTAATCTTTATGAGAAATAAATGTACCTTGACTTTGAATCTATTCCTTCTGATCCTTTTGATAGCTTCAATATGTCCACCTTCAAGTTTTCTTCAACCTTTATCCTTTGGCACCTTCGAGATGTAAAGATTTGTGTTTCTGCAGTAGTCGGAGTCTTCTTCACTTCAATTTTAACATATACTGCTCTGATACCACTGATGGAGAGTGTTAATCTCCAAAAGAACAAGTTGTACTTGAATTTAGAACTCCTCTATATCAAGAACAACTTCTGACTCCACTTAATTTTAGAAAACAATCACCAAATTATCAGAATTTTGGTTAACTGAAATTTCTTGAAAAGTCTGCTGCAGATTAATCACTCATTGACTAATCAATCCTGTAAAGTTTTTAATAAAACTTTGCACAATACTTTGCCTTGAGGTTGCACAACTTTTCCAAGTTAAATTTCTCAAAATGATTGAGTACACACTGAGAAATGTGTGAAACACTTTACCTATGTCTGAAACAGCTTCTCTGCAATGGCGACTTTGACACCTGTGATTTCTTAACACTGGTTGTCCCAAAGTAAATCCCGTTTGATCAAGATCTTTTAGCCATAGACGGCTTACCTTCCAACTTAGATTTTAAGCCCTCACTTGTGTAAAACTTTACACTGTGGACTGAGCAATGATCATTTCTCTGAACATGAAATCTGTGCCAGTTTTGACGACTCTCAGAACATCTTCACATATGAATGTTCCTAAACTAAATTCTCTCAACCTGATTGTAATTAGTCTCTCAAACTCTAGTCATAGATAGATTGGCTATTGACTTAGATACGTGCAAAAGGATTCCTCGAAAGATTAAACACAGAAGGAGAATGACAGAGAAGATCGACGCGCCATTTCTGAACTTTTCACTTATCTATTTTCTTCATACATCTGATGGATGATTTGTACAATGTACATCAACTAACTCATCTCAACTCTCTTCTCTATATCTTTCTTCTACAAACATGTACTTATATATATATATATAAGTCCTAACTCGTAACTACTTCAAGTATATTGAAGTATCTTAAAGAACTAATGTACATTTGATTAAAGAACTTTACTATCTGATTCTTTCCTTCAATTCATGACATTGATCTTCAATCTTCTCTTCATGTCTTTACTTCTACCCTTTGTATAATCACAATTTGTTGATTGTCTTGCTCCAACAAAATCCCACTAGAATGTACAAAGATAAGGAGCCCATTAGGGCAATAGGCATATATACAAGCCGGGGAAAAAAACCTCTTAAAGAGGGAAAAAAGTGCCCCGGTGGTCCTAGTGTGTTCACACACATCACTACCTAAATATATCAACAAATACCTCGTGGGAATGATGCAGTGAACAAGGAGCTGGCACTCATGTATAAGGAAGTGCCAAGCTATGTGGAAATCACTCCACAAAAGGAAGTAAGCCTAAAGATTTGTGGAAAGCTTCAAATTTCTCCTTAGGTAGAGCCTTCGTGAAAAGGTCTGCAATGTTTTCCTGCGTGGGCACATATGCCAAGGTGATCTCCCTAGCAGAGAACCTCTCCCTGACATAACGATAATGCACATCAATGTGCTTAGTGCGAGCATGGAACAGAGGGTTCCTCACAACTTCCAATGCGCTCTAAGTGTCAGTGAAGATGGTGGTGGCAGAAGACCGACCAACACCTAAATCAGCCATAAGGTGTTTGAACCACACACACTCAATAGTCACTGTGAAAGCTGCCCTATACTCAACCTCACAAACAGAACTGACCACAATAGTATGCTTCTTGCTCAACCAAGATATACATGAGCTACCAAGCATGAAGCAAAAGCCACTAGTGGACACACGAGTGTCATAGCAACCAGCCCAATCAGAGTCAGAAAAAGCATGCAAATCTGGTGGTAGTGATCCCCCCTTGGGATAAAACAACCCAAGTAGCCTAGTACCACTCAAGTAACAAAAGATGCACTTAATCGCCTGCCAATGCTTGACTCCTGGGCAATGCATAAACTTGCTCTTCTGTGAGACATCAAACTGAATATCTGGTCGAGTAATGCATAAGTAAATCAAGCATCCAACAACCTACTGATAGAGAACATCATCAAATGCATCTCTAGCATCATGAAGACCCAGTCGTAAACCTGTTGCCATAGGAGTGGCCATAGAGTTACAATCTTCAAGGCCAAAATGCTGCAATAATGTGTCAATATATTTTGTTGGACACAAAGCCATTCCACCATCAACGTGCATAAATTGAATGCCCAAATAATGATGCAAACGCCCCAAATCAGACATCTCAAATGAGGCATGTAAATCAGCCTTGAAATCAGCAATATGCTTCTCATGAGGACCAGTGAGCGGCATGTTATCAACATACACCACAATGATCAGAAGTACATCATTAGCATGCTTGACATATAAGGTGCTTTCAGTTGGACTGTTCTCAAAACCATGTGCAATCAGATAGGCATGTATCTTTTCACACCAAGCATGTGGTGCTTGCTTTAAACCATATAATGCCTTCTTTAACCTACACACCTGGTTTTCATGCCCTTTCTGCACAAAGCCATGGGTCTGAAAAACATACACTTCTTCATGCAAGTCACCATTCAAAAATGCAGTTTCAATGTCCAACTGATGGACATTCCAACCATGATGGGCTGCAAGTACGCAGATGCTCCGAACAGTAGTGATACGGCATGTAGGTGCAAAGGTCTCATCAAAATGAATGCCTCTTTCTTGTGCATAACCCTTTGCAACAAGCCTAGCCTTATACCTGTCAACTGTTCCATCAGGATTACACTTTAGCTTGTATACCCACTTAGTGCCAATGGCCTTCTTACCAGGAGGCAAGTCACATAACGACCAACTACCGTTCTTCATTATAGCATCATATTCAGATTGCATAGCATCCATCCAATTTTCTGATGCAAAAGAGGCACTATGAGAGCCTGATCGAGTATGATATGATAGAGGTGCATCTAATTTGCTATCACACAAAGTCTGCACGAGCCATTTTGGCATAGTTTTTGCCTTCTCAATATCAGCTCTCTCATCAACAAGTGCATCATGTAAATCTGCATCAGAAATGGGATGATCTGCATCATCACATGAAATCTGCAAAGGTTGAGAAGTTGCCTCATTAGGACCAACACTAGACTATCCACTTGTAAAACGAGGCAACAAAGTATCATACATGTCTTTGGAGCTAACAATGTCTCCTTAGTACATGAAAGCAATGGTTGAATAGCATCTTCCACAAAAACAACATCATGGCTAACCAGAATGCATTTATTCTGTGGATGATACAGACGATAGCCTTTACTTTCAGAACTGTAGCCAACAAAAATACATTTTACTGCTTTATCATCCAATTTTCTGCGATGTTGTTTAGGCACTAATGCATATGTCAAACAACCAAAAACACGTAGATGAGCAACAGATGGCTTGCGATCATGCCAAGCCTCATATGGAGTGATAGAGTGCAGTGCTTTAGTGGGACACTTGTTAAGTACATGTGCTGCACACATGACATCCTCAAGCCAGAAACTATGTGGTAAAGCCTGAATCTTGACCATACACCTCACCATCTCCATGAGTGACCTGTTCTCTCGTTCAGCAACTCCATTCTGTTGAGGTGTATACGACACTATACACTAGTGTTTTATCCCACGTTCAACCATAAATGCATTAAAATCAAAAGACATATATTCCCCCCTCGATCAAAATGGACGGTGCCCATTTTACATGCTGATAGATTTTCAACCAAAACCAAAAATTGTTTGAAGCACATGAACACTTCGGACTTTGCCTTCAATGGATATACCCATGCATGCCTAGAAAAATCATCGATTAAAGTCACAAAGTAAAGATAATTTCCAAAAGAGGATGTCTGTATAGAACCAGAGACATCACTATGTACAAGCTGCAATTTCTGAGTAGCCTGAACTGAACCATCTTTTGGAAAGGAAGAATGCTGCATTTTGCACAAAATACAGCCTTCACAAACATGTTTTCCAGGTGCCTCAAGTTTGGGAACAGAGGACACCATTTCAAATTTTCGTAGGCATAGCAAACTAGCAAAATTCAGATGACCAAAGCGTGCATGCCAAAGCTTTGCATCTGATATAGCCTGAGAATCATGTACTGCACATGCCAAATCATTTACAGATCTTTCATAGTCTATGATCTTATACAGCCCACGACATAAAATGCTAGAAGCAATAATCACATCGCCATTTGACAGATCATGAACTATACAATCTTCATCAACAAATTTCACAACCAAACCAATCTTGGCTAATGTAGAAACTGATAACAGATTTTTCTTGATACCTAGTACAAACAAAGCATCTAACAAAGTGAAGGAACTACCATCAGCAGTAGTCAAAATGATCTTACCAACTCCCATAACAGGATAAGAGGAGTTGTTGGCACATGTAACAATATTCCCTGTAGGTGCAGGCTCGAGTGAAGAGAAGAAACTATGCTGCGAGGTAACACGTTTGGTCGCCCCACTCTCAAAGTACCAAACATCTAAGTCTACTGCAGACATGCACTGCTCATGAGAAGATGGGTCAAAACTGCAAACAGTAGTAAACGCCCATTCTTCTTCCTGCACAAGATTAGCAGACTCTGTTTTTGGTGTAGAGGCCTCTGCAACAAACATTCTAGCCTCTCTCGTCTTTGCCTCTTTAGTAGCCAGTTTTGGACAGTTCTTTATGATATGATCATTTCCTTTACAGTACTTGCAAAAAAATTTCTGCTTTTCTAATTTCTTTTTGTCTTTGTCTTCCCTCTTTGATTGTGCAGAATCAGATTTCTGCTTACTAGTTGAAGAGCTCCATTTTCCTTTGCCCTTCTAACTAGCCAAGAAAGCTTGATTTGCAACACGCATAATGGACTTGTTCTACCTAGACTGATCTTCCTGCAACAGAACAGAGACTAACTCCTCAAATGACAAGGCCTTTGGATTGCCTTTCATCATCAACCGAAGAGTAGAAACAAAACTCTTATATGAATCAGGAAGACCATTCAAAATGGTCTGCACAAGTGAGCTATCTGGTATAACCTCATCAGTAGATATCAATCATTCCTTCAAGTCTTTGATCTTTGTTAGAAAACTATCCATAGAATCACCTTCATTCATGTGCTCACTCTCCAACTATTTTCAAAGGTAAGCAACACGAGCCTCATTCCTAGCTTGGTACAATGTGGTAAGTGTATCCCAAGCATGCTTAGCTATTCGGCAAGAGCGAATGTGAGGAATAATGGCACATTTGATAGACAAAGGATCAATGCATGTGCCTGGGAATCTCTACCATACCAACAAATTTGCTCTGCAGTAGGTGCAACAGAAACCATAGCATGAACAGGAATATGCAAAATATCATCATTTTTGACACCTTTTGCATTAGCTTCAGTATTAGTAGTTGTAATAGTTGCCGGTGTGATAGGAAATTTTTCAACACCCTGCACAATGTTCCACAGTCCTTTTGCAACCAATACATGTCACATCATATAAGCCCACAACGGGTAGTTGGTACCATCCAACTTATCCTCAACAGGCAACATACGAAATACATCACTGCTTTCAGCCATGGCTGGTGACTAAGATACCTTGATGCAAAAAAATGATTGTATCTCAAAAAGTTGAACAGAACTGCCCATACGAATTCTGCTAAACCTATAGCAGACTTCGAGATGCTTATACTGGCGAACTGAAACTAGTATATAGCTTTGGCACAAAAAGATGAAATAGCCTGCACAAGCACTACGATAGTGCATTCGAAGACTGAAACGAGCTCAGATCGTGATTTTGGCACCACAAAACAAAGCTCTTTTGATCTCGGAAACATGTTGAGTATGCTCACCAAAATTCATGCGATTTTGAGACTACAATAGGAGAGGTGTCAATGACACCCTAGATGAAGCGGTGACTTTCTCTAATACCAATTGTTGGAGTTAGACACCTGTGTAAGCACATGAACAATAGAAGGAAGAAGAAGAAGCTTGGAACACAACACGCAATACTGAATGTACAAAGATAAGTAGCCCGTTACTACCAACTTGCAGTACTTGAACATTTTTTCACTAAGTTGAATTGTCAAATCTCGTCCAATTCCAGTGACCTTTACATCTTTGATAAAAATTCAAGATAAGATTTTCAATAAGCAAAAAATCATTGAAACCAGTCACTCAAACAAAGAGAAACACTCATGGTTTTGGCAAAGAGGATTGCATGTTGGACTTTTTCAGATATAGAACACGAGCAAAATTTAGATAAGCAAAATATGTGTTCCAAATTCTTGCATGTAATAGGCCTTCAAATTTAATACTACACATGCATAGATTTTCCATAGTATGTGAGCCTATATAAAATAGAAAACAACATACAAAATACCATGATTTTATCATCATTACAAAGATCATGAAGTGAACACATGTCATCAACAAAATTTACTACCAAGCAATCTTTTAGCTAGTGCAGACACTGACAATGGATTTTTCTTCATTATTGACACAAATAGGGCATTTAAAAATATGAATGAAATTTCATTAGAAATAGCAAGGAAGATTCTTCTAAATCCCATGAAAGGATAAGAGGAGTTGTTGGCACATGACAAAGGATTCCCATTGGGGTAGGCTCAAGTGATGTGAGAAAATTGCACTGAGAGGTAATATGTGTTGAGATTTGAGGTCTACAAAAAGCACATGAACAATGCAAGGAAGAAGAAGAAGAAGAAGCTTGGAGCAAAACACAATATTAAATGTTGGAGTTTGAGGTCTACAAAAGCACACAAACAACACAAGGAAGATGAAGAAGCTTGGAGCAAAACAAAATACTGAATGAGTTACCAAATGAATGTACAAAGATAATTAACCTGTTATGGTTATAGGCATATATACTAGCTGAGGGAAGAGAACCTCCTAAAGAGCAAAAAATTTGCCATGTTGGTCCTAAGCATGTTCATACACATCACTACTAAAATATATCAACAAATCCCTCCTGGGGATGATGTAGTGAACAAGGAGGTGGCATTCATGTATAAGGATGTGCCAAGCTATGTAGAAAAGAGATCAATCCACAAAAGTAAGTAAGGCCAAAGCTTTGTGGAACAATTCCCTAGGCAGAGCCTTAGTGAAAAGGTTTGCAACATTATCTTGTGTGTGCACATATGTCAAACTGATCTCTCGAGCAAATAACCTCTCCTTGACATAATGATAATGCACCCCAATGTGCTCAGTGTCAGCATGAAGTACATGGTTCCTTGCAACTAACAATGCACTCTGGTTGTCAGTGAAGATGGTGGTGGCAGAAGAATGAGCAACACCCAAAGCAGCCAAGAGATGTCTGAGCCACACACGCACACACTCAACAATCATTGTGAAAGCTTCCTTATACTCAGCCTCACAACCAAAAGTGGCCACTATAGGTTGCTTCTTTCTCAACCAAGATATGCATGAGCTACCAAGCATGAAGCAAAAAAGTGGACACATGAGTGTCATAGCAACCAGCCGAGTCTGAGTAAAAAAAAGTATGTAAATATTGTGATAATTATCCCCCTTTGGGATAAAACAATCCAAGTATCCAGGTACCACTAAACTAGTGAAAGATTTGCTTAGTTGCTTGCCAATGTTTGACACCTAGGCAATGCATAAACTTGCTCTACTCAAAGATAAAAAAATAAATATTGGGCCGAGTTATGCATGAGTAAATCAAACATCCAACAAGATGTTGATAGAGAATAACATCAAATGCATCTCAAGCATCATGAAGACTCAACCATAAACCTATTTCCATAGGAATGGCAATAGGTTTGCAATCTTCAATGTCAAAATGTTGCAATAATGCTTCAATATATTTTGTTTGACATAAAGCTATTCTCCCATCAACTTGCAGAAATTGAATGCCCAAATAATGATGCAAATGGCCCAAATCTGACATCTCGAAAGAGGCATGAAAATAAGCCTTAAATTTAGCAAATATGCTTCTCATTAGGACCAGTGAGCAACATGTCATCAACATACACAACATTAATCAGAAGTAGTATTTTCAATCTTAACAAATATGGTGCTTTCAATTGAACTATTCTCAAAACCATGTGCAATCAAGTAGGCACATATCTTTTCATACAGAGCACATGGCACTTTCTTCAAACCATATAATTCCTTTTTCAACTTGTAGTCCTTGTTTTCATGTTTTTTTGTACACAAGCACAAGGATAAAATATATAAAGTTCTTCATGTAAGTCACGATTCATAAATGCAGTTTTAATGTCCAACTCATGTACATTCCAACCATGATGAGCTCCAAGTGCACAGACTACAAGGAATATGGGCACATAGCGACAGTTAATGCGACACAATTTTGTCGCTATATAATTGCATAAAGCGTCGCATCAAGCGTCGAGCGCGTGGCATTAGATAAACGATGAAAAATCTGACATTCCTATCGACGTGTGAAGGGACATGGATTGCGATGGTGAAACCAAGCGTCACTAAAACGATGATAATAAAACACCATTGCATAAGCGACAATAAATAGCATCGCATAAACGATGACAAAACTTGTCGCTTATGCGATGCAATTTGGAGATGGATATACGACGGTTTAGCATCAGTTACATGATGGTTTTTTGACCAAAAAAATAAAAACGTTGGAGGCTCTTGGATCGGCATCTACACCCATCTGATCAAAGAGCTCTCCAACATTCACAATTGTGCTGTGCTTACGAGCTTAAACAATCACTTGTTGAATTTTTCTTTTGTCTAATCTCTATCTTATTGTCTCTCTCTCTCGCTGTTTCTCTCCTTTCTACCTCTTCCTCTTTGAATTATCTCTCTCTCTCTCTCTCTCTTTATTGCATGTTATTCAAGAAGTTAACCAAGCAAAAAATATGGCTAACTATTGTAAGTACAATTTCCATTCTTTGTATACCATTTGAGCTGTGTTATTTTCATTAATTAGCATACTCATACTTACTGATATCCACATATACACTTATACATGAAGATGCACATTCACACATATACACATATACACATATACACGTGCACACACACATGCACATATATACACACATACATATGCACATACACTTACACATACACACACATACACAAATACACACACATACACATGCATATGCACAAACATTTCTACAAACACATAAACGGACTTGCATGCATGCATTATTGCATATACACATACTCATACACACATTAACACATACTTAAATACATGTATATGCACATTCACATGCATGCACATACACGTGCATGCACATACACGTGCATGCACATACACATGGATGCAAATGGAAATACATCCACATGCACATGCATGTTTCATACATATACACATGCATATACATACACTTGTATATGTTTATACACATACACATACATATGCACATATGTACATATACACACACATACACATATATACACATATATATGAACATATGTACACACACATATATGCACATACACACATACACATGCACATACATACATATACACATTTACATGCACATACACACATATACACATACATATGCACATACATACATATACACATACATACACACATATGCACATACACACACATACACATGCACATATATACATATACACACATATATATGCACATACACACACATACACATGTGCATATATACATATACACACATATATATGCACATACACACATATACACATACACTTACATATATACATGCACATACATATACACACATACACATGCACATGCACATATAAATAGGCACATACACTTACACATGCACATGCACATACATGCATATACACACATACATACATGCACATATATATATACATAGATACATACATATACATGCACATAGACACACTTACACAAATATAGATATATACCTACATATGCATACATACATTTTATACACACACAAGCACACATAAATATGAATGAATTATATACTTCAAGTAATAAAATACATGCTAAATATAAACAATAATAAAAATCATTAGAACAATAATTTTCATTACTTAATACCATAAACATAAATGGAATGAACAATATATAGATAATATATATATATATATATATATATATATATATATATATATATATATATATATATATATATATATATATATATATATATATATATATATATATATATACACACACACACACACACACACACACACACACATATATATATATATATATATATATATATATATATATATATATATATATATATATATATATATATATATATATATATATATATATATATATATATATATATATATATATATATATATATATATATATATATATATATATACACACACACACACAGACACACACACACACACACACACACACACACACACACATATATATATATATATATATATATATATATATATATATATATATATATATATATATATATATATATATATATATATATATATATATATATATATATATATATATATATATATATATATATATATATATATGTTGAAGATAAATGTACAAGCTCATTTTCATGTGAGCCATGCTTGGATAAATTTACCAAATATAAAGATAAAGGAAAAGGAGAGAAAAAAAGGAAAAAATAATAAAAAAAAAAGTCTAGTGCAAATTCATGATGAGAAAGAGATACAATATCTTGCCTTGTAGTTAGTAGCATGTAGTGGAGAAAGTGGTGAGTTAAGAAGGAGGCACAAACTTCTTCACATGCTGATTGGTTATAAAAGTGAAGTGAGAGCACATTCAAAACAAGGAGAGAAAGAGGCAAGAGCTCCCAGTAGTCGGATCTAGCCATTTTGTCATTTTGGTTTTCCCGTAGACTCCTTCCAGCTGCACGTGAGTTTGTACACAGCTCTGTTGCAGAGCTCATATCTCAGTGCATATGTAACCCTTTTGTGCGTTTAAACATTCATTGGAAAGCTTATCTCGTGTACTTTCTGCATATCAAATATCTCTTTGAAAGCTTATGTAGTTTATGAGATATCAGTGAAAGAGTGAAGTCCAGTTTTTCAGTATACCTATGTAGATAGGTAGTCTATTTTGGTCGGTTCAGTTTCCCAACCAAAACATATCCAAATTTCATGATTTTTGTCTTGTTGGAAAGCCCTTGGCATCTACTTTCATTGTCTCAAATATATTATTCAGATCATTCATATTCTGTGAGATATTTGTCAGAGAGTAAAGTCCAGTTTTATAGTGTACTTATGTGTGTAGGTGGTCTATCTTGATGAGTTGATTTTCCTGATCAAAACTCATCCAAATTACTTGATTTTTAACTTATTGGAAAGCTATTTGTGTCTTCTTTCTCTATACCAAATATCGTTCTCAAAGGATATATATTTAGAGATCTATCAGTCCGAGAGTGAAGCTCAGTTCTTCAGCATACTTGTGTGGACAGGTAGTTCATCTTTGACAGTTGTGTTTCGTAATCAGAACTTGTCCAAATTAAGTCATTTATAGCTTGTTAGAAAGCTCTCTTTGTCTAATTTTATTGACTAAAGCATCAAGTCCATTTGAGTTTTGTGTTGAGAGCAGCAAGCTTTCTAAGGTGCAGATGTTTGTCCAAGTGCTGGACATACAAGGGTGGTTCACTACACATTTCCGTTGCACATAGGAG
>CM035427.1:69923862-70006362 GCA_020310875.1 Ceratopteris richardii | reverse complement strand
CTCACAGAGTATGAATGATCTGAATGAGATATTTGACACAATGAAAGTAGATGCCAAGGGCTTTCAAACAAGACAGAAATCATGCAATTTGGATATATTTTGGTTGGGAAACTGAACCGACCAAAATAGACTATCTATCTACACAGGTATACTGAAAAACTGGACTTCACTCTTTCACTG
The DNA here is from genome assembly GCA_020310875.1 of Ceratopteris richardii. Taxonomy (NCBI): domain Eukaryota; kingdom Viridiplantae; phylum Streptophyta; class Polypodiopsida; order Polypodiales; family Pteridaceae; genus Ceratopteris; species Ceratopteris richardii. The sequence goes on along the minus strand of CM035427.1, from coordinate 70,006,182 downwards.
ATATCTTAGAAACTACATAAGCTTTCAAAGAGATATTTGATATGCAAAAAGTACACGAGATAAGATTTCTAATGAATGTTTAAACACACAAAAGGGTTACATATGCACTGAGATATGAGCTCTGCAACAGAGCTGTGTACAAACTGACGTGCGGCTAGAAGGAGTCTAAGGGAAAACCAAAATGACAAAATGGCTAGATCCGACTACTGGGAGCTCTTGCCTCTTTCTCTCCTTGTTTTGAATGAGCTCCCACTTCACTTTTATAACCAATCAGCATGTGAAGAAGTTTGTGCCTCCTTCTTAACTCACCACTTTCTCCACTACATGCTACTAACGACAAGGCAAGATATTGTATCTCTTTCTCATCATGAATTTTGACTAGACTTTTTCTTTTATTATTTTTTCCTTTTTTTCTCTCCTTTTCCTTTATCTTTATATTTGGTAAATTTATCCAAGCATGGCTCATATGAAAATGAGCTTGTACATTTATCTTCAACACTCCCCCTCAAGCTCATTTGGGAGTTATCTTCATCCATGTCTTGCAAATTTATCACATCCTTGAAGCCTTTGAGTTTAGAAGCATCCAAGAACTTTGTAAAAATATCTGCAACCTGCTCTTTGGTTCTAATGAACTTTATCTCCACATCTTTGCTCAGTACCTTCTCCCTTACATAATGGTAGTGGACCTCTATGTGCTTGCTCCTTGCATGAAACATAGGATTGCTTGCCAAGTAGATACTTGACATGTTATCACCATATATAGGGATGGTTCCAACTTGCACTCCAAGATCAACCAAAAGCTTTTCAATCCACATTGCTTCACATGTGGAAAATGCTAATCCTCTGTATTCAACCTCCATAGATGAAAGTGCAATAATAGATTGTTTCTTTGAGCTCCACGTGATAGGTTTGCTTCCTATCATGAACACATAACCTGAGGTTGATCTTCTATCTTCCTTTGAGACTGCCCAATCAGCATCACTAAAGCCTTTGACCTGCAATTCTTCATCAAACTTGTAAAACAAAGCATGATTAACTGTATGCTTTATGTATCTCAACACTCTCTTGGCTGAATTTAAGTGTTCACTTGTCGGGGCTTGCATAAACTGAGAAAGTACACCAACAACATAAGACAAATCAGGTCTTGTAATGTTTGCATAGATCAATGATCCTACAATGCTTCTGTATGTCATTACATCTTCCAATGGTTCTCCATCATTTGAACAAATCTTTGTATTTGTGTCCATGGGTTGAGTGAGTGGTTTGCATTCACTCATTCCAAATCTGAAAAGAACATCCAACAGGTACTTCCTTTGCATCAGGTAGATGCCACTCTTTCCATAAACCACGTCAGTTCCTAAAAAATATTTCAGCTCCCCAAGATCTGAAATTTTAAACTCCTTACCAAGCTTCCTTTCGATATCTTTAATCCCTGTAACATCGTTTCCTGTTATGATGAGGTCATCGACATATATGCAAATATATACCTCTCTATTTTCTTCCTTCTTCATGTACAACGAAGGATCTGCACTACTTGGGTTGTATCCACACTTAGTTAGATACTCTACCAATCTCTGATTCCATGCTCTTGGTGCTTGCTTCAAGCCATAAAGTGCCTTCTTCAACCTGCAAACAAAATTTGGATGGTTTTCATCTTCAAATCCAACTGGTTGACTCATGTATACCTCTTCTTGTAGTTCTCCATTGAGAAAGGCATTTTTGATGTATAGTTGATATAATGGCCATCTCCTTGAAGCACCAATTGCTATTAAGGTTCGGATAGTTCCCATCTTTGCAACGGGGCTGAAAACTTCATCATAATCTATGCCTTGTGTTTGTTTAAATCCTTTGGCAACTAATCTAGCTTTATATCTAGCTAGTGAACCATCAACATTCCTCTTTACTTTAAACATCCATTTGTTTGGAACAATCTTCATACCTTCTTTCTTTCGCACTAGCTCCCATGTGTGATTATCGTTGAGAGCTTTGATCTCCTCTTTCATAGCTTGCTTCCATTCCTTTTGTGTGCAAGCTTCTTCATATGTCTCAGGCTCTTTGTCTTTGATAACATGCATCATGTATGCAAAATGTGTCACCATAAAACTATCATAACTCAACCTTTGAGTTGGATACCTGACCTTGGTTCCATCTTTGTTCTAACTTCTTGTGGAATGTGAACAAAACAAACACATCCAAACACTTTGAGGTGTGTAAGATCAGGTTTCTTACCGGAATATACCTCTTTTGGAGTCAAGTGATGTATTCCCGATGTTGTGCACCTATTCATCAAGTAAATGGAGGTTGTGGTAGCTTCAACCCAGTAGTACAATGGTACCTTCATCTCGTTGAGCATGCATCTTGCAATTTCATTAATTTGCCTATTTTTCCTCTCAGCTACTCCATTTTGTTGTGGTGTATACCTACAAGTGAATTGCCTTTTGATCCCATTCTCTTGTAGAAAATATGAAAATTCTTTGGAGAAGTATTCTCCTCCACCATCGGACCTTAAGGTTTTGATAGACCTTCCTGTTTCCTTTTCAACTTCAGCTTTGAATCTTTTGAATATAGAAAACACCTCTGATTTTTGCTTCATACAAAACAACCATACCTTTCTTGAGTGATCATCAATGAAGGTGACAAAAAATCTATTACCAGCCATTGATGCCTCTTGGGTTGGTCCCCATACATCCGTATGTATCAAGTCCAAGACATTTGGAGCCACATAATTGCTCCTCTTGAATGGCTGCCTCGTTTGCTTTCCTAGTTGACAAGCTTCACATAACTCATGTAGTCCAATGCTATTAAATTTTGGAAGACCTCTTACCACTTCATGTTTGCTCATGTCCTTCAGCTTTGGAACGTTGATGTGTCCTATTCTTTTGTGCCATAAGTCCAGCTCTGAAATCTTCTTGTTCCCACATTGAATGTACATGACCTTTCCATGTGGATGTTGGACATCCAAAGTGAACATCCTTCCTTCTCTTCTACCTCGAGCAATGACCTTGAAGCCTTCCTTTGGATTCTTTATGAAGCACCCATTCTCATTGAATATGACATGATAACCCTTCTGTACCATTTGTCCTACTGAAATCAAGTTCTTTGAAATTGTAGGAACATGAAGAACATTAGATAGTACCTTTGCTCTACTTGTATCTCCAAGCCTTACTAGTCAACGTTATAATGCTTGGGTATGTATTCTTTCTATAAATGAATATCATTATTTTATTTTAAAACTAGATACAAAATCAAATTATTATTGATATACAAGAATATTTGCTCGATGATGATGATGATAATTCTCATACTCATAATGCTAATATACCTCATACATGTCATGGACTTGATGTTCATATATTACAAGCAAAGGTTTCGAGAAATCCTCTACCTCTTGGTTTAGAGACTGAAATGGCTGGAGATTATCCATTGCCAGCTCTTGATCGTTCTCTAGTACAAACATATGATAGAAGAAGATATGGAGATGAAATAGAGGACCACTTCCTTTAGATGGAGAGGTTTTTAACATTTGGGGTAATCGCTATATGATTGTTCCATCCACTATTACTAGTGCTGGTCATAGTCTCTTTATTGTAGAGGATTAGTATGTGCCTCTGAACTCTGAAGTCACTCTTATGTTTTTTTGTGGCCCTATATATGGATGGGGAGATTGGCATCGACTTGCATGTTATGTTCAAAGCATGAGTACTTATGGAATATGCTTGAATGCAACGTTCCTTACTAGTAGAGGGATTTCAAATGCAGAAAATGTAAGATTATATATTGATGGAAGACCTTACATGCATGGAAATATATCACATTTAATAAATTGTAGGCTAGGGTTACATAATAGTTCAAGAACTAATTGCACATTTGAGGAGCGTGAAAATAGTCATGAATCACCATACATGAGTAGAAATGTAGCAAGATACATATTTGTCAATGCTATTACTTCATTACATGCTGGTGATGAAATATTAGTGAATTATGGATGGTGGAGACCTCCAAGAGCACCTTTTAGCTAGAGATAGAATGAAAACTTTCTATCCACCTATCTTGAATTACATTGTAAAACTCTCATTTCAATCTCTTTTCAAAATAGCTTACATATTTAATTTTATGTTTAAAGTTTACTTTTCATTCATTTATGGAATACTAATGTTTTTTATTCATGTGTGTAGATTCCAATGTATGATGTTGATGACATTCCACCACACCATTCAGAGTTGCCAGTAAGACCTCGTTTATCAGAAGCTTCTATGAGGAGGCTATGCAAAAGTGATCTTGTGGAATATGCAAGGTTGAAAGACCTATATTCAAAAGAAGATAAAGTACAAGATTTATGCGACAATCATGAAGATGATGGCATGGCAGATTTTATTGAGGATTGGTATCAAAATGATAGCGATAGCATTGATATTTCTAAAAATGAGAAATATCTTCGAGAGGAATGTCTAAAGCATGTATATGAAGGAAGCCGTTTGATATGACTAAGTGCAAGCTTACTTATTCTCAATCCTCAAAATCATTTTGGATGGAGTAATGTATCTTTTTCGTCACTATTAAGGTATACTTTTTAATTTCTATCTATTTATATATATACATGCATACACATGTACATATAAATACGTACATACATAGACATACACATATACATGAATGCATACACACATATACATACATACACATGTTATGAAAGTGATCAAATTATACATACCTGTATCAAATGAAGATATTATGTCCATCTAGCCTTTGGAATTGTCCACCCAGGCTTTAGAATCTTCTAGAAACATCTGCTTCTCCTATTCTAGTCGACCTAATACTTGCACTGCTAGCTCTTTTATGAACTTTGCATACAAATATTAAGTATCAGTTAGTTATGGAGGTATTAGGTCGTTTGGGAAATGGAAGAAGAAAAATTTTCTAGAAGATTTTGAAGGATGGAAGAATAATTTTAAAGGATGGTGGAAAGAAAGTGTCCATTCAATGCAGGTTCTTATTCTTACGTTAGCTAAGGTAAGAGCAAGAACTTGCATTGAATGGACGCTTTTTGTCCACCCATCCTTCAAAATTAGTCGTCCATCTTTCAAAATCTTCCAAATAAATTTGCTCCTCCTATTTTCTAGACTACCTAATACCTCCATAGCTAACTAATACTTTATATTTGTAAACAAATATGTAATTCTTAGCTAGAAAGGCAGGCAATTTATTGACTATAAAATGGGAAACAACCAAATGATTTAGTGGTCTAGTTATCTATATGAAATTCTACGTACCACAATAAACAAAAAGAAAATTAGAAACAAAATCGAATATACACACCTACACATACATACATACACACACACACATACATGCATACACATAGATACACACATACACATACATACATATATACATACACATATGCATAAATATACATACATATACACATATACATACATATACATACATATACATACATATACACATATACATAACATATACACACATACATAACATATACACACATACATACACGTACATATATGCATACGTATACACATGCACATGCATATACACATACACATACACATAAGCATACACATATGCATATATATACATACACACACACACATATACATATACATATATATATATATATATATATATATATATATATATATATTAATATGAGTCTTTTCATGAACTTATAGGTTATTATCTAAAAAGTTATCTAAAAAGTTTTTACCAAGTCAGAATATTCTTCCTACCTCACATGATGAAAGAAGAAGATAATCAACAATCTTGGTATAGATTATCAATGTATACATGCATGTCCCAATGATTGTATTTTATATGGAGGTGAATATGCAAACTCTTTGACATGTCCAAAATGTCAATCTCCTCGATATAAGGACGAAGAAGGTAAAATCCCAAAAAAGGCATTGGGACATTTTCCATTGGCTCCACAGATTATACATATGTTTCAAAGCCCCGAATTATCAAATCTTTTGACATGAGGAGATGATCATAAAATTACTGATGGAATAATCAAGATTCCAACAGATAGTGCAACTTTTCAGCATATTGATTCTACATGGTCTGATTTTGCACAAAAACTATAGAATCTAACGTTAGGAGTTGCATTAGATGGGGTTAATCCATTCTCCATGAAATCTAGTAAATGGTCAACATGGCCAGTGGTAGTCATAAACTACAATCTTCCACCATATCTTAGCATTAAAAAGGAACATTTAATGCTTTCACTTTTAATCGCAAGGAAAAGACAAGTTAAAGATGTGAATATATATCTTGCTCCTCTCATTGATGATCTCCAAGAGTTATGGAGAGGCATTAATGTCACTGATGTATCAAAAAGCATCAACGAAAGATATATTATGGTTTGTGGTATTTTGGCTTGGGCTATTCACGATTTTCTAGGATATGGTGTTTGTTCAGGTATTGATGTAATTTTTTTTTTAATATGCATACAAATATATGCGAGTTAATCTAATTATATTTTTATCGTTTTCATGATGCACGAATATCTACTAAGGATTATAAAGCTTTTCCATATTGTGGCAATTGGTTGAGATCAATTTATAGTAAGAATCTCAATAAAAATATTTTTGGACATCGATGATTCCTGCCTGATGATCATCCATTAAGATGTAAAAGAGAAGCGGTATATTTTAATGGAAAACTTGAAACAAGTAAATGTCCAAAACCAATGAAACCTATGGATTGGTATAAAAATGGATAGATGGGTCTTTGATAGATCCAAAAATCAGAAATCTTCAATGATGATGAAGAAAATGAGAATGTGAAGAGAGGTAAAGGAAAATTGGCACTCGCAGAGAATATATCGATATTGTATTCTTTGGAGTATTGGAATGAGTTAAAGGTCTGTCATCTTCTTGATCCTATGCATATATGCAAGAGTATTGGTTATTCATTATGGCAACATCTTCTTGGACTAAAAGACACCATAACATCAAGGAATGATTTGAAGGACCAAAACTCAAAACCAAAGTTATGGCGAGTCTTTGATAGACATCGACAGGAAACGACTTATGCACCTGCTCCTTGGGTACTTACGACAAAAGAGATGCAGACTATCAACAATAGGATTCAATTGATTCGGACTCCTACAGGATATGGAGCATCTTTCCAGAACATGTTTACTATGGATGATAAGAGCTTATATAGGTTAAAGACCCATGATTGGCATAAACTTTTGAAGCACATTTTACCTTTGGTTATTGATGGATGTACAATGAAAGGAGTACGAGATGTGATATATTGTCTTGGATCGCTTATAAGGTAATTATGATACTTTTATATTTAATATATATGAATATTTGATATCTTTTATTTTTGAATTAATTTCTTTATAATTTTTTTAATGATGTGTATAGGTGGATTACATCAAAAGAGATTGACAAAAACTCGATCCCACAAAAGAAACGTGAATGCAAGGAGCTACTATGTTTGATGGAGAAAGAGCTTCCTACATCAATTTTTGATATTCAGGTTCATTTATTGGTCCATCTTGTGGATGAAATAGAGATTGCAAGTGTTGTCAACACTCGATGGATGTTTTGGGTCAAGCGCTTTATGGGAATATTAAAAGGTTATGTGTGGCAAAGAGAAAAACTAGAAGGATCCATGACAAAGGGTTGGATGCTTGAGGAGTGCATGTACTATGTTAGTGAGTACCTTGAAAGAGTTCATGAAGAAGCTCCATGTGCATGGACCAACGAGTCTTCTTCAAAAATAACAAACGAGATATTATTAGGTAAGGGAGTTCCATTTTTATTGACATTTCAAAAAAAAAATGATGTTTCTACTTTTATAGCATATAATAGCGAATGCATGCAAGCATTTGTTGGTGAGTACGAGCAAGAACTTCAAAATCTCCGAAGTAAAAGACAGAGAAACAAAAGATATAAATGTAATCTCGATAATAATGAGATTACAAATACATCTTCTTTCATGGATTGGCTATATACTCGTTTGCAACAAGCCAATGCAAATAATGAAGAAATCTCAGATGAGTAGAGAGATTTAATGATAGGTTTCGAATGAAAGATAATTTTATTTTAATAGTATTTTTTTTTTTTACATATATGTATATTAGTTTCTCTTTACTAATTTAATTTCTTCTCCAGGCTCGAATGTTCATTAATATGTGGGCTTTTGGACAACATATTAGAATCAAAGCTATTGATTCTTTACGTAAAATAGAGGATTCTAGCATTGTTGCTTCTTTCAAGCAACTATCACGTGCTAGCTCAAAAGACACGACCTTATAGACAACAAACTTGGTTACATGGGAACTGTTGTTGGTATCTACGAAATATCATTTCGTACATTCAAACCGCTAAAAAAAAGTTCATATTTTTGAGGAATTACCAAAAATCGATATTAGTCCATCAATAGATGATGTCATTCATGAGAACATAGATTTAACAATAGAAGAAATAAATGAAATCAATAAGGATAATGAAGATGAGACTATATTGATGTCTTACCAAAATGATGGCAATAATAAAAAAAACATATGAGTAGGTTAGATAGTAAATCTTAATCTAGTTATCGATTGATAACTTGAATCATTTGAATGGATATCAGATAATAGATTCTCCTTTATTCAACTAGAATATCGATGAATCCCATAAGAGAGATGAAATCATGTTCTTTCAAGTTAGAACATGAAGCGCGGGGGTATGCCTAAAATTTTATATACAGATTTATTTTCGAGGAGCAAAGTTTTATCATGTATGTATGCATATGTGTGTGTATTCATGTGTATTATATGTATACATGTGTTAGTATGCACATATGTGTGTTTCATGTATATGTATGTGTGTGCATTGTTGGAGAACCAACCGCAAATTGTACACAAATTTGAAGGTCAAAGTCTAAGAAGAAAAGCACATGCCTATGTGAAGGAAAAATTTCACACATGTACTATATTTGTAAAGTTAGACTTAACTTTAGTTCTAAAATCTTCCAAAGTAACGAGATTGAGAAAATCCATATAAGTTAGTATTGATCAACAGACGCGGAGAGAAAGAATGTGAGAATGAGAGGTTGAGGTCTAGAGAGATTTTGTATGACTGAGAAATAGTTAGGCTTCCCTGAGTAAGAAAGCATCTATAAAATTCTGAGTTTTTCATAGCTATGAGAAGAACAAATTAAAGTTATGTGTATAAGACTCTCTCCTCCATCTTTATACTTTGCCTACTATGTAATGATCTCAAAAGTTCAAGTTTCCAAAGCAAGTCGATGCATGGCATCGAGATTGAGATGATAAGTCATTGTTTTATCTATTTGCTTATACTACTATAGTAAAGTTTTTCAAAATAGGAGGTTGTTGGACCAACTCGATGTTTGGCATCGAGTTGTAGTCGATAACTCCTTATTTTCTATGCCTATGATTCACCTGATGATTTCATGCTTGAAAATATGAGATTTTATGCAAGAAGTCAATGCCTCACATCAAATTCCTGCTGAAAAGTCCACTTTTATGCAGCAAATGGATGCTCGGCATTGAATTTGCAGTATAGGGACATAATTTTTGCTTAAACAAGGAATGTTTTCTATTTTGGTAGCTCAAATAGGGTCAACTTGTGAAGGTCATAACTTGGTGTCTAGTGCAAAGTTTTTAGCAAATAATAGCTTATTGGGAAGCTCTTCTCTTCTAATTCCATCATCAAGAAGAACTTGGCAAAATAATATTGGTGCTAAGAGAAATAAACAAAAGATTGAAGGTATGTCATTTCAGTGACTAGAAATTTCTGAAGAAGTAAAGTTCTCAGTTTTGGCTATTATTTTCCAAATTTTGGAGAATCATTGAGTTAATGGTGACCATAGAGGTTGTCTAGTGTCACATTAAATCATTCCTTGTGATGTTTCATACATCAACAAGTGGTATCAGAGCAGAAAGGTTCTAGAGAGCAGAAGGCATAAAAGGTACGAGAAGTTTTGGAAAGTTTTCAATAAAGTTTGAAAGTTGAAGCATTCAAAGACACAAGGCATCAGAAGATTACTTCAAAAGTATATTTATACACAAAGAACACCAAAAGGTATTATTCTTTATCCTTTAAACTCACAGGTTGAAGCAAAAGCAAAGAAGTATGGCATATCATATCTCCATTGAAAAAGTGGACATAGATAATTATCCTGCATGGGTAATGAGAATGGAAGCCTTACTTATGAGTAAGGATCTCATGGTGTACATAACAGGTGAAGAAGAGAAGCTAGTATTTGGAGATGAAAGCCAACCAAAGAAAGAGGAATTGGATGCTTTAAAGCATTGAGAAAAGAAGGATGCAAGTTCAAAGGCCTACATCTATAATACAATTTCAGATCATTTGCTACCACACATCAACAGACGATTGGAATCAACAAAAGATATATGTAATGCATTGGAATATCATTTCCAAAATACTACCAAAGCAAGGAAAGCAAGTCTATGGTCAGAGTTTACTACATTCAAGAAGAAGCCAAGTCAAAGATTAGTGATTATGTCACTAAGATGAAAGATCTAGCAGATAGTCTTGGATCCATAGATGAAGATATTGAAGAGCACAGATTGATTGCTCAATTGCTTGCAGGTTTGAGAGTAGATGAAAGGTGGAAACATTTTGTCTTGTCAATAGAACTTTCTTTGAATCATTATGTTCCAGATTTGAATCAATTGCTTGGTTTGATGCTCACATTTGAGCAAGACTTGAAGGGAGATGGAGATAAATGACAAAGTTCTACAATGTACATGAAGAACAAGAAGAAAGGAGATAAACATAAAGCAAAGGATGAAGAGGAATCGAGTTCTCAAGTTTATTATGCAAGAGGTAGAAGCACTGGCAGAGGAAGAGCAAGAGGTTTTGGAAGATAATCAGAATAACAAGAAGAAGGCTTGCTGGATCTGTGGATTGAGTAATCATTTGGCTCATGAATGTTGGCATAATCAGCAAGGATCAAATCAAAATCAGAATAACAATAGCAGAGGTAGAATTTGAAGATATGAAAGTTATTCTCAGAGAGGTAGACAAAATCAAAGAGGAGGCTATGGTAAAGGTGGAGGAAGAAGTTGGGGACATAATCAATGCTACAACACCACCTACTACAATTATGCAATCGACACACAAAATGAAAGTCATACATCATTGATGATGAATTGAATCAGCACATCAGATAAAGAAGATCTAAAGGTATTTTTCATTGACTTTGGATGTTCTAATCATTTGTCAAGAAACATAGAATTGATGTCAAAATTGGAAAAAGGCATTTCTAGTTATATGGTTCAAACAAGTGATAATACAAAATGTAGTGTACATTCAATTAGAAAAGCGAAATGCAAGAGTGGAGCAGATTTGCTAACCAATGTTTTGTATGTTCCCACAATACCTAAAAACTTGATTAGTGTGGGACAAATAGTTGAAAAATGTTTTCAAGTCAGGTTTACAAATGAAGGAGTATTTGTTGAAGATCCAGAGAATGGATATAATCAGATTGTTTGTGGTAAGAAAGAAGGTAGACTCTTTACTTTAAGAGTGCAAGGGAACATTGGTCAAGATTTTCTCACACATGGTGAAGGAATGATTACAAAACTTGATCTCTGGCATTAGAGATTAGGTCATTTCAATGAAAGAGGAATTAAATCTATGGTTGCAAATCAGTCTGTACTAGGATTACCAAATGTGCAGAGTCAACATATGATTTATAAATGTGAAGCATGTCAGATGGGAAAAGCACACAGGTTACCATTTCAGAAGAAAGGATTCAAACATGATGGAGTACTAGAGCTTATTCATACAGATGTATGGGGACCAACAAAAGAAGGATCTATCAGTGGCTCAAGGTATTATGTTCTTTTCATTGATGATGCTACAAGATGGATAACTTTGTATGTTTTGAAGGAAAGATCAGAAGTGTTTGGAGCTTTCAAGCATTTTCATGCATATGCAGAGAGAGTAACATGTCAAAAGCTTAAGAGACTGAGGTCTGATGGAAGGGGAGAATACTTCTCCCAAGAGTTCAATGATTACCTTTGGAATGCAGGTATTAAGAGAGAAATAACCTGCAGGTATACACCACAACAAAATGGTGTAGCAGAAAGAAGAAACAGGATTTTGGTTGAGTTTGCTAGAGCTATGTTGAAGGAGAAGAATTGTTCAAATTATCTTTGGGTTGAGGCTGTAAATACAACTACATATCTTATGAATAGATTACACGTACATCTCTAAATGGAATGACTCCATATGAAGCTTGGTGGGGTAAGAAACCAACACAAGTTCATTGTAAAGTGTTTGGATCAATTGCATATGCTTATGTGCCATCACAACTTAGACATAAACTTGAACCAAAGGTAGAAAAATATGTGTTCATTGGTTACGATGAAAAGCAGATGGGTTACATGTTGTGGAATCCTCTAACAAAACAATTTCTTATTTCTAGAGATGTTACATTTGATGAACAGAAAAGTTCGTATGCAGATCAAATTCATACAATTGAAGAATTTGGAGAAGAGGTAAGAAGATGTGAGAAAGGAAAATCAAGTGTGCAAGTGAATGGAGATGAAGAGTATATGCAAACAAGTACATCCAAAAGTGGATTAACAAAAAGAAATGAAGAAGCTCCTATATTTGATGAAGAGCTGTATCCAAACACACATGAAGAATGTGAACCAAGGAGGTCAAGTAGGACAAGAAGACAACCAGAAAGGTATTCTTATTATACTTCTTACATAACTCAAAGGAACTATGAATATATGGTCAAAGATGATGAAGAACCTCAGAACTATGATGAAGCAAAAGGTAAGAAGCAATGAAGCAATGAAGGAAGAACTCAATGCACTAGAGGAGAACAAGAATTGGGAACTTGTTTCTAAACCAAATGGTAAGAAGTTAATTGGAAATAAATGGGTTTATAAAGTGAAGAAGCTTGCAGATGGAAGTATAGCCAGATACAAAGCTAGACTGGTGGTGAAAGGCTATGCCCAAACTTATGGCATAGATTATGATGAGACATTCAATCCTGTAGCTAAGATGTTAACTATAAGGAATCATTGCTATTGCAACTTCAAAAGAATGGACTCTGAGTCAACTGGACATAAAGAATGCGTTCTTGAATGGATACATATCAGATGAGGTATACATGGAACAACCTCAAGGGTTTGTAGATTCTAGGTATCCAATTTTTGTCTGCAGATTGAGAAGAGCACTCTATGGATTGAAGCAAGCTCCAAGAGCATGAAACTATAGATTGGCAAAGTATCTCAATGACCTTGAATATCAAAGTTCAAAAGCAGATCCAAGTCTACTAATCAAAAGAACAGAGGAAGGTACAATATACATTTGTATTTAGTAGATGACATTATAATCACAGGTACTTCATATGAAGGAATTAAGGAGGTAAAGAGATAAACTTGAGAAAGAATTCAAGATCAGTGACCGCAAAAAGTTATCATATTTTCTTGGAATGGAAGTCACTTATACAGATCATGGCATATATGTATCACAAGAAAGGTATCTTCTGAACCTGTTGAAGAAGTTTGGTATGGAAAATTGCAGAGAAGCTTCAACTCCACTTGAAGTCAATCAAAAGCTTAGTAAATATAATGGTGTTAAATACAAAGATATGAGGAAGTATCAATCTCTTGTGGGTAGTTTGATTTATGCTACACTAACAAGACCTGATCTTAGTTATGCAGTGGGAGTTTTGTCACAATTCATGCATTGTCCAAAGGACCCACATTGGATTGCAAGGAAAAGAGTTCTCAGATATATCAAAGGAACCATAAAGGAAGGATTATATTATCCTTTTACTTCAGATTTGAAGTTGAGAGCCTATAGTGACTCAAACTGGGCAGGTAATCAAGATGACAGAAGATCAACTCATGGCTACATGATATACATTGGTGATAAGCTTGTAAGTTATTTTTCAAAGAAAAAACATACAATAGCATTATCATCAATTGAAGCTGAGTACAAAGGACTTGTAGAAGTAGCTAAGGAGGTCATATGGATGTAGACATTATTCAAAAGCTTGGGCATTAATCAAGGTATACCTACAATACCTGGAGATAACATGAGTTCACTTTATCTTGCAGCAAATCAATATTTCATGCAAGAACAAAACATATAGAGATACAATATCATTTTTTGAGAGAGGTAAGAGAAAGAAATTGAAGTGGAGTACATTTCTACAAAGGATCAAATCGCAAATATAATGACAAAAAGCTTGGATGGTGTAACGACCAGCATATTCAAAAGTATGGAAGGAGTAAAAGAAAAGAAGAAGATATGAAGAAATAGAGAATGTCAATTAGTGATTGAGGGGGAGTTGTTGGAGAACCCATCACAAATTGGACATATATTTGAAGGTCAAAGTCTAAGAAGAAAAGAACATGCCTATGTGAAAGGACAATTTCACACATGTACTATATTTCTAAAGTTAGACTTAACTTTGGTTCTAGAATTTTCAAAAGTCACCAGATCAAGAAAATCTATATAAGTTAGTTTGTATCAACAGACGTGGAGAGAAAGAATGTGAGAATGAGGTTGAGATCTAAAGAGATTTTGTATGACTGAGAAATAGTACGGGCTTCTTTGAGTAAGAAAGCACCTGTAAACTTCTGAGTTTTTCATAGCTATAAGAAGAACTAATTAAAGTTATGTGTATGAGACTCTCTCCTCCATCTTTATACTTTGCCTACTGTGTAATGATCTCAAAAGTTCAAGTTTCCCAAGCAAGTCGATGTGTGGCATCGAGATTGAGATGATAAGTCATTGTTTTATCTATCTTCTTCAACTACAGCTATAAAGTTTTTCAAAATAGGAGGTTGTTGGACCAACTCGATGTCTGGCATCGAGTTGTAGTTGATAATTCCTTATTTTCTATGCCTATGATTCACCTGATGATTTCATGCTTGAAAATATGAGACTCTATGCAAGAAGGCAATGCCCGACATTGAATTCATGCTAAAAAGTCTAGTTTTATGCAGCAAGTCGATGCTATCCATCGAATTAGCAGAATAGGGACATAATTTTTGCTTAAACAAGAAAGGTTTCCTATTTTGGCATCTTAGATAGGATCAACTTATGAAGGTCATAACTTGCTGTGTAGTGCAAAGTTCTTAGAAGATAATACCTTGTTGGAAAGCTCTTCTCTTGTACTTCCATCTCCAAAAGATCTTCAAAAAATAATATTTGTGCTAAGAGAAATAAGCAAAAGAGTGAAGGTATGTCATTTCAATGACTAGAAATTTCTGAAGAAGTAAAGTTCTCAGTTTTGGCTATTATTTCTCAAAGTTTGGAGAAGCATTGAGTTATGGTGACCATAGAGGTTGTCTAGTGTCACATTAATTCATTTCTTGTGATGTTTCATACATCAACATGCATGTGTGTGATATATGTATACATGTGTTAGTATCCGCATGTGTATGTATGCATATGCTTCTGTGTAATATATGCAAGTGTGTTTATAATTGTGTATGCATGTATAAGTATACATGTGTGCATGTAGGAATGTATATGTGATGTGTATATATGTATATGTGTATATGTGTAAATGTGTACATGTAGATATGTATGCATGTATATGTATACATGTGTGCATGTAGGCATGTATGTGTGATGCATATGTATCTACTCCATCATTTTATATTTATGTATGTGTATCTACATGATGTGTATGTATCTTTATATATATTATGGTCCTCCTTATTTTGAGTAGCTATATATAGAGGCATAAGGTTGGGAGGAGAGATATCTCTCTGGTAGGTGGTGGGAGGAATAGATGGAATGTGTACGTATACTTCAACCATATGGCAAAAAGGTTTGTGTTTCTAAATTAGGGTTTCTGTTATAAATATATCTATATACTAATTTATATAGATACTATTATATACATATATATATATATATATATATATATATATATATATATATATATATATATATATATATATATATATATATATATATATATATATATATGTGTGTGTGTGTGTGTGTGTACTATGTGTATGTGTGTGTGTGTAAGTGTGCATGTATGTGTGTGTATATGTGTACCTCTAGTGGCACTCCTTTCTCTCTCTCTCTCTCATATACATACATACATACATAAACACACATATGCATCTCCACATATATATACATACACACATACACATGTAGGCATGAGACCCGATGTGCGAGTATGTTTGTGTATATATGTGTGTGTATATAAATATGTGTATAAATATATATGTAAATATATGCGTATATTATGTGTGTGTGTGTATATATATATATATATAGTTACACATATAAATATAACAAATAAAAGCAATGCATACCGTGCATTATCACAACAATGAGCCATAAGTGTTTGCATCTCTTTTAAACACCACTTATGCAACCACCCAGTTCCAAATTCTGTCTCAAGTGAACTAAGCACATGTTTTCTATCCCTCTCATCATGATCACTACAAAAAAAAATCATGTAAATAAAACATTAAATATTTATTTCAATCTGTATGTAAAACTTATACTTACTTCGACTACAAGTGGACAAGTTGCAGGTAGGAGTCGCACAATGCTTGCATTCTTCTTTTGAACTCCAATCCGTTCACTATATACACTACATTGCCCTCTGGCTCTATATCGCACTCTAGCCCTAGGGTGCCTATGCATGTCCTCATAGGCACCTGCTCTGCTGTCATGATCTGGAGGTGGTATAGGTGTCCTAAAAATAGATAGATAAAAATAAACAAAAATATGTGTTATAATATCATTAAAAAAAATTGTGAAAAATATGAGTAGATAGTTCTCTTGCTGCATGTGGGGTCGCAGAAGAGCCCTCCTTCGGTTGTTGGGTAAGCATCTGGATCGTAAAATCCAACTCATCATCATGCATCTCTGAGTACTCATGCATGACGATCCCTAAGGTATCAGGCAAAACTCTTGCTCTCATAAGACTTTTTATGAGAGTGAGTTTCACCTTTCTCTCTCTACTAGGATCCATAATATATGTACATATAAAACAAAATGGGTTAGAAATCAATATATGTATGTGTATGTATGCATGCATGTATATGTATGTGTGTGTGTGCATATGTATGTGTATGTGTGTATGCATGTGTATGTGTGCACTGTGTATGCATGCGTATGTGTATATGCATGCGTATGTATGTGTGTATGTTTGTGGGCAGGTATGCATGTGACCTGATGTGTGTATACGTATATGTATGTATATGTATGTGTGTGTATATGTATGTATATGTATATGTATATGTATGTGTATGCATGTATATGTGTGTATGCATGCGTATGTTATATGCATGTGTGTATCTATATGTGTGTATGTATATGTAAGTACATATATGTGTGTGTATGTAGGTGTATATGTGAGTGTGTGTATGTGTGTATATGTGAGTGTATCTATATGTGTGCATGTATATGTAAGTACGTATATGTGTGTGTATGTGTATGCAGGTGTATATTTGAGTCTCTGTATGTGTGCATATGTGTATGTGTGTGTATGCATGTATGTATGTATGTATGCATGCATATGCATGCGCATTATGTATGCATATGTATGCATGTGTGTGTATGTGTATGTATGTGTGTCTCTATGTGTGTGTATGCATATTTATGTTTAGTGTATGTATGTGTGTTTTCATATGTGTGTATGTGTGTATGTATATGTGTATGCATGTGTACGTGTGAGTATGTGTCTCTATCTGTGTGTGTATATAAATGTGTGCATGAGTGTATGTATGTATATATATATGTGTGTGCAAGTAAATTTATGTGTACAATTATGTGTCAGCTATTCTGTGCATGTCTAGGTATATACATGTATGTAACTATGTGTGTGTAAGTATATGCATATGTTTGTGGGTAGGTATGCATCTCACCTGATGTGTGTATACATATATGTATGTATGTATGCGTATGCATGTGGATTATGTATGCATGTGTCTGTATGTGTGTGTGTGTATATGTGTGTATGTATGTGTGTCTCTACGTGTGTGTGTATGTGTGTCTCTATATGTGTGTGTGTGTATATGCATATTTATGTTTAGTGCGTGTATGTGTGTTTTCATATGTGTGTATGTGTATATGTATATGTGTATGCATGTGTATGTGTGAGTATGTGTCTCTATCTGTGTATATACATATATGTGTGTGTGTATGCATGTATATATGTGTATGCATATATATATGTGTGTGTGCACATAAGTTTATGTGTATAGTTATGTGTCCACTGGCCTCTGCATGTCCAGGTATATACATGTATGTAACTATGTGTGTGTAAGTATATGCATATGTTTGTGGGAAGGTATGCATGTGACCTAACATGTCTATACGTATATGTATGCATATGTGTGTGTATACACACACACACACACACACACACACACACACACATATATATATATATATATATATATATATATATATATATATATATATATATATATATATATATATATATATATATATATATATATATATATATATATATATATATATATATATATATATATATATATATATATATATATATATATATATATATATATATATATGTGTGTGTGTGTGTGTGTGTGTGTATGTACATGTATATGTATATGTGTATGCATGCATGTGTATATGCATGTGTGTATGTATGTGTGTATATGCATGTATGTATATGTGTGTATGTATATCTAAGTAAGTATATGTGTGAGTATGTGTATGTAGGTGCATATGTGAGTGTGTGTATGTGTGCATATGTGTATGTGGGTGTGTAGGTGTGTGTATGCATGTATGTATGTATGCATATGCATGTGCATTATGTATGCATGTGTGTGTATGTGTGTCTCTATGTGTGTGTTTGTGTGTCTCTATGTGTGTGTTTGTGTGTCTCTATGTGTGTGTATGCATATTTATGTTTAGTGTGTGTATGTGTGCTTTCATATGTGTGTATGTATATGTGTATGCATGTGTAGGTGTGAGTATATGTCTCTATCTGTGTGTATATAAATATGTAAAAGTATGTGTGTGTATGTATGTATATATATGTGTGTGTGGGTAAATTTATGTGTATAGTTATGTCTGGTGGTCTATGCATGTCCAAGTATATACATGTATGTAACTATGTGTGTGTAAGTATATGCATATGTTTGTCAGAAGGTCTGCATGTGACCTGATGTGTGTATACGTATATGTATGCATATGTATGTGTGTGCGTATATGTATATATATGTATATGTATATGTGTATGGATGTGCTGTGTGTATGCATGCGTATGTGTATATGCATGTGTGAATGTATGTGTGTGTATATGCATGTATGTAAATGTGTGTATGTATATGTAAGTACGTATATGTGTGTGTATGTGTATGTAGGTGTATATGTGAAGGTGTGTATGTGGGTGTGTATGTGCATGTATGCATGTAAGTATGTATGTATGAAAATGCATGTGCATTATGTATGCATATGTATGATGTGTGTGTGTGTATGTGTGTGTGTACACATGTATATGAGTGTATGCATATGTGTGTGTATGTCTGTATGTATGTATAATAGTATACATACATACATACATACACACACACACACACACACACATATATATATATATATATATATATATATATATATATATATATATATATATATATATATATATATATATATATATATATATATATATATATATATATATATATATATATATATATATATATATATATATATATATAGACCGGTCTTTTTGCTGGGCTCAGCCTCCTTCCTATTTAGGATATCCTTGCTCGTTCCTTCGCTATCTCTTCTCTTATAAAAATTCAATTTGTCAGGCGTGACAAGAGCAACATGTTGACTATTTTTCTCTACCTCTACTTCTTTCCCCTTACGATTGAACTCTTGAAGACCAGGAGGTCTAACATCTTGCATAGCTTTGGGAGGTATAGCAGCCTGATGAGAAATTTTTTGTTTGCCAAATATTTGTTCCTTTGGCACCAGAATTTTACTCCCAGGATATGTGGGAATTAAGTTCACCCCATCTGTTTTCAAAGAAGGACAATTTTTGGAGTAGTGACCTAGATTGCCACAATGAAAGCAAGATCCAGCCATATTGCCCCATTTTAAGTATATAACAATACTTCCAACACTAGGGACATTTATGCCAAGTGTTTTGGGAAAAGACCTCGATGTATTCCACAATATACAAACTCTATTTTTATTGGGAGCTGAAATAGACGGTGTATATAACACCTTGCCTAATGCTTTAGCCACATGCCCAATATTTGTCCATAAGAAGGATGGTAAGTCCACAAGTTCCACCCACACCAGGCATTTATATAAAAGCTCTTTCTTCATTGCCTTCACCCGCTTCCAAGGAAATACATGAGCCACTAAGCCACATAGAAAGACAGTCTGCTGCTCCAAGAATTGCAACTTGACACTGTTGTCCTCGAAAATAACCTCAAATAAACCATGTCCAGAATAGAATACTTTAACAACCGCATCTTTCCCCACATTTGCATTGATTGCATATGCCACATCGACTGCTAAGGGAATACGACTAGTAAAGAACAAAAGCAACCCTCTTTCATGAAACATGAGGGTTGACTCCCAAATCAGAGCGGGATCAATGTCTACTCTCAAGTCCCCCTTTACATTCGCATCATGAGTAAGAGCATCTTCCATCATGCATTTTAATTTGTCTATATCAATTTTCTTTTGCAATGGGGTTTGAGGGATGGCAACCTCATCATTAGAACCTTCCTGTCATGATGCATTCAAGACAAGCATAGTACCCTGGACATCGACTGAAGTAGCCATGGTATACTCCAAAACCAAATGTTTTTTACAGATTTGAAAGAACTGTTGATCACTTGGAATTCCCCCTTCTTATGTTTTACGAATCTTATTGCCTGCGTAGATACGAAGTCACACAGAAAACCTAAAGATCAAATTCTGCCATCTGACGACCTCTGACAGAGTTCGTAAAGGAGAAGAAGAAGATACAAATCTTATTGCTTGCGCAGATACGAAGCCACACAGAAACCCTACAGACCAAATTCTGCCCTCTCACGACCTCTGACAGAGTTCGTAAAGGAGAAGACGGAGTCTAATTTCTAATCTCTGATAATCCCTAAACGATACGATGCAAATGCATGACTCTATACACACACACACACACACACACACATATATATGTGGGGCGGGGGGGGGGGGGTCATGGGCGGTGTGTTTGTGTGTGTGTGTGTGTGCGTGTGTGTGTGTGTGTGTACCATGAGTTACAAAACCATCTACGATGACTACAAAACCATTTACCATGAGCTAGAGAAGATGGTCTTTGGAGAATGTCATCTTCATGCAGAGCTTTTGAGCAGGCTCTATCGATTGTTTAATGTTTGACTGAATCAAGTATGTGTGTATGTATGTATGTATGTATGTATACCATGAGCTACAAAACCATCTACCATGACTACATAACCATTTACCATGAGCTAGAGAAGATGGTCTCTGGAGAATGTCATCTTCATGAGGAGCTTTTGAGTAGGATCTATCCATTGTTTAATGTTTCTGAATCAAGTTATGATTGATGGCTCTAGTAATCTCTATCTATGCCAGAGTGAAAGAGAGAGCAGCCCAAAGAGTAGTAAAATGGAGATGTTCTATCCGTGATAGAGCCATGCCTCTCAAGCGAGGATGTTATCTGAGCATATCAAGAATGTCTATCCGCTTGTAGTGCTAATTAATGAAGGGATCAAGTACCTCTGAGGCATGGCTATTTTTGGGGAGGACACAGAGAGAGAGAGAGAGAGAGAGAGAGAGAGAGAGAGAGAGAGAGAGAGAGAGAGAGAGAGAGAGAGAGAGAGAGAGAGAGAGAGAGAGAGAGAGAGAGAGAGATTAACATCTTCTGAAGTCCAAATTTGGCCTATGAGACAAAACCATGTACAACTGTCGTAACCCCTGTGTAGAAATTAAAAAAAAAAAGGGGAAAGTACTTGCTACACAAAACTGTGTAGGTTGAACATGGAAACGATCACAGGATAATGTACTGGATGATGGAGAGGTAGTGGGGATAATGTAGTGGTGTGTCGGGAGATGTGGCTCTGACTCTGCAGAATGGCCACCTAATACATTGGGGGGGAGAGAGAGAGAGAGAGAGAGAGAGAGAGAGAGAGAGAGAGAGAGAGAGAGAGAGAGAGAGAGAGAGAGAGAGAGAGAGAGAGAGAGAGAGAGAGAGAGAGAGAGAGAGAGAGAGAGAGAGAGAGAGAGAGAGAGAGAGAGAGAGAGAGAGAGAGAGAGAGAGAGAGAGAGAGAGAGAGAGAGAGAGAGAGAGAGAGAGAGAGAGAGATTTTTAATGTTTATTAGAAGGCCGAACTCCACCTATGAGGCAGAATCAATGTACATAGTTTGTATCTCCAATCGAATATGTGTGTATGTGTGTATGTATATGTGTATGCATGTGTACGTGTGAGTATGTGTCTCTATCTGTGTGTGTATATAAATGTGTGCATGAGTGTATGTATGTATATATATATGTGTGTGCAAGTAAATTTATGTGTACAATTATGTGTCAGCTATTCTGTGCATGTCTAGGTATATACATGTATGTAACTATGTGTGTGTAAGTATATGCATATGTTTGTGGGTAGGTATGCATCTCACCTGATGTGTGTATACATATATGTATGTATGTATGCGTATGCATGTGGATTATGTATGCATGTGTCTGTATGTGTGTGTGTGTATATGTGTGTATGTATGTGTGTCTCTATGTGTGTGTATGTGTGTCTCTATATGTGTGTGTGTGTGTATGCATATTTATGTTTAGTGCGTGTATGTGTGTTTTCATATGTGTGTATGTGTATATGTATATGTGTATGCATGTGTATGTGTGAGTATGTGTCTCTATCTGTGTATATACATATATGTGTGTGTGTATGCATGTATATATGTGTATGCATATATATATGTGTGTGTGCACATAAGTTTATGTGTATAGTTATGTGTCCACTGGCCTCTGCATGTCCAGGTATATACATGTATGTAACTATGTGTGTGTAAGTATATGCATATGTTTGTGGGAAGGTATGCATGTGACCTAACATGTCTATACGTATATGTATGCATATGTGTGTGTATACACACACACACACACACACACACACACATATATATATATATATATATATATATATATATATATATATATATATATATATATATATATATATATATATATATATATATATATATATATATATATATATATATATATATATATATATATGTGTGTGTGTGTGTGTGTGTGTGTATGTACATGTATATGTATATGTGTATGCATGCATGTGTATATGCATGTGTGTATGTATGTGTGTATATGCATGTATGTATATGTGTGTATGTATATCTAAGTAAGTATATGTGTGAGTATGTGTATGTAGGTGCATATGTGAGTGTGTGTATGTGTGCATATGTGTATGTGGGTGTGTAGGTGTGTGTATGCATGTATGTATGTATGCATATGCATGTGCATTATGTATGCATGTGTGTGTATGTGTGTCTCTATGTGTGTGTTTGTGTGTCTCTATGTGTGTGTTTGTGTGTCTCTATGTGTGTGTATGCATATTTATGTTTAGTGTGTGTATGTGTGCTTTCATATGTGTGTATGTATATGTGTATGCATGTGTAGGTGTGAGTATATGTCTCTATCTGTGTGTATATAAATATGTAAAAGTATGTGTGTGTATGTATGTATATATATGTGTGTGTGGGTAAATTTATGTGTATAGTTATGTCTGGTGGTCTATGCATGTCCAAGTATATACATGTATGTAACTATGTGTGTGTAAGTATATGCATATGTTTGTCAGAAGGTCTGCATGTGATCTGATGTGTGTATACGTATATGTATGCATATGTATGTGTGTGCGTATATGTATATATATGTATATGTATATGTGTATGGATGTGCTGTGTGTATGCATGCGTATGTGTATATGCATGTGTGAATGTATGTGTGTGTATATGCATGTATGTAAATGTGTGTATGTATATGTAAGTACGTATATGTGTGTGTATGTGTATGTAGGTGTATATGTGAAGGTGTGTATGTGGGTGTGTATGTGCATGTATGCATGTAAGTATGTATGTATGAAAATGCATGTGCATTATGTATGCATATGTATGATGTGTGTGTGTGTATGTGTGTGTGTACACATGTATATGAGTGTATGCATATGTGTGTGTATGTCTGTATGTATGTATAATAGTATACATACATACATACATACACACACACACACACACACACACACACATATATATATATATATATATATATATATATATATATATATATATATATATATATATATATATATATATATATATATATATATATATATATATATATATATATATATATATAACAATATATATATTTATGACACTACATATATATATCTATTTATGAATAAATATACTATATATATATATATATATGTATATTATCATTAACTAATGAAAGGTCATAAACATTGATATGAACACATTAGAATCTTAGAAAGTTAGAATTTAGAAACTTAGAAACACTACATAAATGATAGAAATTCAAATAATAGACCATATAGTGATCACCATGTGGCATGAGGCTATGAGCTATGAATCATGCGTCATGTCATTAAACTTTTAAAGATAAGCAAGCTGCAAACAATCATCATCATCATCCACCATACATGATATTATGTAAACTATCATGATACATCATACATCGTAAATCACAATACATCATAAGTCAAGTGACAAGTCACAAGTGCCAATACATCATAAATCAAGTCACAAGTATCACTAAGTGCACTTTGGCACATATCTCAATACATTTCAATGGTCATGACTCATCATCATCTACAAGATCCTCATCAAAAGAACTAGCCCATGATGAAGTCTTAGTGCTATAGTGCTCTCTAGACTTCCAAGGTCTAGCTCTTATATCATCATCATCATCATCATCACCATTGCTAAATGAATTTGATCTCTCCTTCCAATCATCAAGTGGAGCTTTCTCCACCTCTTGATCCTCCCTACTATTAGAATGAAGTGCATGTGCTCTACATCCTCATCTACCTCATCGAGAAGCAATGTTTGGAGGCCTTTCACTCATAGGTGCATTATCTAGATCTATTGCAATATACTAATGGTAAATGGACTGATAAGAATATAATAATGAAATAAGTTATGATAAACAATATAATTCTTAGCTGTCTAATCTACCACCAGATCTTGCACTTCGTGTTTCTCCCACAAATTGTTGAGACTCCTTAAATAACATGGTAGAGATATCCTTCTCTTCCTGTGGGATTTGAGGGATACCTTTAATTTCTCCAATATTAATCGAGTGATCATTAAGCTACATGAACAATCATTAACCTACATGAACAATCAATTAATGATAAGAGTCGTGACATCATACTGGTAACTTGTAACTTGAAATGAATCCATAATACACATATAATTATATTTGAACTTACTTGTAGAGGTGTGTTGGAACTCAAGGTCAAGAATAAGTAATGGGAATGCATCAAAGAAGTGGACACACAAGAAGCGGGAGCATGTAGCGAGCTCCAATAAGTATACATAAAATTTTCAGAAGAAACCCTTATAAAGACAATGATTTTGATCACTAAAGACCATTGTAAAAATCATTTCACATTTTTGAAATTCCATTTGTTCAAGCGGACGATTTTTGAAGCTTGATTAGTATTAGAAATATCTACATACCAATTTTCATGATTTTTAGACTCCATTTGAGCCCTCAAATAAGCCCTCCAACCTAATTTTTTATTAAGTTAGACACTAGGTCTGGACAAGGCCAAAACTAGTAAAAGAACTATAAAAAGAGCTAGAGAGCTCATTTTTGAGGTTGGCTTGGTAGAGATTGAATCTTTTGTAATAGATTTCTTTGGTAATCAAAAGCTTCCATTGTTCCTATCTTTGTTATCTTGCCTTGTGTGCATGTGTGTGTGCATGCATGTATGTGCTTGTCACTCACATTTGCTCACAACAATTGCTCACGATCTTCATATCCTCCTCACGTCTCCATGAATTTTCAAGTAAAGGAGGTGGTGCTCACACTTGGGATACACCAAATTTTGCCACTATTGCTAGGGAATATTGCTCGAGGACGAGTGTTGTGATGGTAAGATCGTAGATTTGCGACATTGGAAGGTAAAAAATAGTCATTTTTTTATTTTTTTTCTCCACATTCATCATCATCATCATCTTCTCCCATCTTCATCTCCATATAAATTTTCCATTTTTGATTGTATATTGACCATTTTCACCTCATTTCTCATTTGTGGCTATGAGAGAGAGAGAGTGGGAGAGAAAGTGTTTGTGTACACGTTTCTGTGATTTTTGCAACCCTCCGCATGACACACAAGCCTCGGAGCTAAAATTTAAAGTTTTCACCAAAATTCTCAAAAAATTGTGATTCTGTGGTGAAGATCACAGTTTTGTGGAAAATTCAAATTTTTAATGAGCATCACGATTTTCTCAGTATTGACATTTCAAAATCATTTTCAAAATCATGATTTTCAGGTCATTCTCAAAAATGTGATTTTCAGGTCATTCTCAAAATCGTGATTTTCATGTCATTCTAAAAAACGTGATTTTCAAGTCATTCTCAAAAGCGTGATTTTCAGGTCATTCTCGAAATTGTGGTTTTTAGCTCATTCTCAAAAACATAATTTTTTGGTCATTCTCAAAAATGATATTTTCAAGTCATTCTCAAAATTGTGATCTCATGTCATTCTCGAAATCGTGATTTTCAAATCATTTTCAAAATCGCGATTCTTAGGTCATTCCCAAAATCACGATTCTCAAGTCATTTTCAAAATCCTAATTCTCAAGTTGTCACAACATCATGATTGCTCTCAAAATTGTGATTTTTAGGGTTGTTCAACATCGTGATTGTCACTCAAAATCGTGATTTTTTAGTTGTTCAGCATCGCGATTGTCACTCAAAATCATGATTTTTGGGTTTTTCAACATCACAATTATCACTCAAAATTGTGATTTTTGGTTTGTTCAGCATTGCGATCCTCCACTCTCGGAGATAATTATCCGCTTCCTATCATTGAGCATCTATTAGAAAGGGTAGCAGGCAAGGAAGTGTACAGCTTCTTGGATGGGTTCTCTGGTTACAATCAAGTAACCATTGCACGAGAAGATCAGCATAAGATAACTTTTGCCACGGAGTGGGGCATATTTGCTTTTCGGGTAATGCCATTTGGGCTTACCAATGCTCCTGCAACCTTCCAAAGATTGATGTGCCATGTATTTAAAGAATTCTTGAGGAAGAATTTGGAAGTCTATGTTGATGATCTTTGCGCTCATTCCAACATTAGACAAACCTATATACTTGAACTCTGGCAAATCTTTGACAAATGTAGAGAATATCAAGTTTGCTTGAGCCCAAAAAAGTGTGTTTTCATGGTCAGGCAAGGCAAGATTCTAGGACACATAGTGTCAAAGAATGGCATATCCACTGACGAAGAGAAAGTGAGAGCTATCACAGAACTACCTAGGCCAAAGAATGTCAAGGAAGTGCAACCTTTCATGGGACATTGTGGTTATTACAGATGTTTCATACACATGTATGCAAAAATTGCAAAGCCTCTGTATGGACTTTTGATCAATTTTGAGTGGACTGATGAATGTGAGAAATCTTTTAATGAGCTTAAATGATGATTATGTTCAACACCAATCTTGACTACACCAGATTGGAACAAGCTATTCCATGTCCATGTGGATGCATCCAATTATGCTATTGGGTGTGTACTCGCATAACCTACGGGTGAAAGTAATATGGATCTTCCAATTGCTTATGCTAGTAGACAGTTAAATGCAGCTGAACAAAATTATACCACTACTGAAAGAGAAGGGTTAGGCATGGTATATGCAGTTAAAAAGTTTAGACACTATTTGCTTACAAATAAGTTTAAATTTTTTACTGATCATCAAGCTCTACTTTACTTGGTAAACAAGCCATGCAATACGGGCAGATTAGTAAGATGGTTCCTCTTACTAATGGAATATGACTTTGAGGTAGTGGTGAGGAAGGGCAAGGCTCACTTGAGAGCAGATCATCTCTCGAGGCTCACATCCGGAGAGACCCTACAAGGAGTATCAGATGACCTTCCTAATGCTTACTTGTTTAATTTGGAAGTTGTACCACAGTGGGCCAAGACCTTAGTGCCCATACTGACATATGGGCCTAAACATCCAGTAGTAAACACTCAAGATAGGGAGGTAGTAAAAGCCCAAAAGTACCATATCATGGCAGGAAGTATGTACAAACATACAGATCAAGGAATATTAGCTTATTGTGTGGAAGAGGATGAGCACACAAAGTGGTTGCAATTAGCACATGTGGGTTCATTAGAGCAACACTACTCAAGGCAAAGAACTTTACAGACACTAAAGAGACTAGGAGTGCATTGGCCAACTATGGAAGTAGATGTCCATAGGATGTGCAAGGAATGCCCAACCTGCTGCACTAGACCACCTATGGAACATGCCACTCTTTATCAAGTGTCTTTAGTCCCAGATTGGAGCGAGCCACTAGTAGCCTTCTTGAGGACGAGAACCTTTCCCCAAGATATGACATTGGCTAGGAAAAGGAGCTTGGAACAAGAAGCATTAGACTATAATCTCATTGGAAATACTCTATACAGACGAGGAAAAGATGGGTACCTTAGATTATGTGTCCATGAGAGCGAGTATATGAAGATTTTGGAAACTGCTCACCAAGGTGTAGCAGGAGGACACTTTGGGCCAGATCAAGTGATCAAGGCAATACTATTTGTAGGTCTTTGGTGGCCCACACTTCACATGGATGCACATACCTATGTGAAGAGGTGTCATGTTTGTCAGCGAACTCAGTATCCTATACGCAAAGATGAGATGCCATTGAAACCTATGATGGGTGGACGTGCATTCTCTAAGTGGGGAATAGACTTTGTCGGTCCTATTAATCCCCCAGCTAAGGGTTCACATGTTGAATACATCATTGTGGCCACTCACTATCTAACTAAGTGGGTAGAAGTGAAAGCACTACGAAGAACGATGCTTAGACAACAGCTAAGTTCTTATTCAAGAATGTTTTCACCAGATACGGGTTGCCAATAGAGCTAGTAAGTGATAGAGGCATGCACTTCTTGAACGAAGTCATAGAAAACCTTCTCCAAGAATTCTTGGTGATACAAGAAGTCTGCCCCCTATCATCCACAAGCTAATGGGCAAGCCGAGAGCACCAATAAGATTCTATGTAATGTACTAACAAAATTGGTGAATAATAAACGCTCTGATTGGGACAAACAGCTACACCATGCTGTTTGGGCATATTGAGTTGCCTATAAAATGATACTCCAACCCTTTCAGATGGTATTTGGCCAAAATGCAGTGTTACCGTTGGACTTCTTAATACCTACATTGAAAGTAGCACAAGAGCATGATTGGACAGACCATAGCTCTCCTCTAGAATCTTCGATCTTGAACGACTAGGTGAAACAAGACTGAGAGCAGCAGCAAGAATATATGCTGCCAAGAAAAGACAAAAAGCATATTTTGACGCACATGTGAAAGATAAGGGCTTGAAAGCAGAAGACCTAGTCTTAGTCTACACTTTGAAGCAACATGCACGAAAATTAGAGAAGAGAGGCTATGGACCAATGATTATCAACAGGATCTCCACAAGTGGAGCACTGCAAGTAGCCACTCTAGAAGGTGATATCCTACCGAGTTATTACATTAGTGGATGTAGCGTTAAATTATATCAAGAACCCCTCACAAAGGAGATGCTAAACCGACTCAACGCTGCTAAGAAACATAAAGAAGAATAAAAACAAATTCGATAAGAAACACAGGTAGAAGCCTTAGAACGCATCCGACAAATGAAATTGCAAAGACAAGGTGGAGATTAGCCTAGAACTGACACTCAAGAAGTCTTAAGTTATCACATGGCCATGTGCAAAGCATCAAGCGCACGATCCCATAGGATAGTTGATCGACTACCCTTTGTGGCCCTTGAGGTAGGACAAGGAGAGAGTGCAAGGACAATAAGGGCTTTGATTGACTCACGAGCAGCCACTAATGCAGTACAACTTTCTTACTGCCAAGAATTGTAATTGAAGGTCAATCCTACAGAGGCATATCTCATAGGGTCGAGAGGTGTCGAAACCCCTTGCATGGGTGAGGTGGAACTGCCCCTCTACATTCACGAGGCTCTCATGGCAGTCAAAGTGCTAGTATGTGAAGACGAGGATCTTATTGAACCTCTTGTCTTGGGCCAAGACTGGATCAATGATCATGCAGTCAACCTCAACCTAAGAAGTGGACTTCTTCAGGCTTGGGTAGGCCAAAAACGTATCACAATTGAATTAGCGAATCAAGCACTCAAGCCACCAGGAAAGGCACCAAATCATGGTCCCTCCAGGAACCCACATAAAGATAACGATGCTATTCTTGTCCAAAGTTCTATGGTATAGAAGATTGTCACCCTTGACGAAGGTGCAGAAGTCAATGAGGAGTTCCCTTCTTTTCCAAAAAGGATTCGAGGAAAGCAAGCTGGGGCAACACACGATACAGAGGAGGCCGATGATCAAGAAGCATGAGCACCAACCTGTGGAATATAAAGTGCCTCTTGGCATGAAGCAGATCTGGGTACGCAAGGGTGAACAACCCTCGGCTTTGGAGACAGGATCCGAAAGATGCACCAAACGAGCTACAGTGTCGAGCATTACAATGAAGGAGTATCCTAGGCATTGATCTAGACAAACCATTTCTATTTGGGTTCGAAAGCGGTCAATGAAGGCTATCCCAAGTGCTAGACAAATATGGGTGCCCAAGACCTGCTTACGAGCTCAAATAGCTTCACCTCCATTCACAAGATCGAATCAACACTCACAAGCATTCTTGGCCCCCATCCGAGGGCAAACATCTACACTCCACACCACTACATTTTTGGCCACACCTAGGAATGTATGGAAATGGGTACCCAAAAAGTCCCAAATCCAACACAACGCAGTCCACAAACCTTTACATGTCATCACCAGTAAAAGCTACAATCCCACAATAAAAATTTGGAGACTTAAACCCCGTATCAAACCCCCTGACCCAATTTTGTAAATCAATCCACTCTGATGTAGGTGCATTCTGAGTACATTGCACATCCAAAAGTATGCATCTAGGGTGAACAATAACCTACTAACCAACATTCACACACATCACAAACACTTCACCCACTAAACCCTGACCACTTGGAATGTCATGTTAGTATTGTGGAGGGAACACCATAACATCATGTTTCCTATGCAATGCTAATGTGCCTCTCTTCTTCTAGCAGATAAGCATCAACAACTACAAGCAGTCTCATGGCAAAAACAGCAAGCCCGAGCGCACATGCAGGAGTAAGTACTACAGGGATTAATTTGGAGAGTCTAGTTATTGATGTGCCACCAACTGAACGACCTGTCGAGCTACAACACATCTAGCAAATACCTATACGGGACCCTCCCACAAGAATAACAGAGAGAGTCCATGCAAATTCTCATTGGTTCAATGGCATGCCAGGGCCCTCAAGAGAGGCTAAGTATATCTCGGAGTCCAAGTGTGAGTATGACAAGTCATGGGTTTGATTCCAATTCTTTTCCAAGGAGTTTGAGACTCTCCAGAACACACAAGACCTTCAAACCATATGGCAACGTGCAAGGCTAGCGGAGTACTTTGAGGCACCCTTACCCGAACCAGATATTCGACGATGTTACTACTTGGTCTCAACATTACAAGCAAATGAGGATAAGGACAAACCAAGAACATTCATTCTTCCTG
Organism: Ceratopteris richardii; assembly: GCA_020310875.1. Taxonomy (NCBI): domain Eukaryota; kingdom Viridiplantae; phylum Streptophyta; class Polypodiopsida; order Polypodiales; family Pteridaceae; genus Ceratopteris; species Ceratopteris richardii. The sequence goes on along the minus strand of CM035427.1, from coordinate 69,974,314 downwards.
CTTTATTGGGCAACAATGAGTTGAAAAGGTTTGAACTTACGTTGGAATTAGTGAGCTCTACTTTGAACATGCATGGCACACATGTACCCTCTGAGAAGGATGCTCTCATTCCCACTAACATGAAGAACCGAAAACTACGAAGCTGAAAGATATGGTGGCACTCACACCAAACGTGTCTATCCCTCTCCGTATGTGCATGCAACATTTTGCATTTCCTAGTCAAGATCGATTCACACAACCCCACAAAAGAATATGGTTCGCTCTTTACTTGGCAGAGATAGGGGCACTATCGATTAAGCTTCATGTAAGGATTATGGAATAGCTATATGAAGCAAATAAAAGGTCATCTAGGAAGCTAGGGTGAATGGCCGTTGTGAAATCACGCACATCATCTACAAGTGCTTAGCATATGATGTACCCATTGAACGCGCTTTAACATGGTCTCAGCTACAAATGTTTAAAAGACACAAAACTACCTCACATCAATCCAAGCATATGAGAGGCTCAATTCCTTGTGTCCAAACATGCAAAGTTCTGACGACTCCGGAAGTCTTGCCACAAGGGGAGGCCACTGTACCTCCCTTTACCATTAGACTACCCAGGTCTGGATCTAAAGGCACATCACAAACTGCCCCATCAGCTCCTCCTGTACCTCCTGAATTTGAATTTGCTACGAGTGGAGACGTTGAAGGGATGAGCACCTTGGACTTTGAATCATTCTTACAAAATACCCAACTCTTTGATGTAGAATTCTTTTCGGACACTGAAGAACAGGGCACCTCTTCCCAAAGACGAAGGAAATCCACAGACAGCCGCCATGTACATTGGGGTGATGATCAGCAGAGAACTTTATCTCAACAGCTAGAATGCTCAGAGGAAGAAGAAGAGGAAGGAGAAGAAGCAGAAGCAAAAGAAACCACTGGAACCCCAACATATACAACAGAACTCCGAAGGCTATATCAAATCATGGAACGAGTGTAGTCGCAGCAACTACTCACCGAACAAACCAGTAGAATGCTCATGGCTCAGCTATTGGAAGAAGCTGGAGTTGACTCTGAATACAGCGAGGGCATACTATTGATGGCAGAAACATATGGGGTAGTGGAAGCAGTCTGATCATCGATACAATGGCCTCCTGTTCAATATGATCCGCGAAGATTCCAAACACAACCATGGTCTAGTAAAAACATCTAGATTCCCATTACTATGGTAGAAGAACCTCTTATTACCTCTAAACTAATTGAGACAACCTCCCAAGCAGCAAGAACCCCTAGTCAAGAACAGGCAGTCACCCATGAAGAGTCCATTGAGCCACTACCTCCAACTCCTCCACCATCCCCACCTCACACAGAAGTTGTAAATATCAACTCGACTACCCAACCCACAGAGCAAACCTTCATTTTTTGTAGTCCAACCTCCAGTTCCACCTTGTTTTCCTCCTTTGAAAACCCTCTATATAATACCACCACCATCATAACTGAATCCTTCATAGAGCCTGCCATAAGACAATCAACCCCCATGCCCTCGATCATAGGCCATCCTGATACTCGATCCATATTCTTTAGATTCCCTGCCACCACGCTCCCTTTCATGACCTTCCCGCCTCCAGTCTCTCACTTCCCTCCCCCCACACCACCAGTCCTTCAACCCGCACATGACTACTTTTCTAGAATGTTTCAAGCCACCACCCAAACCCTCTCGTCGAGCCCATTCCCAACATCCACACCCCACTTATTCACCACGATCACACACACACCACCTACCATTCCGATATACATGGTAGACACTACACTCACATCCACCCCTGAGGGTATGGACATTTCACCACCGACGGCACCTCCACCTCCCCCCACACTCCCACCTTCTCCCATTCCCCCTCCACCAATTTCGCCCGCACACACATCTCCAATAGACACAACATTCACTCTTCCCATTCCCCAATCCCCTCCTCTTGCATTTTCCATTGTACAAAATACACCTGCATCTATAGGTAATGCATTTGACACCTTGCTCACATGTGTATCACAATTAAGGACAGAATACAATCAGCTCCAACAACATAACAAACGATTGCAAGAGCACTCTGAAGTGCTACAACATTGTCTTGCTGCACTAGAAGAGGAGAATGCCTACCTCCAAACACAATTTCACACTTTACATGAGGCTCATAGCATATTGGAAGTAAAGTTACAGAACGTAGACCAAGAAGCGATACAAGTGGTGGAAGGCCATCTACAAATACAGCTGGAACGCAACTCAAAACTTCAGCAAAATATGGCCCTACTCAAGCGACACCTTGCAACTGCTCATGAGGAAAATCGATGTCTCCAACTATAGAATCAGGAAAATTTAGAGGCAGCCATCGAAAGCACACCTGGAGCACCCATTAGTCCCTCCAAATTTCAAGTTATGACCCCCTGAAGGCATCAAAATCATTCTTGAGGACTATGCCACTTTACTCGAGGCACATGACCAATTATCAGAAGAATTGGATCAACTGAAGCAGACACGACATCAACCCCCCAAGCCACTGCCTCAACCACTTCACTTATCACTGACTCTGATGCCCTACAAGATCTCTAAAAACAAGTCACAAAATTACAAACATGCCTACTACAATACGAAAGACCACCTTCCCCACCCGAGGCTCCCACAAATGAAGAAATAATACAAATTCTTGTGGAACAAACATTTGAAGAGGACTATGAGCCGCAATGCATCCCAGGCGGACGACCAACAGAAGAAGGCCAAGATACTTTCGAAGTGCCACAACCTCCGTGGTTAAAACAGGTGGAAGAAATTGGGAGTTCTCAATGAAGAGCGCACAGTGGTGCAAAATCAAGCCATGAGAGTCATAGAAGAAACAGTATTACAATCTAGTTACTTCAAGAACTTGTCATCCAGACGTCTCATCCTATCATCTGAACTCCAATACGCACCTTACTATGTCATTTTGGCTGATTACAATGCGGAGATACAGAGAGTCACAGTGAAGATTTTTTCCTTTGCGACCCAGTTTCAACCTGATGACCTCCCTCCTGAGGCACAAAAAGGCAAGATCTATCAAGCAACATGGCGGCAAAAGCTTCTAGAGACATACCTTGAAATGCTACACACATGCAACCATGTGCCTTTACATCTACTTTACAATCCATGCTATGGCCCGATTCCACGATGCAGATCATTGAAAGCATTCAACATAAAGTTACATACTAATGCTCAATGTAAGGAGTGGCTCAATTATCCGTACATAGTGCCACCGTAGGGACCCCCATCGATAGCGTACATGATGGCAAGAATTCGACATTGGATGCCTCGACTGAAGCCCATGCTAGATGTTGCAGCCCAAATGATGCTTAAAATTTTGGATATGATGCAAGTTGTGCTCAAAACCTTTAGAAATGTAGAAGCACCACAGGTACGTCTACCGGGGTTTACCAATGGAAATTACAATTTGGTGTATGACATGAGCACCACCCCCAACATTTATGTGGCTTACGCTTGGCATGCACGCATCAAATACCTTCCCGCATTGTTGGAGCAGAACAATCAACATTTAGTGATTACATAGAATCTAGAAGTGTAAAGATGAATGAAAGATTGAAGATTAGTTTCAAGGAAAAGAGAAGATTCAGAAACAAAGTTCTTTTGTACATTAGTATTGTAAATATTTCAATGTATTTGGAAAAATGACGAGTTAGACTCGTATATATATATAGAGAGATACATGCTCATAGTCAAGGAGAGAAATATAGAAGAGATAGAGAAGACAATAAATGTAAAGAATAGAAGAATAGGAGAGAATGAGATGAACATTATGTATGTCATCCATCATATGTATGAAAACTTATGAGAAGAAAACGTTTTTAGAGAATTGCGCGTCGATCTTTTCTCTGATTCTCCTTTTGTGTTTAATCTTTTGAGAGATACTTTTGTACATGTCTAAATCCATAGTTAATCTATCTATGGTTAAAGTTTGAGAGTTCAATTGCAAACAGGCTGAGAGAATTTTGAATAGGAACATTCATATGTAAGAAAGTTATGAGTGTCTTCTGAAACAAGCGCAGATTCGATGGTCAAAGAAATGGACAGTGCTTAGTGTATAGTGTAAAGTTTTACACAAATGAGTATTCAAAATTTAAGTTGAAAGGTAAGCCATCTATGGCTAAACGGGTTCTAGTTTTGGAGAACCATGTCTTAGAAGTTGAAGGTGTCAAAGTCGACATTACAGAGAGACAGTTCCAGACATAGGTAAATTGTTTGAGTCATTTCTCACAATCTACTCGAGCATTTGAAGTATTTTAACTTGGAGAAGGTGTGCAAGCTTTAGGCAACACATTGTACAAAGTTTTATCAGAAAATTTACACAAATGATTAGTCAATGATTGATTAATGTGTAGCAGACTTTCCTGAAAAACAAGTTTCTTCACAGTTAGCTACTTTCTTGATAATTTGGTACTTGTCTTCCAAAATTGGTTGGATTTTATAGTTGTTCTTGATATAGAGGTGGTCTAACATCAAGAATAGCTTATTCTTTTGGAGATTAACACTCTCCATCAGTGGTATCAGAGCAGGTTGTATCAAAATTGAGGAAAGGAAGACCCGGACTGCTGCAGACATACAAATTTCACATCTTTGAGGTACAAAAGAATAAAGTGTGAAAGAAAGGTTGAAGGAAGACACATAAAGGTTATCAAAAGGATCAGAAGGAGTAATACTCGAAGTCAAGGTACATTCATGTTGGAGCAAGTCTATGACAAGCCTAAGTATTGGCTTGAGTCTCACAAAGTCTTAAAAGAAGCTTTAAAAAGAAGACTATGTAAAGTTCACTTGTGAACTACCTCTTGTAATTTTTTGGAGAGTTTACTTAATGTAAAAGTAAGAGAATCTTAAGTGGTTGAGTCCACATGATCAAGAATGGAAAGAGGAGCCACGAATTCGTGATTTGTGGTAGGTAGAGAATCAAATCAATCATTGATTGATTGGAGAGTGATTGAGGGAAGTTAGCCTCCCAAACTCAACTATAAATAGATGGCAGTTTTAGTCGTGGTTAGAGAGACCTATCTGAAGACCTCCAAGAGCTGAGCTTTATGCCATATCAAGGTGTGATTACAAGGCACACATATGTATCAGTAAGTCATTGTTTTGTACAAGCAATATACTTTCATTTTCATGATTATTTGAGTTCATCTTTCCATGTTCTTGTGAAGTGTACTACTCACTGCCATTACTCTCAGTTTTTGCTTGGTGCATCATTTTCAGTGATTTAACTTGTTAAAGTTAGCTCTATAAGTCTACTATATGCTCACAAATTTTCATGTCATTTGGATGTTGCAATCTTCAGTTATGTTCATTTGAAGTCAACATGGTCTGTTCATCTTCACTTCTCTGTCAGGTACCCGACTTTTTCACTCATCTTGTCAGAGCCATTTCTCAGTGGTTACTTATCCAAATGCAGTGATTTCAAGCTTGTTGGATTCAGCTTACTGTCTAGTATAACCATACAAATATTCATAATCATTGGATTTCTAAATTTTGAGTTATGTTTATTTTTCTACTCATTGGTCTATTTGTGTAGCAGCCCGTGAAAATCGGGATGATGTCATCACTTGTTAAAACTCATTCTCAGTGTGTGGTTCATTATTTTTTATGAGATTACTCTTGAAAGTTAGCTCTTTAAGTTGCCTAGACTTCCCAAAGAGGAATTGAGCTAATTGCTGTTGTGCTCAGAGAATTATGTAAAACACTGGACAGGTGTATGAACCAAGAATAGCAAGTTTTCACCTCTGAGCTAACTCCAACTTATCTGTTTTGATCTATCTTTTTGAGAGTGATCTTCCAAGGTACATAGGGTGTCTAATACATCCATTGGCAAGCTAAAAGGGCCCACCATATACTCCTGGAGTTCATTTGGCTGGTGTAGATCAAGGATTTTGCAACACTTCTTCATCTTGAAGCACATACCTATCCATCTCCTCACAGTGGTATCAGAGCAAGGTTGGACAACATGGCAGATGGATTTCCTTCATCAATTGACAAATTGGACAGAGGTAACTACTCAGCTTGGTCATTAAGGATGGAAGCTTATCTCCAAGGTAGAAGTTTATATGGTTATGTGGCTAGAGATGAAGTTATGCCAAGTTTCAGGAACAAAAGTCAACCAACACAAGAAGAGCAAGAAAGATTGAGCACATGGTGCTCCAAGGATGCACTTGCAAGGTCTTATCTCCTCAACTCTATCTCAAATTTTTTGTTGCCTCACATTAGAAGTTGTAAGACATCTCAGGAAGTGTGGGATGCACTTGAAGCTTTCTTTTCTTCAAGTACCAAAGCTAGGAAGCATCAACTATGGCTGGATTTCACAACTCTCAAGAAGGCTCCCAAACAAAATGTGACTGATTTTGTCACAAAGCTCAAGGACATAGCGGATCAGTTGGGAAGCATTGGAGAGGTAATAGATGAAGAGCAAATCGTAAGGCAGGTCATCAATGGCTTGAAGGCAGATGATAAGTGGGAAGCATTCACCACAGCTATGGATTTGTACATGGACATGCATGTACCTGATTTCAACACACTCATTGGACAACTACTTACTCAAGAGGCAAAGCTTATCAAAAATGGAGAAAGCTCTAAAGGTAATCAATCTTCACCTTTATACACGGATAAAAGCAAGTCTAAAGATAACAAAGGAAAGGCAAAGAAAGTGGATGATGAAGCAGGTACATATCAAGCTAACTATGCAGGTAGAGGAAGACATGGCAGAGGTAGAGGAAGAGGAGGTAGACAAGGCAGGGGGAGATCCCAAGACTCCAACTCATGTTCTATTTGTGGATTAACTAATCATACAACTGAAAATTGCTTTAGGAATTCCAGGAATCAAAGAGGCAGAGGATACAATAGAGGAAGTTATGGATACTCAAGAGGAAGGTTCAACAACTACCATGGCAACTACAACAACTACAATCATTCAAACTATCAAGGAGGCTAGAAAGGAAGGAGAGACTACAATGACTACACAGAAGACTCAAACAAAGAGGATTCATTATTGATCATGAACATGGCTATGCCACAAGGTAAATCTGATGAGCATGTTTTCTACATAGATTCAGGTTGTTCAAATCATGTGGCAGGAAATGTGGCACTCCTATCAGATTTAGAAGATCCAAGGAATAAGCATGAGGTACAAACAGGAGATGATACAAAACATACTGTGGAGAAAATAGGCAATGTCAAAGCACCTGATGGAAACATCAACCTACTCAGTAAGGTACTCTATGTCCCTACCATTACAAAGAATTTGATAAGTGTTGGGAAGATAGTAGAGAAAGGGTTGCAAGTCAAGTTCACAAAAGCAGGAGCGTTTGTTGAAGATCCAAGTCAAGGATTCAGAAGAATTGCAAAAGGTGAAAAGACAGGTAGATTGTTCACATTTGAATTACAGGACACTAGAAACATTGCTCTCTTTAATTATGGTAGTCAGACACTCACAGAATTGGAAGTATGGCACAAAAGGTTAGCACATATTGGTGAAAGGTCATTAAAGCAAATCTGCAGGGACCAAAGTGTACTTGGACTTCCTAATTTGTCAAAACAACATATGATTTATAAGTGTAGTGCATGTCAATTTGGAAAGTCTCACAGGTTACCATTCATGAAGAAAGGTTTTATGCATGGAGATCTCTTGGAGTTGGTTCATACAGATGTATGGGGACCTAGCAAGGAAGCTTCAATATCTGGATCAAGGTATTATGTTTCCTTTATTGATGATTGCAGCAGATGGACTATCCTATTCTTTATGAAACACAAAGATGAAGTTTTTTCATGTTTCAAAAGATATTTGGCTCTTGTGGAGAATCAAACAGGTAAATCACTAAAGAGGCTAAGGTCAGATGGAGGGGGAGAATACTTCTCCCATGATTTTGATTCTTTTCTTCAAGAAAGAGGAATCAAAAGAGAGGTAACTACAAGGTACACTCCTGAGCAAAATGGAGTGGCAGAAAGGAGGAATAGGACAATTGTTGAAGCTGAAAGGTCTATGTTAAATGAAAAGCATTTACCTAATTACTTATGGGCTGAGGTTGTATCTACAGCCACTTACTTGATTAACAGGTTGCCTTCAAAATCCCTTGATGGGATGACTCCATATGAGGCTTGGAATGGAAGAAGACCAAGCTTAGATCATTGTAAAATTTTTGGATGTATTGCTTTTGCTCATGTTCCTTCACAGGTTAGAGGCAAGATGGATCCAAAGGCAGAAAGGTGTGTATTTATTGGATATGACAACAATCAAAAGGGCTACAGGTTATACAACCCTACCAACAAAGGATTCTTGGTAAGCAGAGATGTAGTTTTTTATGAGAACAATTCATGGTATGAAGATTCATGCAGGAAGATCAATTTACCATATGATCTTGAAGAAGGTTTTCGAAAGCTTGGTAGAGAACAATCAAAGATTGAAGAACAAGACACCTCAGAGGATGATGAAGAATCTCACATGGAAAGGATCAAAGCATGGAAGTCTAAAGGTAAAACAAAATTGCAGGAACTTGGACATGAGGCAGAATCATCACATCATGGCCTAAGAAGATCTATGAGGGAAAAGAAAAAACCAGAAAGGTATGGGTTTGACACCTCATTAGTAACTAAACATTCTATCTACATAGCACAGGACATAAACCAAGAGGAGCCATCATCATTTGAAGAGGCCAAAGCAAAAACAGAATGGAAGCATGCAATGAAGGAAGAGATTGAAGCACTTGAGGAAAACAACACTTGGGATTTGGTGCCCAAGACTTCATCCATGAAGATAATAGGCTCAAGATGGGTCTATAAACTCAAGAAGAATTCTGATGGTTCCATTAATAGGTATAAGGCAAGGCTTGTAGCAAAAGGCTTTGCACAAACTCAGGGAATTGATTATGAGGAGACCTTCTCTCCTATTGCAAAGATGCCTACTATTAGGGTTTTGCTTAGTATAGCCTCTTCCAAGAATTGGAAGATACTTCAACTATATGTAAAGAATGCATTCTTGAATGGTTGGATAACAGAAGAGGTATATATGGCACAACCACCTGGTTTTGAGAATCAAGTTTATCCTGATTATGTGTGTAAACTTAACAAAGCATTGTATGGTCTCAAGCAAGCTCCAAGAGCTTGGAATTTCAGGCTTGTTTCATTCTTGCAGGACAAAGGCTTTCAACCAAGCAAGGCAGATCCTTCACTCTTTATTAAAAAGAGTGATTCCGAGGTCATCTACCTATGTGTATATGTAGATGATATTATATTGACAAGAAATGATGCAGATGGTATGAAGAAGATCAAAGATCAGATGAGAGAAGAGTTCAAGATAAGTGATTTGGGTTCACTTACCTACTTCCTAGGTTTGGAAGTTGTCTACAAAGATCATGGTTTGTTTCTCACTCAAAGAAAGTACATTAAGGACATGTTGGCAAAATTCAAGATGCAAGATTGTAAGATTGCAGGTACTCCAATGGAGGTCAATCACAAATTGAGCTCACATGAAGGTGAACTCATAGAGGACATCACATCATATCAAAGTCTAGTGGGTAGTTTCAACTATGCCACATTGACAAGAGTAGATATATGTTACAGTGTGAGTGTGCTAAGCCAATTTATGCACACACCAAGGAAACCACATATGGATGCTGCCAAAAGGATTCTCAAGTATCTCAAAGGGACCATAAATGAAGGAATTTATTATCCTTATGTATCTGATTTAGATTTGAAGCTATTTTTTGATGCAGATTGGGCTAGCTCCAAGGAAGATAGAAGGAGCACTTCAGGTTATCTTACCTTTGCAGGTTCAAAGCTTATTTCATGGTCATCCAAGAAGCAACCCATAGTTGCTCTCTCTTCTACTGAAGCTGAATATAGAGGTCTTGCCATAGCTACACAAGAAGCTATGTGGATGAAGACATTATTCAAAGATCTTGGATTGGAGTTTGGAACTCCAACTATTTTTTGTGACAATATGAGTTCTATTCACTTGGCTGCTAATCCTATTTTTCATGCAAGGACTAAACATATTGAAGTTCATTATCACTATGTACGAGAGAAGGTTCTAAGCAAAGAGATTCAAATATCATATGTGTCCACTCATCAACAATGTGCAGATATTCTAACCAAAGCATATGGATGGTACAAAGCTTTGCAAATTCAAGGCTATGATTGGTTTGCAGGTAATCTTGGAAGATTGAAGACCTCAAGCATACTTGGCTTGAGGGGGAGCTGTTGGAGCAAGTCTATGACAAGTCTAAGTATTGGCTTGAGTCTCACAAAGTCTTAGAAGAAGCTTTAAAAAGAAGACTATGTAAAGTTCACTTGTGAACTACCTCTTGTAATTTTTTGGAGAGTTTACTTAATGTAAAAGTAAGAGAATCTTAAGTGGTTGAGTCGACATGATCAAGAATGGAAAGAGGAGCCACGAATTTGTGATTTGTGGTAGGTAGAGAATCAAATCAATCATTGATTGATTGGAGAGTGATTGAGGGAAGTTAGCCTCCCAAACTCAACTATAAATAGATGGCAGTTTTAGTCGTGGTTAGAGAGACCTATGTGAAGACCTCCAAGAGCTGAGCTTTATGCCATATCAAGCTGTGATTACAAGGCACACATATGTATCAGTGAGGCATTGTATTGTACAAGAAATATACTTTCATTTTCATGATTATTTGAGTTCATCTTTCCATGTTCTTGTGAAGTGTACTACTCACTGCCATTACTCTCAGTTTTCTCAGTCAGCTTGAAAAGATGTTTTCTCTGACCTTGGTGCATCATTTCCAGTGATTTAACTTGTTAAAGTTAGCTCTATAAGTCTACTATATGCTCACAAATGTTCATGTCATTTGGATGTTTCAATCTTCAGTTATGTTCATTTGAAGTCAATAGGGTCTGTTCATCTTCACTTCTCTGTCAGGTACCCGACGTTTTCACTCATCTTGTCAGAGCCATTTCTCAGTGGTTACTTATCCAAATTCAGTGATTTAAAGCTTGTTGGATTTAGATTACTGTCTAGTATAATCATACAAATTTTCATAATCATTGGATTTCTACGTTTTGAGTTATGTTGATTTTTCTGCTCATTGGTCTATTTGTGTAGCAGCCCATGAAAATCGGGATGATGTCATCACTTGTTAAAACTCATTCTCAGTGTGTGGTTCATTATTTTTTATGAGATTACTCTTGAAAGTTAGCTCTTTAAGTTGCCTAGACTTCCCCAAGAGGAATTGAGCTAATTGCTGTTGTGCTCAGAGAATTATGTAAAACACTGGACAGGTGTATGAACCAAGAATAGCAAGTTTTCACCTCTGAGCTAACTCCAACTTATCTGTTTTGATCTATCTTTTTGAGAGTGATCTTCCAAGGTACATAGGGTGTCTAATACATCCATTGGCAAGCTAAAAGGGCCCACCATATACTCCTGGAGTTCATTTGGCTGGTGTAGATCAAGGATTTTGCAACACCTCTTCATCTTGAAGCACATACCTATCCATCTCTTCACAATTCATTCCTTATAAGCATTAAAGATTTGAGATTACAAGTGAAGCAAGGATGGGAGATAGTCTCCAAATTGAAAAGTTGGATAGAGAGAACTATCCAGCTTGGTCTATGAGAATGAAAGCTCATCTTATGAGCAAAGATCTGATGGGATACATAACAGGAGATGAAGAAAAGCCAAAGTTCAGAGATCCTAGTGTTCCAACTAGGGAAGAGCTTGCAGATATAAAGATTTGGATGAAGAAGGATGCTCAAGCAAGGAGCATAATCTACATGGCAGTAAATGATTACTTGCTTTCTCATATCAGAGGACTTGAAAGTGCAAGTGACATTTGGAATGCTTTGGAAGAGCATTTTCAGAATACAACCAAATCAAGGAAAGCTTCATTATGGGCAGAGTTCACTACCTTCAAGAAGAAGGCTTCACAATTAATATCTGATTATGTGACAAAGATGAAAGACATTGCTGATTCTTTAGGTGCAGTTGATGAAGATATTGAAGAAGATAAGTTGGTAAGACAAATTCTCACAGGGCTAAGAGGAGATGAGAAGTGGAAGCCTTTTATTTTATCTACAGAACTTGCATTAGATCATTTCACTCCTGATTTGAATCAATTGTTAGGGCATATGTTAACTTTTGAGAATGATATCAAAGGAGATGTTGATAAGAGTGCAGGTCATGCAATATATTCTAAAGACAAGAAGAAAGCTAGCAAAGGAAAGCAACAATCAGTTGAAGATGAAGGTACTCCAAGCCAAGCAAACTTCCTAAGAGGAAGAGGAAGTGGCAGAAATAACAAAGATAATGTCAAAGCTTGTTGGATATGTGGTAAGACCAATCATCTATCTCATGATTGTTGGCACAATAATCAAAGCAATGGTAATTTTAATCAGAATTTTAATCAAAGAGGTAGAGGTGGAAGATATCAGAGAGGAAACTTCAGAGGTAGAGGTGGTAGGAATTATTTTGGAAGAGGTGGAGGAAGAAGCTTCCAAAATCAATCCTATAATAACACCTACTACAATTATGCATCAGATCAGAAAGAAGATTCGACTCTTATTATGAATGCAACATGTGAAGCCTCACATGAAGACATGAGAGTGTTTTACATTGACTCAGGGTGTAGTAATCACCTGAGTGGAAATATTGCTTTGATGACTGATTTAGATCATAATGCAATTAATCATACAGTTCAGGCAGGTTATAATACAAAGCACAAAGTAAAGTCAATTGGTTCAGTCAAAGCCAAAGATGGAAGCACTCTTTTGAGTAAGGTTCTGTATGTTCCTACAATTCCTAAAAATCTGATAAGTGTAGGGCAAATTGTGGAAAAAGGATATGAGGTAAGGTTCACTAATGATGGAGTTTATGTTGAAGATCCTAGTCAAGGGTATAAACAGATTGTTACAAGAAAGAAGGAAGGAAGGCTCTTCACATTAAAGATACAAGGTAATGTTGGACATGCTATGTTTACATATGGAGAGCAAAAGGTGTATGAATTGGATCTTTGGCATAAAAGACTTGGACACTTTAATGAAAGAGGTATAAAAGAAATGATTAACAATGGTTCAGTGCTTGGATTGCCTAATGTTGCATGTCAACACATGCCATACAAATGCGAAGCATGTCAGTTAGGTAAGGCTCATAAGAAATCATACAATAAGCATGGTTTTATGTATTCAAAAAGACTTGAATTGGTACATACAGATGTGTGGGGTCCTTCAAAAGATTTCAGTATAAATGGTTCAAGATATTATGTCATATATGTTGATGATGCTACCAGGTGGATCACAATCTATGTGATCAAAGACAAGTCAGAAGTGTTTAATACATTTAAACACTATCATGCATATGCAAAAAGAATTACAGGTCAAAGATTGAAGAGGTTAAGGTCAGATGGAGGGGGAGAGTATTTCTCTAATGAATTCAGTGATTACTTGTGGAATGCAGGTATAAAGAGAGAGGTTACTTGCAGGTACTCTCCTCAACAAAATGGGGTAGCAGAAAGAAGAAATAGAACTCTTGTTGAGTTTGCAAGATCTATGATGAAGGAGAAAAATTTTCCTAATTATTTGTGGGATGAGGCTGTAAATACAGCCACATACTTGGTTAATAGGTTACCATGTAAAGCATTGCAGGGTATGACACCATATGAAGCTTGGTGGGGTAAAAGACCTACCTTGGATCATTGTAGAATATTTGGATGCTTGGCATATGCATATGTGCCATCCCAATTGAGGCATAAATTGGAACCTAAAGCAGAAAAGTATGTATTCATTGGTTATGATGATAAGAAGATGGGTTATAGGTTGTGGAATCCATCCAGAAAGCAATTTCTTGTGTCTAAGGATGTTACATTTGATGAGCAAGGTAATTGGTATGAATGTACACTTAATAATCATGCAGATGTTGAAGAAATTGTGAATCAAAGGAAAGGTAAATCAAAAGTTCAAATATTTGATGAAGATGAGAATAGTGAAGTACAGGTTGAAGTTGAAGAAATGCCAAGATTTGATCCAGAATGTGATGAACCAGAAACTTCAAGAAGTGGAGAAGTCAGAAGGTCATCTAGGCACAAATGGCAACCTACTAGGTATAGCTATGGTACTTCATTCTTGACTACTAAAGACTATGCTTATATGTTAAAAGCAGATGAAGATCCATCCACATATGATGAAGCCAAAGGGAAGAAGAATTGGGAAAAAGACATGCAAGAGGAATATGATGCATTGATGGAAAATGAGACTTGGGATTTGGTTCCTAAGCCAAATAGTCAGAAGATCATTGGATGTAAATGGGTATACAAAACAAAAAGGTTTGTAGATGGAAGTGTGTCTAGGTACAAAGCTAGACTTGTTGTGAAGGGATATGCACAAACATATGGTGTGGACTATGATGAAACTTATAGTCCTGTTGCAAAGATGACAACTATAAGGACTCTCATAGCAATTGCTGCTTGCAAAGGTTGGAAATTATCTCAATTAGATGTTAAAAATGCATTTTTGAATGGTTATATTTCAGATGAAGTTTACATGGAGCAACCAGATGGTTTCAAAGATCAAGTGTATCCAAATTATGTGTGTAAGCTCAAGAGAGCCTTGTATGGGTTGAAGCAGGCCTCAAGGGCTTGGAATTACAGGCTTGTAAAGTTCTTAAAGGAACTTTGATTTCAAGCATCAAAGGCAGATAGTAGCTTGTTAGTCAAAGCAAGTGAGGATGGATTTATTTACGTTTGAATTTATGTTGATGACATAATACTTACAGGAACAGATGACAAAGGCATACACATGATTAAGAAACAGATGGAGAAAGAATTCAAAATCAGTGATTTGGGAAATTTGTCATTCTTCTTGGGAATGGAGATTTCATATACTCAGCATGGAGTATATGTAACTCAAGAAAGGTATCTGAAAAATTTGCTAACCAAATTTAAAATGGAAGATTGCAGGATAACACCAACTCCAATGGAAGTAAATCACAGGTTGACTAGATATGGAGGAGAAGAATTCAAAGATATGAAGCTCTATCAGAGTTTGGTGGGTAGCTTGATTTATGCTACATTAACAAGGCCTGATTTATCATATGCAGTTGGAGTTCTATCTCAATTCATGCATTGTCCTAGAAAGGAACATTGGATTGCAGGACAAAGAGTACTTAGGTACATCAAGGGCACACTTAAAGAAGGTCTGTATTATGGATATACTTCAGATACAAGAGTCAAAATATACAGTGATGCAGATTGGGCAGGTAATTCTGATGATAGAAGATCAACACATGGATATTTGTGTTATGTGGGAGACAAGCTAATTTCATGGTGCTCTAAGAAGCAACATACAGTTGCTCTATCATCTATAGAAGCAGAATACAAAGGCATGGTGGAAGCTGCAAAGGAAGTAATATGGCTAAAGACACTTATGAAGAGTTTTGATGTTGTTCATAGTACTCCTATCATTTGTGGAGACAATATGAGTTCTTTATACTTGGCAGCAAATCCTGTGTTTCATGCTAGAACTAAACATATTGAAATTCAATATCATTTTTTGAGAGAAAAGGTTATTGATAAAGAAATTGAAGTCATGCATACTCCTACAAAAGATCAACTTGCAGATATGATGACAAAAAGTTTGGATGGACCAAAGTTGCAAATATTTAAAGATATGGCAGGGATAAAGAAGATGCAGGTAATCACAATTGATGATTGAGGGGGAGCTATTGGAGCAGAACAATCAACAATTAGTGATTACATAAAATCTAGAAGTGGAAAGATGAATGAAAGATTGAAGATTAGTTTTAAGGAAAAGAGAAGATTCAGAAAAAAATTTCTTTTGTACATTAGTATTGTAAATATTTCAATGTATTTGGAAAAATGACGAGTTAGACTCGTATATATATATATAGAGAGAGAGAGAGATACATGCTCATAGTCGAGGAGAGAAATATAGAAGAGATAGAGAAGACAATAGATGTAAAGAATAGAAGAATAGGAGAGAATGAGATGAACATTATGTATGTCATCCATCAGATGTATGAAAACTTATGAGAAGAAAAAGTTTTCAGAGAATTGCGCGTCGATCTTTTTTTTGATTCTCCTTTTGTGTTTAATCTTTTGAGAGATCCTTTTGTACATGTCTAAATCCATAGTTAATCTATCTATGGTTAAAGTTTGAGAGTTCAATTGCAAACAGGCTGAGAGAATTTTGAATAGGAACATTCATATGTAAGAAAGTTCTGAGTGTCTTCTAAAACATGCGCAGATTTGATGGTCAAAGAAATGGATAGTGCTCAGTGTATAGTGTAAAGTTTTACACAAATGAGGATTCAAACTTTAAGTTGAGAGGTAAGCCATCTATGGCTAAAAGCATTTGCTTAAAAGGGTTCTAGTTTTGGAGAACCATGTCTTAGAAGTTGCAGGTGTCAAAGTCGACATTACAGAGAGACAGTTCCAGACATAGGTAAACTGTTTGAGTCATTTCTCACAATCTACTTGAGCATTTGAAGTATTTTAACTTTTAGAAGGTGCGCAAGCTTTAGGCGACACATTGTACAAATTTTCATCAGAAAATTTACACAAATGATTAGTCAATGATTGATTAATGTGCAACAGACTTTCCTGAAAAACAAGTTTCTTCACAATTAGCTACTTTCTTGATAATTTGGTACTTGTCTTCCAAAATTGGTTGGAGTTTATAGTTGTTCTTGATATAGAGGTGGTCTAACATCAAGAATAGCTTGTTCTTTTGGAGATTAACACTCTCCATCACGCATGCTATAAATAGACCTTCAAAGACATGTTTAGATCAGGTTTCTGGGAGTATCACTCGGACGTCTTCGCACCTAAGCCCACACACCTACTTCATCTCTTTGCATGTGAACAAGCCATGTACTCCCAGTTACTACATGACACCGCAACCAGATGTCCTAAGTGCAATAAATTGGGATGCACCACAAGCTGATCTAGCAAGAGGATTACGGATAGGAGAACACGAGCTAGCCACCAAATTTATCCAATACTATATTGACCACCCTACAGAACAGAGGTCTGTTAGGGGCGACAGATGCTAGGAAGGGGGGAGTGTTGGCATACAAGTCATAAGAAGAGCATACAGACACAAAGGAGTAGTCATGCACAATACGACAACAAGGCCCAATCATTTTCCATAAACTATTTCCAACTCAAGTGATTTTCATCACTACACACACATTGTAAATCCCATTTTTGGAAGAATAGACTCCATTTTGTTCAAGCTGAGGAGTCCCCAAGCTTGAGGAGTACTAGAATTAGCTACATACCAATTTTCATAATTTTTAGACTCCATTTGAGTCCTCAAATAGGTTCTAGAACCTAATTTTTAACTAGGCCGGACACTAGGTTTGGACAAGGCCAAAGCTAGTAAAAAAACTATAAAAAGAGCTAGAGAGCTCATTTTTGAGGTTAGATTGTTAGTGATTTGAGCTTATGTAAGAGACTTTTTGACTAATGCAAAGAACTCCATTGTTCCTCTCCTTGTTCTGGTCTTGTGTGCGTGTGTGTGTATGTGTGTGCATGTTTGTGTGCTTCTCACTGATGCACTTGTGCCGTCACTTGCTCATAGTCTTCATACTAGTCCTCACGTCTCCACGGATTGACAATTATGAGGTGGATCTCCTCACATTGGTACTTGCCTTACTTTCAATGGATATACCCATGCATGCTTAGAAAAATCATCAATGAAAGTCATGAAGTAAAGGTAATCTCCAAAAGAAGGTGTCTCCATAGGACCACGAGCATCACTATGTACAAGCTGCAATTTCTGAGTAGCTCAAGCTGAACCATCTTTTAGGAAGGATGAATGCTGCATTTTGCCCAAAATACAGCCTTCACAAACATGTTTACTGGGTGCCTCAAGTTTGGGCAAGAGGACACCATTTCATATTTCTGCAAGTGTAGCAAACTAGCAAAATTCAGATGACCAAAGCATGCATACCAAAGTGTGCATGCCAAAGCTTTGCATCTGACATAGCCTAAGAATCATGTATTACACATGCTAAATCATTCATAGATTTTTCATAATCTATGAGCCTATACAACCCACGACATAAGATGCTTAGAAGCAACAATCACATCGCCATTTGACAGATCATGAATTGTACATCTATCATCAATAAATTTCACAACCAAGCCAATCTTGGCTAAAGCTGAAATCGATAATAGATTCTTCTTGATCCCTAGCACAAATAGAGCATCCGACACTGTGAAAGAACCATCAACAGTAGTCAGAATGATCTTACCAGCTCCCATGATAGGATAAGAGGGGTCGTTGGCACATGTGACAGTATTCCTTGTAGGAGTAGGCTCGAGTGAAGTGAAGAAACTGTGCTACGAGGTAATATGTTTGGTTCCCCACTATCAAAGTACCAAACATTTGAGTCTACTGCAAACATACAATGTTCAGAAGAAGATGGGTCAAGACTACAAACACTAGTAAATGCCCATTCTTCATTCTGCACAAGATTAGCAGATTCTGTTTTTGACGTAGAGGCCTCTACAACAACCATTATGGCCCCTTTCTTCTTTGCCTCTTTAGCACCCAATTTTGGACAGCTATTAATGACATGATCATTTGCTTTATAGTATTTGCAATACAATTTTTGCTTTTCTGATTTCTTCTCATCTTTATCCTCCTTCTTCAAATGTGCAGCATTTGCAGATTTCTTCTTACTAGTAGATGAGCTACATTTACCTTTGCCCTTCTGACTAGCCAAGAAAGCTTGATCTACAACATGCATAATAGACCTATTCTGCCTAGACTGATCTTCCTGCAACAAAACTAAAATTAACTCTTCAAATGTTAAGGCAGTTGGATTGCCTTTCATCATCAAACAAAGAGTAGAAGCAAAACTTTGATATGAGTCGGGAAGACCATTCAAAACAGTCTACATGAGTGAACTATCAAGAAGGAGTCATCAATAGAAATCGATTGTTCGTTCAAATCCTTGATCTTTGTCAGAAAACTATCCATAGAATCACCTTCATTCATGTGCTCACTCTCCAATTGTTTTCGACGGTAAGCAACATGAGCTTCATTCCTAGCCTAGTACAATGTGGTAAGTGTATCCCAAGCATCCTTAGCTATTATGCAAGAGCGAATGTGAGGAATAATGGCACGTTTGACAAATAGGGCTATCAATGCATGTGCCTGAGCATCTCTGCCATCCCAAGGAATTTGCTTTATAGTAGGTGCAATAGGAATCGTGGCACAAACAAGAATCTGTAGTATATCACCATCTTTGATGCCATCTGCATCAGCTTCAGTACCTGTATTTGCAAGTGTAATGGGATGTTTTTCAACACCCTGCACAATATTCCACAATCATTTAGTGATGAATACATGGTGCATCATACAAGCCCACAACGGGTAACTCATACCATCCAACTTATCCTCAATAGCCAACATACAAAATACATCACTGCTTTTAGCCACGACCACTGAGTAAAATACCCTGATGCAGAAAAATGACTATATCTGAAAAAGTTGAACAAGACTACCATGATGAGTTCTGCTAAACGTGTAGCAAACTTTGAGACATTTATATTGGCAAACTAAAACATATATATATCTTTGGCACAAAAAGACAAAATAGCCTACAAAAGCACTATGATAGTGCGTTCAAAGGCCGAAACGATCTCAGATCATGATTTTGGCATCACATAGAGAAGTTGTTTTGATCTCCTCATCACCTTAAGAATGCTCACCAACTTTCATGTGATTCTAAGAGTGTGATCGGAGAGGTGTCGATGAAGCCCTAGATGAAGTGCCAACCTGCTCTGATACCAATTGGTGGAGTTAGACATTTGTGGAAGCACATGAACAACACAAGGAAGAAGAAGAAGAAGCTTGGAGCACAACACACAATATTGAATGTATTACCACTAGAATGTACAAAGATAAGTGACCCATTAGGGAAATAGGCATATATACAAGCGAGGAAAGAAACCTCCTAAAGAGGGAAAAAAGTGCCTCAGTGGTCGTAGTGTATTCACACACATCACTACCTAAATATATCAACACTTGCTCCCAGCTATCCCAAGCACACCAAGAGATTATAGAGGTTGAGGATTGGTGATTTGCCTTCTTCCATCATAGGCAAGATTCTCTCTAGGCTCAGATTGGAGATCTTATTTCCAGGTGAGATAAAGGAGATCCATCAAACTGATGGCTCAATGACAATAGAGACTAGGAGATAAAGGATATTTCCACTCAGTTCTAGCACATCTATGAAAACCACCTCTAAGACTTAGCAAGAGAGCAGACGTTGCATCCTCCAACATGTATGTCGATTTGTGTCTGATGAGATGCAAGCTTTGCTTCTTGCCCTATTCTCTGATAGACAGTTGCTTGATGCTTTGCATGGTTTGGCAAGGGATAGCTACTCTCGCAAGGATGGCCTTATGGTCGCATTTTCTATCCACCACTAGGGATCATGGGCAATGGGATGAGACTTGCTTCTAGGAGGTCATGGAGGGGGGAGCCCTTCCTCAGTCTCTCTTTGAGGGTCTGATTTTTCTCATTCCTAAGGAGGGAGGGAACATGGATGATATCATGCATTGGCTTCTAATTATGATTCTCAACTTAGCCTACAAAATTCTTATGAAGGCCTTGAGTTTGAGATTGCATCCATTGCTAGAGATGTTGATTCACCCGATGCAGACAAGGTTTGTCAAGGGTTGTAGTATCCTTAACAATATCTTTACTTTCTAGGAGGTTGTTTGCCTTGCACGGATACACAATGATCCACTTGCAGTTCTACTGCTAGACTTTGAGAAAGCCTATGATTGAGTTGATTGGGCTTTTCTTCAGGATATTATGATCTGTATGTGCTTTCTTATGGATGGATCAAGGGTGTTGCTTCCCTTTATCGCTCCGCCCATAGCCAAATTCTTGTGGCTGGGGGTAGGGGGGAGCAATTCAGTAACTCGAGATTGGTTAGACAAGGCTATCTTTTGGCTCAATCCTTGTTCCTCTTCTTCATTGAGGTCATGAGTTCCTTCTTGTTTTCTCAAGGAACTTGATTACAGAGTATCAAAATCCCTATTAGAAAGGAAGTTTTGTTGGATGCTGATTTTTGCAATGATACCGCCATTTACTTGCATGGCCATGAGGCTAGTATGTCCAGATTCCAGGCTTCTTTCAATAGATTTTGTGATGCTTCATGTGCCAAGATGAATAATTTGAATGTACAATGAAATGCAGTCATAATACCTATGGGATGCCCCAAATCCCACGAAGTAGGGGCTCTACTAGGATATAGAGCTCAAAGTCCTACTAAGGTCACCACTAGGAAGGGAAGTCCCTAAGGTCAGATGAAATAATGGGTTTGAACTAGGTAGCTTGAAGGCCCAACGATCACCTAAAGAGGTTGGTTTAAAATCACACCACTCGTGGTAAGGGGTGTCTCGCACGAGTTGAAGCCCCAACCGATTGAGCTTACATACATGAACAACAATTCTTTATTTGGAAAGCCAATTCTCATCCTCTTCACGTCTATGCACAGTAGCCCAAGTATTCAAATTTTGCATCGATTCATGAGAAAAAATACCTTAGATTATCTTAACTTTCCCTCCTTTCTCTTCTTCCTTATCTTCACTCTTTCCCTTCTTCCTTATCTCCCTCATAGTACTCCAACCCAGGCATGCATGGATGCTTAGGAAAGGAGCTCACACGTTGCTATGGCGCCATAAATGCAATCATGAGTGTGCTTCAATAAGGATAAAAGGAAGGTGGGGGATAATGATCTCCCAATAAGCAAGATGGAGAGGTAGAGAGAGGGAGATCCTCTTTTGGCCTCTACATACTATTGGCATTGGTAGTGTGTGTAGCTTTGGGGATAGAGGGGGGTCTTGGGCTCTCCTCATTGTGAGTGAGGCTTTTTGGCCTCATCTTGAGTGTCATGCATACTCGAGGAGGGTTGGGGGGATCTATCTCTTTGCCTTCCTTTGTAAGGAACAATATGCACATCTAAAGGAGTTGGGGGAACTCTCTTGTTACCTTCTTATGTAAAGGACGATATGCATGGGAATAATGATGTTTAGAAAAACATGTTAGATTTTATCTTCTTTTTATTATATATATATATATATATATATATATATATATATATATATACATATATATATATATATATATATATATATATATATATATATATATATATATATATATATATATATATATATATATATATATATATATATATATATATATATATATATATATATATATATATTGTATCTTTTTTCGGTTCTTCTACTTCTTCAATTCCTAGGATTCTACATCAGTCACGGCTATGAGATTCAAGAATTCTTCTTAAACTTCTTATAACATCACAAATATTTCCTTGCATCCTCTTGTGTTGCTCCGGGTCAGTTGTAAATATACTATGTCTTGGGGGTGTGGCTATTCCATATTGAACTTCATAGTCGATTTAAGTCTTTGAGAATGTGCATCCGCGTTTTATGCCTTCATTCCTTTATTAAAAAAAAAAAGATCAAACTTCCTTTTAAAAGGAAAAAAGATTTGTGTCTTCATGAATGACTCTAATTACAGTATTTCATCCATGGAGTCTCTTATTCGTGGGCCATTTTTTATGAGTTGATTGTATTGTTTGTAGGATGCAATTCTTAATGTTAATTGGTATGTTTGACCTTGCCATAATTTTCCATGATATGCCAAGTAATTTTTTTAGATGATGCAGACCTTTCCTAACGAGAAAAAAGAATTTTGACAAAATTAACTCAGGGCTGATTTTGAGTCAAGACTACTCAGTTTCACATACTTCAAAAAGTAAGGATTTTTTTATTAACTCATCGATGAAATAAATGAGTCGAAGGTTTTCTTCAAAGTATGTCATTGTGATGCATGGGAGCTTCAAACTTCTTGAATTTTCTTGATGGTTTGTACACCTCCTTTCTATCCATTTCATGTTAGTGACAAGTTTATGTATATTGCATAGACAAGGGATTCCCAAACTCCAATGATTTCTATCACTATTCATACTTTCGAATGTGGGTCAGTTACTTGGCATGGAGGTGATTCTCGTTGTTCTTATCTTTCATCTCTTTGTTCTTAACTAATTATTTATGGCTGTTCCAGAGTTGAGGAAACTTATCTATAGTCAAATACATGCACAAGAAGAACAAGAACACACAAAATCTTTCTCGAGCATTTCTTGCACAAGTAAAAAAAATAAAAAAGAATGCTTCATAGAAGATGTCTTCTTATCAGGGATCTCTAGACTCAGAATACTCCCCATCCAAACCGGCCTTGAAGATGGCTCGCTTTGTTGCTACTACATCCTCTTGGTTTGCCCACTCCCATCAGGGTTCTTTTATGGAATGTTAATGGGATGGGTGGGCCACATTTCTTGGAGTATCGGCTCCCCTAGGACAGGAGCTTTGTGAGTGCTTGGTTAGTGCGACCATTGACATTGTGATGTTAAAGACACATCACCTCTTCTTGGGTTGTATGCGGTGGTTAAGTCAACTTTTGTAGAGACATCGTGAGGTCTTTTGGTCAGCTCGTTATGGGCCCAATGGGTCCCAAGGTCGTGTACATATTTTGGTTGGGGAGTCCATGCAGAACACAATTGTGAACAGAGGGGAGATTGTCCTTGGTAGGTCCATTTGGTTGATCTTGCAATGGGGGGCCTTAGATATGGCTTCCTGAATCTTTGTGCCCTTAACCATGAGAGTGCATGTGCTTCTTTCTAGTCATAGATTACTGATGTAGTGCCTAATGCGGATGCTTGGTGTGTTGCAGGTGACTTCAACATGATTGAAGCACATGTGGATCATTAAGGAAGCAACCAGATCACTATGCATGGATATGAGCTCGCGACTTGGGAGAGATTATGTTTGGTGTTGAGCTGCATGATGTATGGCACACTAAGGGCTTTGTTAGAGAGAGAACCAGTCTCTTCTTCTCATGCTTGGATAGATAGATTGGTGGGATGAATCTCTCTAGGATTGATCACATCTATGTGAGTGATGTATTGGTTGACTATGGTGGTTGACCAGTATCATGGCACGATCCTGCATGTCTCACCATACCCCTATGGTTGTCACTTTTGGGAGGAGATTACTTAGAGCTCCCTCGTCCTTTGTATTCTTGAGCATATCGTAATGAGAGCTTGATTGACCAAATTGCGATGATTTGGAGCAGGTTGTCATGAGAGGGGGGCTCTAGGCCCCAACCCCTTGCTATCGGGCTTTAGGAAATTAGTTATTTTATGCACTTGGTGAGCGCCTTGAGACTTTCTCCTCTTTGGGAGGCTTCACAAGGGTTGCCTCCCTTTAGTGTATTCTGGAGTGCTACCTTGATTGTGAGTGGGCTTGCTCCCAGGCTCCATCTATCCCAAGCAGAACAGGAACTTCGTGAGGTTAAGGATCGAGGATTTCCTTTTTCCATCAAAGGCAAGCTTCTCTCTCGTCTCAGATTGGCGGTCATATTTCTAGCGAGTTTCTCTCAACACTCAAGTCGTAACATGCAAGAGGCAGGATCAAGAAGCTCTGTCAAACTGATGGGTCAATGACTATAGAGCCTAGGGAGATGAGAGAGATTTCCACTCAGTTCTACTGATCCCTGTTATCTATAAAGACCCCCTCTCAGACTTAGCAAGAGAGTAGACATTGCATCCTCCAGCATGTACGCTGATCAATGACTGATGAGATGCAAGTTTTGCTTCTTGCTCCATTCTTTGTTAGAGAGTTTCTTGATGCTTTGCGTGGTCTACCAAGGGACAATTGTCTTGGTGAGGATGTTCTTACACTTGCCCTTTTTATCCACTACCGGGGGATCTTGGGCGATGGGATCATACTTGCCCTCTAGGAGGATAAAGGGGAGAGCCCTTCCTCCATCTCTCTTTGAGGGTCTGATTTTTCTCATTCCTAGATATTCTCCCTAGGTGGCTCCCTAATGTGCAGTTTCAATGGATTCCCCCTAGAATTGTAGTTCAGTACCTAGGGTTCCATATTGGTCTTGAGCTCTCCATTGAGTAGCAGAGCTTTCCTCTCCTCTTGACTATCAAGAGAAGTTGATGTATTGAGCACTGCTCGCTTGTCCTTGGTTGAGACGGTTGTGGTGGCTATCCTGATACTTCTTACCACGATGTGGTATGTCACTTCCCATTAGATCTTCTCTAGCTCCTATATTAGCCAAATTCAGTCTCTAGTCAAGAACTTCTTATGGTTTGGGGGAGATGGTAGCCCCACTTTGGCTAAGGTTGCTTGGAAGGTCATCACCCATCCTACGAAGCATGGTGGTCATGGGATTATCAACCTACTTATCAGAGAATAGCCTTGCTAGGCAAGTTTGTTGTTTGTGGCTTATGTCATAGCATTGAGCCTTGGAATGATTTTCTTCCTAAAAGATTGGGCATGTTTGCATCTACTATTGGTGCATCATGGTAGCTTGAGATCAGATGGATCTTTGCTGAGATCAGGCATACTAGGTTCTAGAGGCGGATTAAGGATCGTTTTGCTTGCAGTATTTTGAGATTTTAGGAGCAGTTGCAGCATGCTCTTATCCAGCTTTCTCCCTCTTCTATTGAGGAGAAGATTCATGATTGGTTCATGTCTCCATGTTTCCTAGGCAAGTTGTCAGGGGTCATGGGCATAGTGTGGCCGACTAGCTCTGTTTTACAAGGCTAGGTCTTTATTGCAGCCCGGGGGTTGACTCAAGATGGGACTCTCTTCTTTAATATTGGTGAGGAGGATTGGATGACTAGCACACCTGAGGAGTTTGAGGTCATTGCTGACTACACTTTTTAGGAGATCAAGGTGATTGGCACTCGTGTTCGAGATTCACACATTGTTTCTAACCCGGAAAGAGATTCTGAATCATCGTGGTTGGCATCTCTAGGACTAGGAGGCCCATCCGTTGTCCCACCTTTTGTGGGATCTGAGAGAGTGACAGTGATACGATCCTTATGCCCCCCAGGGAGCCCCAATATTCCATTCTTTTAGTATTCTACACATTTGGGGTGAAGGATCATTCAGTCACATCACCCCGCCATCCCTAAGCACCCCGCCATCCTTGCTATGGCTAAGGCTTGGCGGCAACATGGTCTTTCGAAGGAGCTCCTCTCACCCTTTTGGTGGTGCATTTGGGATAGCCAGTAGCCTTGTTGAATTGTTCTTTTTCAATGGTTGCTTGTTCACAGGGGCATTGCGATCGGCACCGAAGTGAGTTTTGGGAACCAACCTCCGGATTGCACGGGTTGTGTCTATCACAATGAGTCATAGCATCACTCTCTTTGGGACTGCTAGCTAGCCCAACACATCTGGTAGTGGATCTTGAGGCGTTTGACATGGAGGGAGGGTGTTGAAGCTCAAGGTCAAGGACAAGCATGGAAGCGCATCAAAGAAGTGCATACACAAGAAAGAGGAGCAAGTAGGGAGCTCCAAGAAGCACATGTCAAATTTTCAGAAGAAATCCCTATAAATATAGTGACTTTTGTCACTAAAAAACCATTGTAAATACCATTTTCCATTTTTACAACTCCATTTTGTTCAAGCCGAGGAGTCCTTGAGCTTGAGGAGTATTAGAAGTAGAAACCTACCAATTTTCATAATTTTTAGACTTCGTTTGAGCCCCCAAAATAAGCCTTGGAACCTAATTTTCAACTAGGCCGGACACTAGGTCTGGACAGGGCCAAAACTACTCAAAAAACTATAAAAAGGGCTGGAGAGCTCATTTTTGGGGTTAGCTGGTGGTAGATTTCAGCTTTGTAAGAGAGTTCTTTTGTAATTCAAGTCCTTCCATTGTTCCACTCTTTGCTCTTACCTTGTGCGCGTGTGTGTGTGTATGTGTGTGCATGTTTGTATGCTTTCACTCACGCACTTGTGCACTTCACTTGCTCTTGGTCTTCATACCGGTCCTCACGTCTTCGCGGATTGACATTTATGAGGTGAAGCTCCTCACGTTGGTACTTGCCATTGTGCTAGAGTGACACCAAATTTGGCGCCGTTGCCGGGGAGAGAGCTTGGAGGACGAGCGTGTGACGGTAAGACGTAGAGTAGCAACGTTGGAAGGTAAAAAAATCAACATTTTCAGTTCAGTTTTTGAGTTTTCCTTCTTCTTCATCATCATCATCACCACCATCTCTCTCTCACCTTCACATTCTCTATTTTTTTTTCGCTTTTTTGCCTATACATTTCCGATTTTCGCCTCTTCTTTTTCATCCTTAGCTGTGCGACGAGTTCAGAGAGGGTTCAGAGCTTAAGCGCCTTTGAAATATAGAGATTTGCATCCCTAAAACGTCAAAAAACTGAGCAACAGTATCGTGGCGTGAGAGGAACAGCGTTTGGTATCGCAAGGGTCGTATCATGAGATTGAAGGGTGATTTTGCATCTACAGGCTGATAGGAGTGACAAGGAGAACATAAGGTACACATATTTGTAAAAATTTTGGAATTTGGGCTTAAAAATCTCCAAGTATCGTGTCCGGTTGAGTTTTGGTATCGCGATACCAGAATTCCCGTGTATCGCGATACTTGTCGAGGTATCGTATTGTGCACACCCACTTGAGGTATCGCGATACCATCCTGGTATCGTATCATCAAGTGCTGGTATCGCGATCGTGGTCGCCCCAGTGGTATCGTATCGCGGTCCACATGGTATCGTATCGTCTCGATCTTGGTATCGTATCGTTGACCGTGCAGTATCGTATCGCGTGATAGTTTGGTATCGTATCGTCTCTCTCATTGGTATCGTATCGTGATCAATCTGGTATCGTATCGTGTGGTGGTCAAGTATAGTATCGTCCACTAACTTGGTATCGTATCGTCGAATGTAGAGGTATCGTATCATGTGAATTCTGGTATCGTATCGTCAGTAGACCAAGTATCGTATCGTCGAACTATTTTGGTATCGTATCGTGGACTTGGTGGTATCGTCTAGTGAGTGGTGTCGTATCGCGGCCATTTTCAGTATCGTATCGTGTGGTTTGGTATCGTGATCTTGGTCCACTCAGTAGTATCGTATCGTGTAAAACACAGGTATCGTATCGTGGAAATCTGGCATCGTATCGCCTGTCCTGAGTTCCCAGAGAGATCCTGTTTCCCTGTTTTAACCCCCAGAACCCTGAACTGGCATAACTTTCTCATACGAAATCCATTCGGGGTGATCTTGGGTTTGTTGGAAAGCTCGTGGGGAGTACAACAAAAACATCGACTAGTTACGGTAAAATTAATACCAGGATTATTAGATAGGGTATTTTTAAGTTGACCCTCAGGTTGGACTAGGAAGCAAGGGGTTCCACAAGATTTTGAGCAATTCAAAGGACAATTGTGGACTTGTAGACAAGGCTTATGAACCTAAGCTCAAGTTGATACTTAGGAAGAGATAGATAAAGTACCAAATCTCTTGAAACTAAGGTCAACCACACAACCAAGTCACGGACTCACAACTCAGTGGTTAACACTACGTGCTGAGTTCATAGACAAGTGAGTCAAAAATGTCATTTAACTGGGAGAGACTCTTGGCCTCTGAAGGCATGCAAAGTTCAGTGCCTAGGAAAGATTTTATGTCCATAGTGGAAGGGGAATATAGGATGTCTCTTCAATACGTATCCACTAACCTGCAAGGAATACCCATCTACCTCGATGGTCTACACAGATCAGTAGCAAGAATGATAAACACCATAGAATCTGAAATAATTCCAAGACCAGCTGTCAAGTACGAGGATGGAGTCTACATGGACAAGATGGGCCAAATCTATGTCGTAACTGAAAACCTTGATCAGATTAATGAAAGAGGAGAGTTAGCTCGAGATCATGCAACTACCTCACAAAACCCATTCGAGACCCAAGAAAGAACAAAAAATGTAATGTTAGGACAAATGAGCCAAGGTCCTAGACCCGATAGACCACATGAACAATTCACCATGCCAGGAATCAACTCCCACAGCCACACTAGTCAGAGAATGGGAAACATGAATAGACCTACCTTTAGGACAGAGCCCCCCCAAGGTGTCCCCATCATAATGCAATCTCCAGAGCCAGACAAAAGAGTGAGACCAATCCAATTGGCCAAATGTATGCGAAATCGTTACGACGGCACAGGAGAGCCCTATGACCACATAGCAGAATTCAAGCAAGTGTTACGAGCGGAGCAAGTGGATGACTTTTTCATGCAATATGAATCCTTTGGGCTAACTCTCATGGGAATAGCCTTAGCTTGGTTTCAATCCTTGGACCCAAATTCCTTTGGCAATATCGAACAATTCTTCCAAGAATTTATTTGGGAATTCACTAAGCGAGGGATCAAGCACAATTCATCATCCTTACTACATAGGTTCAAACAAGCTCCCAACGAGATAGTAAAAAATGCAGCACGAAGGTTTAATCAATACGTGACCCGATGCCCTGTGACAGAGAGACCTTCTCAGCAGAAAATGATATCCCTATTTTTAGAGGGTCTAACCAATGGAACATTAAGAATGTTAGTATACGTAAAACGGTTGCAAACTCTGAGTGAGTGTCTTCAAGAATGTATAGATTTGGAAGACAACTTAGCTGAGGATCTCAAAATCACACAAGATCTTACCAAAACGGAGGACACAAGGAGCAATGGGACTTCTAGTTCCAGTTATGTGGAGGAAGTGGCAGCGTTCGTGGCCAAGAAATTAGGGGTACAAGGACAACGGGACTACCAAATTTCTTCCTTGAGATTGCCAACGATAGGAAGTTGCACACTCTACGGTGGAGATCATCCATCTAATGTCTGCATCAGAGAAGGATTAGGGTTATCACAACCTTATCCTTACAATAGACACCCAAATCAGGAGCCTAACATGTACTCTTATAGTGCACAAAAGTACCCCAACCACAATAGCGAATACTATCCAGTGAATAGACAACCACGACTACTTGCACCACCTCAATATAGACCATACGGGTACCCTCCTAGAGAACAAGACATAGAAGTTCCTAGGTATAACCCTTGTCCAGGACCACGAGGAGCAACTAGACCATATGAACATGGAGGATATGGCCAACCTCAACCTATACCAGGACAACAACCATCCCACCCACCAGCTCCGACACAAGGACAAAATGTCACAATACAAGTCGTTTGTCTTGAGTGTGGCAAAGAACAGCTCCTGAGAGATTGTCCCGGACATCCCTCTAGTGCACCAAAGGTTACACCCGTTAATGTGGTAGGCCTAGTAGGCGATTCAAGTTCCAGTAGCGATAATGTGGCTCCTATACATGCAATTACGAGGGCACAAGCCTTACAAAAAGCTAAACTAGTTGAGCAATCAGAGCCAAGTGAATCAGGGGAGCCTAGTAAGAGAAAAACAAGAGCATGGAAGGATACTAGGGAGAAAGCCAATCGTAAGTGGACCAAAAAGTTATCTGAACTAGAAGAAAGCCTGAAAGACGCAAAAACAAAAATAGAAGATATTGCCTCTCAAAGCTCCTCACATGTCAAAACTCCATCCACACCACCCCATTCCCCCCCACCTACCACTGTAAATAGACCACCACAAGCAGGATCTATTCTTGCGGATCCAATCCCAGAATACTTGGACATGATGTTCAAGGCATACCAGGCTCGACTTCAAGAAGGGCCTACACCTGCAAACCTAGACAAGAGCTACCCTAGAGAAGATTTAGAGATTGAACGGACAAAAATGTGCATAAAAATGGTGGAACTAGCTCAAGCTATGTTCGAGGCCAATCAATCATTCAATCAGACGAATGCTATTACGCCGGGATTGCACTTCTAGGGCTTACTAGATAGATTAGAGCAGCTGGTAAATAAACCTCAAGTTTCTTACCTCCACAGGCTCAACCTACTGTTGAAAGAGAAAGCTCATCACCACAGAAAGTCTATGTTCCTAACTCCATAGATGAGGGGGAACCTCTTTCAATTCAACAGCACACTCAAAAGTTCTTGCGGGAAATATAAGAAGAGAAATGGGCCAAGGAGAAGGATGTTTCCCCTCCTATTCTTGAAATTGATGACCGTCATGATCAATTCCCACAAGACATTCCATCTATTTATGGAGACCAAGTAGAGCAACAAGAAGAAGAAAGTTCAAGATTTGAATCCAATTCTTTACAAGAGTTGCCACAGTTCACAGGCCCATGGGAATCTAAATATCTCCAGATCAGAGCTCCCACAATATTGATAAAACACGAAGACTCGGTGGTTCCAAGAAATACTGATGTCGTGAAGAACACTAAGGTTCAGTGTCATCTCACTGTGGAAGAGCTGCTCAAAGCAAAACCTGAGCTATGGAATCATGTGAAGGATCAGGTTCTAGACCTTGCATCCAATATGCCAAAAGCAGACTCTAACTAGAAAGTTCCAGAGATACCTCTAGACAAGATAGGGGACATGAGCGAAGGTGAGGAAGGTAATACTTATCTTCCGATCACCTACCAAGGTTACACAACCAAAGCGATCATAGATTCTGGTGCTGGTGTTGCTATTGCGACCACTTCCCTGTGGAAGCAATGGGGTAAACCTGCATTAAGACCAACTAGAATGAAGCTTCAAATGGCTGACGGCCATGTTGAAAAACCTCTAGGATTGCTAGAAGGGAAACTCTAACCACGTGTGGTGTAGAGTTTGAGCACACCTTTGCTATATGTGACTTTGGTAAAACTACTACCTACGAAATGATCCTAGGAAGGCCCTTCTTACGACAACTACAAGTTGTACAGGATTGGGGAACCAACTCCTTATACTTGCAACGCTTAGGGGTAACAACCAAGGTCAATTTGAAGGATTACACCTTTAGAGATGTACCACCCCTACAGTGGAATTCTATCCACAAGGAGCAAGAAGATTCGATCTCTGTGCATTCCAAAAGTTCATCTGAGACATCCTGGATGCATGAAGATACTCATTTGTGGATGTGCAAGGTCGCAAAGGAAGAGGAGAAACGCCTAAAAGCGAGAGAAAAAGGAACTTCTCAAGGAGATAGACCAGTTAAAGACCCAGCCTATACACCAATGATATTTCCAGATGAGGAATTTGAGCCTCATGGCTGGGCAGAAATCTTAGCTACCATGGACATTGCAGTCAATGAAGAACAATGGACACCTCATTGTGATGAGGAGGGTTATGATATCTCAGTTTTCATGTGTCAGCCCTTGCTCGAAGAATGTGACCCTAGTGACTCCATAGAAGAAGAAGAGAACGGTGACGATCTAGAGTCCCTTGTGATGGATAGTTGCTTTCTTTCAGAAGAGCACTATCTAGAAGACATAGGAGTATTTACCCAAAAGGAAGAAGAACCTCTCACAAGCATTAAAACTGTCAATTCAAAGGATGGAAGTGAAGGAGGTCAAAAGAAAAATAAAAGACAAGGAGTGAAACAAGAAGAGAAGGAATCATTGTTCGAAGTGCCAGAGAATTTCAAGAAATATGAAGTGGAGGACCGAAAAATTTTGGTACGAATGCCTAAGAGAGAGGCCACCACAGGAGAAGCGTATGATAACAAAGAAAGGACCAAAAAAGTCGTAGTCACCATTGAAGAGAACAAAGAGAGATGTACATACATAGGAGATGACCTAAGTAAAGAAGAGGAAGCAGAGTTGGTAGCCTTGTTAAGAGAATATAGGGACGTGTTTGCGTGGCACTATAGAGACTTGAAGGGAGTAGATCCAAAGGTTTGTTCTCATACGATCCCCATGATAGCAGATGCCAAGCCCACCAAACAGAAGCCCTACACATATAATGACACCTATGCAGCCAAAATAAAAGAAGAAATCGACAGCTTGATTGAAGCCGGATTCATCTATGAAATTGAGCATACTGAATGGGTTTCCCCCGTTGTAGTGGTGCCCAAGAAGAATGGAAAGTTACGTGTGTGTATTATCCTTAAAAAATTTAATGCCGCTACGGTTAGAGATAGCTATCCACTTCCAATTACTGATCATTTATTGGAGCGTGTTGCGGGCAAGGAAGTTTACAGCTTCCTTGATGGATTTTCAGGTTACAACCAAGTAGCCATTGCCACAAAAGATCAACACAAAACGGCCTTTGCCACAGAGTGGGGAGTCTTTGCATTTCGTGTGATGCCATTTGGGCTCACCAATGCACCTGCAACATTCCAAAGGCTCATGTGTCATGTCTTCAAAGAGTTCTTGCGAAAGAACTTAGAAGTATATGTAGACGATTTATGTGCTCATTCCCAAGAAAGGAGATGTCACATTCCTGAGCTCAGACAAATCTTCAACAAGTGTAGACAATACCGAGTGTGTCTGAACCTAGAAAAGTGTGTGTTCATGGTACGTCAAGGTAAAATTTTACTCTCTAAGAACGGCATATCCACAGATGATTAAAAGCCATAGCGGAGCTGTCAAGGCCAAGGAATGTAAAAGAGGTACAAGCCTTTATGGGCCATTGTGGATATTACCGTAGGTTTATTCACATGTATGCAATTATAGCTAAGCCTCTTTATGCCTTGTTGACAAAGTTTGAGTGGAACGACGAATGCGAGAAGTCCTTCAATGAGCTGAAGAAACGCTTGTGCATAGCACCCATACTGACCACTCCTGATTGGAATAAGCCATTCCATGTACATGTGGATGCATCCAATTATGCAATAGGATGTGTGTTGTCACAACCCACAAGAGAAGGAAATTTGGATTTTCCCATAGCCTATGCTAGTAGGCAATTGAACGCTGCTGAACGAAATTACACCACAACCAAAAGAGAAGGGTTAGGCATGGTATATGCTGTAAAGAAGTTTAGACACTATCTATTGGCCAACAAGTTCAAATTTTTCACTGATCATCAAGCTTTATTATACTTGGTCAATAAACCTTGCAACATTGGACGCTTAGTAAGATGGTTCCTCTTACTAATGGAATATGACTTTGAAGTGGTTGTTAGACAAGGTAAGACCCTCCTCAGAGCGGATCACCTTTCTCACATCACTTCAAGAGAGCCATCGCAAGGAGTGTCTGATGAATTGCCCGATGCTTATCTGTTCAATCTAGAAGTTGTTCCTAAATGGGAAAATAAGCTGGTACCAGTCCTAACCTTTGGACCTGCAAATAAGAAGGTGAAGACGAACAAGGATGAAATTGTGCGGTCACAAAGCTATCAGATATTGGCAGGAAGCATGTATAAACAAGATACAGAAGGTGTTCTAGCTTGTTGTGTTGAGGATGATGAACATAGTAGTTGGTTGCAACAAGCCCATGAAGGATTTCTAGGGAATCACTATTCTAAACAACGAACATTGCAAAATCTAAAACGTTTAGGAGTGTATTGGCCTAGTATAGACAAAGAAATTCATGAGTGGATCAAGAATTGTCCAGTGTACCAAAAGAGACCCCCGGTGGAGCATGCGACTCTTTATCACATATCATTAATTCCAGATTGGAGTGCTCCATTGGTAGAATTTATGAGATCAGGAACATTACCTAGCGAGGCTAGTCTAGCAAGAAGACGAAGCTTGGAGCAAGAGGCTAAAGACTATGCCTTTGTAGGAGACAACCTATATAGGAGAGGAAAAGATGGTTACCTAAGATTGTGTGTTCACGAATCAGACTATTTGAAAATCTTAGAAACTGCCCATAGCAGTGTTGCAGGTGGACATTTTGGTCATGATAGAGTAATTAAGACTATTCTATTCTCAGGACTTTGGTGGCCCACTCTTCATATGGATGCACATACCTATGTGAAGAAATGTGATACATGCCAACGTGCCCAGTACCCAATTAGAAAAGATGAGATGCCTTTGAGGCCAATGATGGGAGGACGTGCATTCTCGAAGTGGGGCATAGACTTTGTAGGTCCTATTAACCCCCCAGCTAGAAACTCCCATGCCGAATACATTATTGTAGCCACAGATTACCTCACAAAGTGGGTAGAAGTCAAAGCCACAACAAAGAATGATGCTCAAACTACAGCAAAGTTTTTATTCGAGAGCGTGTTCACGAGATATGGATTACCAATAGAGTTAGTAAGTGATAGAGGAACACACTTCTTGAATGAAGTCATTGAAAATATCCTCCAAGAGTTCTTGGTGATACATAAGAAGTCTGCCCCCTATCATCCACAAGCTAACGGACAAGCTGAGAGCACAAACAAGATCCTATGTAATGTACTGACCAAACTCGTAAATAATAAACGCTCTGATTGGGACAAACAACTCCATCATGATGTTTGGGCGTATCGAGTTGCCTATAAAACGGTACTCAATGCAACCCCATTTCAGATGGTCTTTGGACAAAATGTTGTGCTACCTTTGGACTTCCTAATCCCAACTTTAAAAGTAGCACAAGAGCATGAGTGGAATGGACACGAGTTATCCTCTAGGATCTTTGATCTCGAACGCTTAGGTGAGACAAGACTACGAGCAGCGGCAGGCATCTATGCTGCAAAGAAACGGCAAAAGGCATACTTCGATGCACATATCAAAGATAAAGGCTTGAAAGAGGGCGACCTAGTGTTGGTTTATACACTA
The DNA here is from genome assembly GCA_020310875.1 of Ceratopteris richardii. NCBI lineage: Eukaryota > Viridiplantae > Streptophyta > Polypodiopsida > Polypodiales > Pteridaceae > Ceratopteris > Ceratopteris richardii. The sequence goes on along the minus strand of CM035427.1, from coordinate 69,938,824 downwards.
AAGCAACATGCCCGTAAATTGGAAAAAAGAGGATATGGACCCATGATCATCAATAGAATTTCCACTAGCGGTGCAGTTCAATTGGCCACACTAGAAGGTGACATCTTGCCCAACTATATATGTGGTTGTCGAGTCAAGCTATATCAAGAACCTCTTACAGAGGATATGCTACAGAGACTCAACACTGCTAAGAAGCGAAAAGAAGAAGAGTTAAGGGTTAGAGAAGAAGCACAGGCAGAGGCTAGAGAATGCATTAGGAGAAATAAGTTAAAATGCCTAGGCCTAGATATCAATCATGAGGCCCCAAGATACCACATGGCCATGTGTCAAACATCAAGTGCAATTGCTTCTCAAATAATTGATCGACGTCCCTTTGTGCCATAGCGATAGGACAAGGAAAGAATGCAAGGACTCTGAGAGCATTGATTGACTCAGGTGCAGCAATTAGTGCAGTTAGACTTTCATACTGCCAAGACTTGCAATTGAACATAAAGCCTATAGAAGCCTATCTCATAGGTTTGGGAGGTGTGAAAACCCCTTGTTTGGGAGAGGTGGAACTTCCCATCTACCTTCAAAATGTTCCAATGAAAGTCAAAATGCTAGTATGTCATGATGAAGACATTATAGAGCCACTTGTCCTGGGTCAAGATTGGATTTACGACCATGCAGTCAACTTGAACCTACGACATCAACTCCTTCAAGTTTGGGCACCTGAACAATGTATCACATTAGAATTAGAGAATTGCATGAGCACAAAGCCAAGTAGCACACATTCTCTTAGTTCTTCCGAAACTAATCTTCGTAAAGAAAATGTCGTGGGTGTCAAAAACCCTACGAACCAAAAGGACTCAATCATGGAATCAAAAGTTCAAAGGCCAGCAAACCCCTCTTCTTCTTCACATACTAATGCAAGTGTAACTAGACCAAAGAGGCACGCAAAGATGACATCTGCTATATCAAGTAGACAGACGAAATTCAAGAAGAAAGAAGCTCAGGGCATGACGCAGATTTGGGTACGAAAAGGCGAACAACCACCAACCTTGCCACAACCCTTCCCAGTCAGGCAAGTCAACCATGCTAAAAGAAGCACCAAGAAACGACGACCAGCTCATTCCTATAGTCTTCGACAAATTTGGGTACCAAAGCAATCGAGGGAGGCCGACCATAATAACGTACAAATTTGGGTGCCAAAGAAGTTAGTTGCAACTCAACAAGGGCGATTACAAATGTGGGTACCCAAGACACTCTTACATGCACAAACACCACAAATCTCCCTCACAAGCAAAGTTTCCACAAAGACGCCAAGGAGCAGCAAGGGCCAACACCACGCACAAAGAACCAAAGTAGATCAGCCCACCTCTTCGACAATCATAAAAAGGCAACCAAAAAGGGTATGGGTTTGGAAGCCAAAAGTATCAGCAGCTTCCACAAAATCAAAGAGCCAACCACGCTGGATACCAAATTTTAGACACCATTCCACGATGAAGGGGCCAGAAGTGATCTCCACAAAGCCATGTACCATTCTCAAATGGATCCCTATAAGGAGGTTTACATCATTGCAAGATTCAGTCAACACCTCCAAACAAAGATCGAATCAAGTCTAGAATTAACATAAAAAAAGCCTCGACCACAATTGAGAATCCTAGGCACATATAACACATTGGACATATGTAAAATATTTTATTGATACTAACATCTTTCTTCTTGTTTTGTGACCATGTTATTCAAAAAAAAAAAAAAAAGCAACGAAAGAAAGGATGGGCGTGTGTGTTTGACGAATCCCCAATGCAAACCATCAACAACGGACGACAAGCTGATGGTCAAAATCATCATGATGGAAGTACAACACGAAGAGTTAGAGATCGATGGAATTTTCACCATGGTAAGAATTGTATGCTTCAACAACAACATAACCATGATCGATTAGGAAGCCTCTTCGTCGGCTTACCCTTGAGCACATAGCTCAAGTTCCAACTTCTTGCACCATAATTCTTCCAATGCATTTCCCAAGTATGCATGCATAGGGCTACATTACTGAGTCGTGCACAAGGCACATTGTTCTTCTAACCCATGCACTCATGCACTTACCCATAAGTCATTGTGGGTCACAAGTACTTGGTATGGAAACTAGGGAAGCCATCTTTGGAAGAACCAGAAGACATCACGACGACAACACCAGAGCCAGGAAGCAATCCACCACAAGAGTTGCTCATTATCAGCATTGACAACCTCTTTCGAGTAGCTCACAATTTTTGAAAGCTCACAAAGACACCATCCAGCTGGAATACATGGACGAAGTCCATACAAAGGTCCCAATGACAAAATGATGAACCAGACAATTGCCCAAGCTACAATGGGAAGATGGACCGCTCCTACTAGTACATGAAGGACACTACCCCTCAATGTACTACATGGCACAACCACTACAATAAGGGTCTGTCAAGGACGACAAACTCAAGAGGAGGGGGAGTGTTGAAGCTCAAGGTCAAGGACAAAGCATGGAAACGCATCAAAGAAGTGCATACACAAGAAAGAGGAGCAAGTAGGGAGCTCCAAGAAGGACATGTCAAATTTTCAGAAGAAATCCCTATAAATATAGTGACTTTTGTCACTAAAAAACCATTGTAAATACCATTTTCCATTTTTACAACTCCATTTTGTTCAAGCCGAGGAGTCCTCGAGCTTGAGGAGTATTAGAAGTAGCAACCTACCAATTTTCATAATTTTTAGACTTCGTTTGAGCCCCCAAATAAGCCTTGGAACCTAATTTTCAACTAGGCCGGACACTAGGTCTGGACAGGGCCAAAACTACTCAAAAACTATAAAAAGGGCTGGAGAGCTCATTTTTGGGGTTAGCTGGTGGTAGATTTCAGCTTTGTAAGAGAGTTCTTTTGTAATTCAAGTCCTTCCATTGTTCCACTCTTTGCTCTTACCTTGTGCGCGTGTGTGTGTATGTGTGTGCATGTTTGTATGCTTTCACTCACGCACTTGTGCACTTCACTTGCTCTTGGTCTTCATACCGGTCCTCACGTCTCCGCGGATTGACATTTATGAGGTGAAGCTCCTCACGTTGGTACTTGCCATTGTGCTAGAGTGACAGAGGGTCATCATATCATCTCTTCAGGCATAGTTGCTTGGGGCTCACGTACTGGCCTGGCCCTTAGTACGAGCTTTTGGTCGATAATACTATTTATCTATTCTAGACGATTGGGTTTCCACCACTCAAGATCTAGGTTACATTTATTTGATCCAATAATTAAAAAATATCGAATATGTTCGTTTTATTCGTGGTTGTCCAAATAAACACCGAAAAAAAAAACAAAGAGGGATAAGCTTTCGATCGAAAGACTTTCGATCGAAAACTTTTTCAAACAAAAATTTTTCGACCAAAAAACTTTTCGCTCAAAAGGTCTTTCGATCAAAAACTTTTTTCTAATTAAAAAAATAACCATTTTTACATTTGATCGAAAACATCATCCGTCATGCGCTTGTTTGAGGGTCTATAAGGCTCTAATTCTACCATAGAGACTTTTCTTCAGAGGTAAACTTAGTGTTTTTGTTTTGCATATTTGAAAGTACGTGTATGCATATGTGTGTATGTATGTGCATGTGTGACACATGCACATACATACACACATATGCATACATGTACTTTCATGCACACATATACACATACACACATATGCATACATATACACATGTACATACAAAATCATACACACACATAGACATATACACATACACATATAGATACTTGCACATATGCATACACACACATATACATACACATATAGATACTTGCACATATAGACACACATACATATACACATATACACACAAAATCATACACATGCATAGACATATACACATACACATACATAGATACTTGCACATATACATGCACACACATGCATACATACATGCATACATATGCATATGCATACATACATAGATACATGCATACACACACATGCACATACATACACACATATGCATACACACACACATACAGACATATACACACACATACATACACACATATATACACATACACAAATGCACACATACACATATAGATACTTGCACATATACACATACACATATACATATAGATACTTGCACATATGCAAACATACATAGATACATGCATACACACATGCACATACATACATACATATGCATGCACACACATGTGCATACATACTCACATGCATTCGTACACACACATGCATATGTATACATACATACACACATGCATATGTATATATACAAAAACACAAGCACATACACATGGTAAATCGACTTAAGCCTTGAAAAAAACGCACAGTCAAGAAATCTTATCTGCCTTCACAATCATGTACAAGTAAGTAAAGTCAGGAAAGAGGGTTCTTGATGCATCAAGAACCAACCCTGCACACATGCACGTATGGTATTTTCAACCATACTTTTTTTCAACTTTCGTACCTGTATGCATTTGCCATATGATTGAAGTATATACACATTGCATCTAGTCCTCACACCACCTACTCAGCTTGAAATCAATCAACCTTCAAAATAGCCTATAAAAATATAAAAAATAAAAACTCATTATTATATGCTTGAAAAAATATTAAACTATATCATAAAAAGTAAAATCTTTTTTTACTTTTTTGTATCTTTTTTGTCATAAGTATCCAAGGATCAGGTGCATAAGTCGATTTCTATCAAAACTTGGCCATAACAAGTCCCTATTGATGTTATTGTCTAAACAAGTTGATTTCTTTCCTCCCAACAAGTCCCTCTTGATGCTATTGTCTTCATGCCAACATCTCAGCTAATAGAAGGTTCTTGTTGTATCAATACAATACAACTTCCTAAAGAAGATATATGGATCTATGAAGTTGTATTGAACCGATACAACAAGAACCTTCTATTAGCTGATTTGCATTGTCTTGGATGCCTTTGATCTTCACTTATTAATACCTTCTCAACCCTTGAATTATCAAAAAGAACATAAAACCTTTTCCAAAAATTACAATAGTTTTTAATTCACAATCATACACACACATACACATGCACATACACAATCATATTAGATTTTCACTTACAATCATATAACATACATGCACATACACATACACATACTATTGTGAAGTAAGAATCAATATTGATTCAAACAATCACAATACATTTTTACTTACAATCATATACACACATACATATACTATTGTGAAGTAAGAATCAATGTTGAATCAAACAATCACAATAGATTTCATTCACAATTATACACTCAAATACACATACATATACTATTATGAAGTAAGAATCAATATTGATTCAAACAATCACAATACATGTTTACTCACAATCATACACACACATACATATACTATTGTGAAGTAAGAACCAATGTTGAGTCAAATAATCACAATAGTTATTAATTCACAAACAAAAGTATTTTTCTTTATGATTTTAATACTAAAGTACTTAATATTTATAGCAAGATTTTATATCTTGTTCTTGCTACGACACTATAAGTTCATAAAAAACAAAGTAACTCTTATGAAAAATGAGTCTATTTGTATTCTTTTATAAGACATTACTCGGTATTTGATTGTCTAACCCTCGATCTGGTTAGTAGCCTATTGGGCTCTTCTCTAATTAACTAATGGAAGGATCTCTTTTCTCATAAAAATAAAGAATATGTGAATTTCATAGGTGCACCATTCTGACTAAAAAATTTACATCTAAAAAATATTTGATTATAAACTCTCTTTAATCAAAAAATTATCTTCTCAAAATGTAAGTTTAATAATAGGGGTTTCTAGCCACAACTCGTAGGAGTTGAAGGCCCAACCAACTGAGCTAACATGCATGGAGAACAATGTCTGATTTGGAAAGACAATTCGCATCCTCTTCATGTCTATGCACAGTAGCCCAAGTATTCAAATTTGGCATTGATTCACAAGAAAAAATACCTTAGGTTATCTTAACTTTCCCTCCTTTCTCTTCTTCCTTATCTTCACTCTTTTCCTTCTTCCTTATCTCCCTCTTAGTACTCCAACCTGCACATGCATGTATGCTTAGGAAAGGAGCTCAGAAGCTACTATGATGCCATAAATGCAGTCATGAGGGTGCATCAATGAGGATAAAAGGAAGGTGGGGGACAATTTTTTCCCAACAAGATGGAGAGGTAGAGAGAGGGAGATCCTGTCTTGGCTTCTACATACTATTGGCATTGGTAGTGTGTGTTTCTCTGGGAGGGGAGGGTGGTCTTGGGCTCTTCTCCTCATTGTGAATTATGCTTTTTGGCCTCATCTTGAGTGTCATGCATACTCGAGGGTGGTTGGGGGATCTATCTTGTTGCCTTCCTTTGTAAGGGACAATATGCACATCTAAGGGGTTTAAGGGATCTCTCTTGTTACTTTCCTATGTAAAGGACGATATGCACGGGAATAATGATGTTTGAAGCAATAAGCTATGATTCCAAAATGTGCAATGAATGACTTGTGTACCTCCTTCTATTTTAGATCCATAATTTGCCCATATATATGATTTATTCCATGTATTACAACTTTACGACATTGCAAAACTATGAAAATTTTGTATATATGCTCCATTTATTTTTCTTTATGTTTTCTATATCTTTTGTACTCCACTTTATATGTCAAGTGGATCATAATATCCAAAAATGAGATCACAAAAAAATTGCTTTCTTTCAGTTCTTTTATGTGTTTTTTTAGATAGAACATGCTCAAAAAAGAAATTGACCAATGATTTGAATGGCACTAGGATGAAGAAATAATTGTAGGTTCTTATTTTCTAATGAATTCACGAGATGCAACGATTTGAATGAAGAAGTGAAACCAATAACCATTAGATCTCCATGAAGCTACTATCAATCGTTGGTTCCTTTACATTTGGAGTTATTTCATTTCTTTCCAGGAGGAGTTTTATGATGGCTTGTGATGGAACATAGGGATGCCTCATTGACCTTTCTGATGAGAAGGCACAATATGAATCCATGTTAGAGGTGGCTTTCTTCCATTGACTTCGTTGAATCTACCTAACACATTAAACAAACATGTGTAGGACACAAATACATTGCAGAAAGCGTGCATGAAGGCCTAAGAATTCTATAAAAGAAAATTGGATAGAATAAGAAGAGATGGGTTCATATCACCATGATGCTATGCATGGAAATGATGAGAAACGTCTAAGATAAATGAAGATATAAGCTTGCCATGTAACCAAATTCAATTGTCTTGGATAAATGTCTGTACTATAAGGGAGACCATAATAAGGAAAAAAAAAGGATGAAATCTTTTCTTCTTTTAGCTTGCAAAATCATGGCCTAGGGTTTATTGAATTCTTCTTGTAAATCCAAAATCTATAGGCCTTGTTCTTTATTTGCTTTCTTGAGAGCTTCATTTTCTCATTTCATTGCTTCATATTCTATCTTAATCTATGAAATATTTTCAGCAAGATCGCATATTTGCTATCTTCTATTGGTTGATCAATCTTCAAGGTTATCAGTTTATAATTGGCAATTGAATCTATCATATCTTTGATATCTAGATCAATACCTAAGAATAAAGGCATATGGTGGAAGCTTGTGCACCTTTTAAGTTCTATTGGTTAAACTCAATAGATGGGTCAAGACATCAACAAATACTCAATAATATATGTAGATGGTATCCTTGCAAAAGTTGATAGTTGTGAAGAGAGAAGCAAAATGTGTGTTATTGTAGTGATGATTGTGGGTTGTAGTGGTAGTGATGAGGGAATTATATACCTACAAGTATTGAAAAAAAAATAGTGAGGTGAGAAGGCAAATGTTATACCATAGAGACCCATCACTTGAGGAGAGGGTGTTCCTCATATATCAATAGCTACACTTGTGGCCCATCCAATGAGCTGAAGTGCATCTAATATTTCAACATAAGATGGCATGGAAAGTGGAACAAACTTAGCTAAAATCTAATGAGGTCTACCGTCACTCTCTCTTTTGCTTCTACAAGTCATCTTAATAAGTGGTACAATTCATGCTCCTTGATTATAGTCTATAGCCTCTCAAGTATGACTTGGAGTAGGTGGAGTGCAAACGTCTTCTTCATCACTCACCTGTCATGTGGGATTAATTCTTAATTCTACTTGAGGATAACAAGTGCTCTTTGGTATCACTTTCTATAAGTCAAACTATCTAGATAGTTGTACTTGTTCTGACTAATCATCCAAGAATGCATCAATATTTCTTCTTGCACTCTTGTTATTAATTGTTTTCAATCATAACTAAAGGACAACCTTATTACTACTTGTTTACTGATGGTGAATTGAGTGGCTCCTCTCTAGCTTATCAAGTTTTCTTCACTAAAACATTTAATAGGCAATCAAGCCATTTCCATAGGTGTCTTCTGATTCCAAAAAGATGTTACATCTTATCTTCTTTTTATTATAAAGAAGATATATATACGTATCTTTCTTTGGTTCTTTTACTTCATCAATTTCTAGGATTCTACATCAGCCATGACTATGAGATTCAAGAATTCATCTCAAACTTCTTATTAAATCACAAATATCACCTTGCATCTTCTTCTATTGCTCTGAGCTAGTTGTAAATATACTATGTCTTGGGGGTCTGCTGATTCTATATTGAACTTCATAGTCAATTTCCCAAGTTTTATGCCTTAAAAAAAGATAAAACTTCCTTTTTTAAAAAAAGCTTTGTGTCTTCATGAATGAATCTAAATAGATCATTTCATCCATGGCGTCTCTTATTCGTGGGCCATTTTTTATGATTTGAATGTATTTTTTTGTAGGATGTAATTTTAATTTCAATTGGTATGTTTGACCTTACCATAAACTTCCATGATAGGTGAAGTAATTTTATGAGGTGATGCAGACCTTTCCTAATGAGAAGAAATACTGTTGAAAAAATAATCCCAAGGCTAATTTTGAGTCAAGACTAATCAATTTCATATACTTCAAAAAGTAAGGATTTTCTTATTAACTCATCGATGAAATAAATGTGTTGAAGATTTGCTTTAAAGTATGTCATTCTGATGCATGGGAACCTCAAATTTCCTGAATTTTCTTGATGGTTTCTACACCTCTATCATATCCATGTCATGCTAGTGAAAAGTTTATGTGTATTGCATAGACAAGGGATTCCTAAGCTCCAATGATGTCTATCGCTATTCATACTTTAGAATGTGGGTCAGATACTTGGCATGGAGGTGGTTCTCGTTGTTTTTATCTTTCATCTCTTTGTTCTTGACTACTTATTGATGGTTGTTTCATAGTTGAGGACACTTATCTATAGTAAAATACATGCACAAGAAGAACAAGAACACACAAAACTTTCTCGAGTAACAATGGAAATCATATGATCCCCTTTCTCGAGTAATAATGGAAATCATACGATCCCCATAGGTGCATTTCTTGCACAAGAAAAAAAAAAACAAAAAGAATGCTTCGTAGAAGATGGGGTGTGAAAGAATGAAACAACCTTTAAGAAAAGAAAAAAAAGAGACTCTATATTTTGCAAATCTAGTAGATGATTCAGTGTCATAAACATGAATTTCCCCCTTGTATGAATGTCATTTGTGCATGTATACATAGGTCTGAATGAAATCTTCTTTATGCAAGGCCTTGTATTGTGGCCTCCCTTTTTTTTAGAGTACAATGAATTGAAAACACACTCACACACCCAACCTCGTAAGGTAGAGGCACCCATCTGTGAGAAACTCACAGATACATGTCCAGCCAAGACTTGAACTCAGGACTTCCTCCTTAAGACCCAAGGTGTCAAACCACCTTGGTTACGAGGGCTTGGAAAATTGTGGCCCTTTTTTCGTACCACGTCATACACCCAATTTCATGAAATTGTGATTGCACAAACTTTCTTTTGCTTATCACACTAATACCATGCGTATCATAAGTGTAGACGTGTATCATATTCTCAATAAAAACTTAAAGGATACATCAGCTTTTGTATCAAGTTTATTATGAATGAGAATACTACAAACTCCTTAACGTAGGAATTACTAAAAGAATAGATTGTCATTCAATTTTCATTTGATGATAAAAACAAAGTTCTTGCTCAAACACTACACTTAGAGAGCATGTAGTATGTCTATCATACGGTAGAATGTTTGTGCTAAGACGTTCTTTTTTTTGGATAGCTCAAAAGATTATCCATATCTCTCTCTCTCTCTCTCTCTTTTCATGTAAAACAATCAATATCTTTGCAAGACCTCCAACAATATTTCCATTCGTAACCCATACATACACACCTTTATAAAATTGTCTCACCTCTAGAAAGTACCTCAACAACGCACTTCAAAATTGATCAAAGTCGTAGCCTTCAAAATTCCTATTTTGAAAATTGATCCAAGCTCTCAATATTTTTTTGGAATCCCCAATCAAAGTAAAACTTAAGAAAAAAGTAACAACCAATAAATTATCGCCATAAGCTTGCCTTCTACCAAGTGCCACGTTAGCATACTTTTTCTACCATAAATTAGGGTCATGAATACTAAATAAGACCAATATGCATAGTAGAGTGACTATTTTTGTAAGTGTCATTTTTGCGATTTCTTCTTAATTCAGAAGTTCTTAAACTAAGACAAAACCCAAAACTCTATTAGGTGCTTTAAAATTTGTAATGTGTTGAGAGATTAGTTTTCAATGCCAAAAGTTATCAATTCAATTATGTGAAATCACTAGTTAAAAGAATAGAAGAGTTCGTGCAATGATGGGAAGATATGATTTAAATTGAAAATATGATTTGTAATGCACATAACTTTCAATTGGAAATCAACTTACTTTAGGGAATCATTGTGCGATGGAACTTATTACATTAACTTTTTTTCATAAAGTCGTTCTAACACCTTCCAACAAAGTATGTAACAAGACATAGAAGAAAGTGTGAATTTTTCTGCAAGCAAATATCAACTTTATAAAATTCATATGGTTTTTGGTTACGTGATACCTTGAACTTTATTACATTAATCACTTTTTACTTTCCATGAAGAGAATATAAAAGTTTTAGTTCTGCTTATAACAAGAAAACTTCATCTAACCACAATATAATGATTGACATAATAAAATACAAAACGATCGAATGGAAATGAAAAACTACTTCAGTTATTGTAGATCCCACATTTTTCAAGCAGCTTAGTGGAAAAAAGTGTTACTTTTTCATCCAAGACCAACCATCTATAACCAATTATTGCACAAAGCACTCATTGCACATATGGTTTCCCCATCAAAAAAGACATAAGTTCCACTTGGGGATAACTAATCATCTAAAGAAGGCTTAGCATGATGAATATTATTCTACAGTATCAAAATTACTAGGAGGTAAGGCTACAGTGTTGGAAGAAACAACAAAGAAGAAAGACAAGCAATTAAAACTCGTGTGACTTTCAAGGCTAGGTGAAATTGAAAAAGAGATAGTTGATTAAAAAAAACTAGTTAAAAATATGAATTTTTCATCTCAACAAGGACCCACAAAAATCATTCATCACTCCTTCCTTGAGAATGTCCATAAGAAATTGCAAGGGCCTTAGAAAAGAATAGGGTAAAAATACTCTTACCATGGAAAAATGTGAAATACACAAAAGCCTTGAATACAACTCAAATTCAACATTACCCAATTGTTGAAGATAATGAAGCACTCAATTCGACATAGGGAGACCAAGAAGTTAACAAAGGCTAATCAAAGGACATTCATAACAAATATATTTGAAGATGGGATTCATTTGGAAAGAGGAGACGAAGGAGGGGGAAAGAAAAGGATGCCACTCCATGAACTTTGAAAGATTACTCAAATTATAACAACACGAGAGATTAATTTGGAAAATAAGATGCTCTTTTCGAAAGAAGCAAAAAATGGATACTTTGAAGAATCAAAAGCCATAATCTCTAAAAAAAAATCAAAGACCAAGCATTGCAAAGAGACACAGATAGTTTCCTTCAATGGAAATGCCAAGTCAAAACAATATATTCCTCTTCATATGAATGTCTTCAATTAATTATCTAGAGAAACGATTGTTTCACAATAAGGTACAACAAAGTAAAGTGCAAAAATGGATTCTAAAAAAAAGTAATATGAAAAGAGGTATAAAAATGGGAGAAATTGAAGAAAACTCAAGTTTCAAAAATATGTAGGAGCATAGTTAAATAGTACAAGAGCAACTTGCTTAGTTATGTGATAGCTACAGTTGTATAGAAATCGCAATCGACATATGTTTTTCAAAACACTAGAAAAAAATTTGAGATTGATTGCAAATTGTGAGAACTTATCAATGATGGGAAGAAAGACATGCTAGTATCTCATACCAAAAGTTGGGTGAATACATTTATAAATGGTGCCAAAAATTTTGAGTGCATATCCATCGACTTCGGCTCTAATCCATATATGGATGGACATTAATGTGATAATGTGTCAACTGCACAGACAAGAAACTCACTAGTTAATTCATGTACACCCTCATTTTCAAAAGCGGCATCAAACTTGAAGATAACTCAAGATAATAAGGCTTGCATGATAGAGACGGTAACAGTTAACTACCTACATGAGTGTGCACGAAATATAAGTAAATGGATATGTATAAATCCTAATTTTATAAATCTGGATAAGGGATTCTCATTCATTGTATATATTCATGAACACTAGTTTGGATCATAGGTCAATTTTAGGATTAAGTCATAAAAATGGTAAAAAATGATCAATATTTGACATTTTGTCATAGAGAAATGAATTAGATATTCATGAAGTACTCAAAGAGAGCAGCCCAACCATATGATACTTGCCCAACAAAACCCTAAATCACCTTGAAAAGTCAAACCCTAATCTTCTATTCAAACCCTAATTCCAAAAATGGTCAAGCTTATAAAAATCAAAGACTAAAAGGTAATGCCACATGTCATAATCTGGTTAATTGTACCCCTAAAATCTGCCATCTCACTACTATTTGACAACTCATCATGCCATGCCACTAAATTTAAGAGTCTAATGCTATAATAGGGCAAACACTTATGCAAAAGCAAGGATATACTTATGCAAAGCTTTATTCTCACCTTTGTTATTGCTTTCTCCTCAAAAGCAAGATCATGCAAGCTATTATATAAGCATCACTCTCATACCTCATACATATTAAGCTTTGGGAGTACTCTCTCGCATGCACATTTGAGTGATTGAGTTGCTCTCACACATACAAAAAGAGGTGGTGCTTTACATCATGTTTGGAGGAGTCGAAGTAGTTAGTGTGCTTTCATTTTTGGAGGCCTTGGAGGACTTGGAATAGTCTATGCTCATACACTTGTAGACTCGCATACTCTTGTGAGAGATTTCTTATGGAGTGTGTATTCAGCCTAAGCCTCTTCATAGCCTTACTTTCCTTACCATTCACTTGCTCTCTTTGATGCTTATGAGCCATAACTATATTTCTTTTGTTATAATCGAAGCATATTATCATCTTGTACATCTTGATCATTAATAGAAGCATAGTGATTCTTCACAGTACTTTGTGCATTGTGTGAACTCCTCTTGTACGTGTGTGTGTGTGTGTGTGTGTGTGTGTGTGTGTGTGTGTGTGTGTGTGTTCTCTTATGTGTGTTATTTATTTGTGTATCCTGGCTAACAACGTGTGCATTTTACATGATCAATGGCTTCACACACGTCCATAACATGATTCAGAGGGCGTTTTCTTGAACATCTTGGGTTAATAGGTACTCGATAAAAATGCATAATCAAAGAAATATCCTATACAAAGATGGTTTGAGCTCTCTAACAAAATAATCTCCCACTCAATAGAGCCATATCTCCTCGCAAACAAGCATTCCCTCTTTGAATTTCAATAAAGACTTTTGTCAAAAAATATTGAGGAACAAGGGTCCATTGTTGCATGGAACACCCTATGTTGAATTTTTTCAAACGGAATGATAAAAATATTACAAAATTATATGAGGAAGTCCAAATAATTGCACATTTTTTAATCAAGAATCAATATTTTAATTTCTCCATCAAAATATATTTTTCCGATTAAGAGCCTTCTGATTGAAAACTTTCTTTCCATTGAAGACGTACTACTATATACCTATCTTTTTAAAAATATGATGCCGATTGAAAGCTTTTCAATCAAAAGATGTTCGATCAAAATAAATAAATAAATAAATATGTTTAACAAATATTCTTGGAATTTAAAGCTTTGAGTCAAAGGTTTTCCATATTAAAGATCTTTCATACTAAAGAGGTTCTTGATACTAAGAATCTTCGTACTAAAATTTTTTCATACTAAAGAACTTTCGTACTAAAAATATTTCAATCAAAAGCCTTGTCAATTCAAATGCCTCAACTCGAAGTTCCTAAAATATGCAGATGTGACATCAAATAATCCATCCCAATAATAGGGGGATCTCTCCAAATAATTAGGTAATTATTAGCAAACAAAGGAGTTCTCAAATAAGGAATAATACAACCTAGAAAACATCTAAAGTTCATAATTGATGCTGTTGAAGGTATGAGAAATCCATGCTAGTCGTCTCCATAACCAGGGAACGCTCAAACCTTGTAACTATCAATTACATTGAGCTTCCATAGGCAATACAACCTAGAAAACATCTTAAGTTCATAATTGATTCTGTTGAAGGTATGAGAAATCCATGCCAGTGGTCTCCATAACCAGGGAACGCTCAAACCTTGTAGCTATCAATTATATTGAGCTTCCATAGGCAAAGTGAATTGTCCGAGGCATTCATGAGCACCCATCCCAAAAAACAAACAGAATGAAATAATCTACGTGCACCAAAAAAAATAGCATTAAAAACTGAACATATGCAAAATAAGCACAGCTGATCAAAGGATGCTTTTCTGAACCTTTATGTAAATTAGAAAGCCTTTGACAAAATTTACAAGATCGAACAGAGGCTATGCTAATGGATTATTTACACCACAAAAATACACATGCAAGAATAC